>PVJH01000361.1:0-91230 GCA_004026705.1 Nesogale talazaci
GAGAAAGGTGGAGGGAGGAGAGGGAGAAAGGGCAAACCAACAGCAGTGGTCAACATACAGCCCCTCACACACACACACTCTCTCTCATGGGGATGAACAACAGAAATATGGGTGAAGAGAGACAGCAGAGGGTATAAAATATGAAAATATAAATAATTGATAAATTATCAAGAGTGGGAAGATGAGACGGGTGTGGGGGGGGGTGGGGGGAGAGGAGATGATACCAAGGGTTCAAGTAGAAAGAAAATGTTTTGGAAATGATGATGGCAACATATGTACAAATGTGTACAATGAAATCGATGTAGGGATTGTTATGAGAGCTCTAAGAAGCCCCCATAAAATGATTCATTAAAAAAGGCCCCCCCCCAAAAGCTGATGGAAGACGGTTTCTAAATCCCCAAGATGGACGATGGAAGGCCATGAGTGACCAGTATAATGGGAAGACTTGCTGCTCAAAGGAGATTCTTTAGCTGGCGACACAGCCTTTACCCCAGAGGAAGCAATTGGAAAGGCCCAAATGTCTCTTGGGTCTAGCTGACAAGGTGGGACTTCTGAAGACCTTCCATTATTTCATTTCACCCATATCACTCTGTCTCCAGAAGAACTTGCAAATGGATAAGACAGCTATTATCAAAGTGCTATTTTAAATAACCTAAATCTGCATGTCTGAATTAAATATACTCTCCTAGTTGGCAAGTCCATTTTCATATTTGCTTTCCTAGAATTTATCCATTATTTTTATTTATCACTTCACTATCAAACACTCAGCACCTAGCTTCCCTTCCATTGGGGTTGGGAATTTGAAACGGCCCCATCCATCACTCCTGCCGTTCCCATATGGACGCAAACAGTTGTGGAAAAGCACCCCCTCCCCAGCACAGACGGCAGGAACTCCAGGCAGGAGAGCACATTTAACCTTTGTCTGGGAGATATGCAAATCATATTTCCAGGGCCAGGATTTTATCAAGTGACTAAACAGCTAGGTTAATGAACAAAATGCCAGGCCTTTCCTCGATAGGGAGATGACAGAGTGTGTGAAAGGCAGAAGGGAGGGGGAAGGGAAATCAGGTCAACAGCAAGAGCAGAGGGCTTTACCAACAGCTGGAGGAAATAAATGAGTTGTGAGAACAGCTGGGGCTGATGCGCCAGGAAGCCACACAAGGAAAGAGGCCCTTCGAACAATTGCAGAATCACTGGGGCCTCCTATTTATCATCAGATCAAAGGTGTGACTTTTTAAGAACTGTCCACAGTTTTCCCCTTCAGGAAATAAAGTGTCAGTTTAAGAGCACATGGAAAGGGGAAGTCAGTTACTTACATAATGCTCTCTGGGCAAAGCAGTGAAGACTTGAGACAAAGGGGCAGCCAGAGTGGGAGAGAAGGTGAAACTTTCCTGTGTGGGAAACAAGGACTTTAGGAGAAATTCTAGAATAGACACGGGGCCAGTTTGGGAACACAGAGAGCAAGGCAGCCTAGCATTGGAGTCTCAGAGTTTCTAACCAATACCTGCCAATGAGAGAGACTGTGTTAGGAAGGACCAGAGGTTGTTTATTAGTCCATGCAAGGTTTTCTGCAAAAATCCCCTTGAACAATTTTTAAAAAGTCATAAAGAGAAGATGTTTCAAATAAGAAAAGGAGTCTTGGCTGCATGTTTGCATGAGGCAGAGATGTACAGTGGAAGAGAGTCAGATTTGAGAGTACGAGGAAGCAGAAATCTAAGAGCAACCACTCCTCATGATGCCTGGTTGATATTGTTGTTACATGGCATCAGGCTGGCTTCAGCTTCTAGTGACCCTGTGGAAAGCAGAACAAAATTGTACCATCAGTACAATTGTTGTGTTTTCAGTCATTGAAGCCTGTGTGACAATCTAGTTCTTTCAGCGTCTTCCTTTTTCATTTTATCAGGCATAAAGCCTTTCTCCAGGAACTGGTCTCTCTGGATAATATGTCCAAAGTCTTTCACTAACTGTGGTAGTCACCTCAGCTGATGACAATTTGAGGATTAAGATAGGGGTGGAGTATATATAGTCTGTTAATCTGGAGATAACCGATGAGGCCTCTGCGTGGGCATGACTTTCTCCTGAGAATTCTGGGAAATGTGATAATTCCTTCTTGGAAGCAGGAGGCACTATCTCCCTGCTCACTCCCTGGGAGACATTGCAGCTGACAAGACATATGGCAGCATGCTGATAAACCCTGAGGCCTGGAAACTGGAGGAGCTACAGGGAGACCCCTGCCAGCACTGAGACGCTTCTTCTACTGCTACTGATACAGGAGACTCTGTATCACTGGCCTGTGATTGTTCTACATTGTATGTGCCATTGCATGTGCTTTCTGAGTCTGAAGAGGACTTACAGATTGACATCGGACTTATGGACTTATGACCTAGGACAGGACTGGCTGAGATGTTTTCTCAATCAATGTTCAATTACTATTGTATATAAACCTCTTTCTTATACACACATGAGTATTTATGGACACACCAACTATGCTTCCAAGGAGCCATACCAGCTTTACTTTGTTCAAAACAGATTTAATTTCCTTTGATGGCTCATGGCATAGTAAATCTTCATGGCAAACATCATAATTCAAATGCATTCATTCTTCTACCCTCTTTGTGTTAGTCAGGGTAGACTAGAGAAACAATTCATAAACACACATGGATATAAGGAAATTCATAAACACACATGGATATAAGGAAAAGGTTTATACACAAGAAGAATGGAACATTGAGAAAGCATCCTAACCCAATCCTATACAAGGTCATAAGTCCGATATTAGCCCATATGTCCAGTACCAGTCTAGTAAGTCTCATTCCGACTCACAAAGCACATGCAATAACACCAGGACTGTCACAGGCCAGTGGATGCAGAGTCTTGTGTATCCAGTGGCAGTAGAAGCATCCCGGTGCTGGTAGGGGTCTCCCCATGACTCCCTGTTTCCAGGGCTCAGGGTCCATCAGCAGTATCCATTGGCAGTAGAAGCAATTCAGCACTGGTAGGGGTCTCCCTGTGACTTTTCCAGCCCCATAGATCTGGTTCCATCAGGCCAAGTCCATGTGGCTTCTCCTCCACTTCTTGAAGTCTCCAGGAATCAGGATCTATATGATGCTGTTGTTTTGTCTTGTTGATAGATCATCTCCAAGATGATCAAGTCTCTCTCCTCCAATTCAGAAATACCACAAGACTTCCCAGAATTCTAAGGAGAAAGCCATGCCCACACAGAGGCCTCATTGGCTATCTCTAGATTGACAGGCAACCCCTACGCTCCCAGTGCTGAAATTGATACAGATCACTGACTGCCACACTTTCTTATTCACTGTCCAGTTTTCCCATACATATGGGATGATTGAAAAATCTGTGGCTTGGATTAGGCACAGCTTAGTCCTCAAAGTGATGTCTTTGTTCTTTAAGACTTTACAAAGATTTTGGGAGGCACATTTGCTTAGTGGAATACATCATATGACTTCTTGACTGCTGCTTCCATGAGTGTTAGTTGTGAATCCAAATAAAATAAAGTCCTTGATAACTTCAATCTCCTCCTTTTTACCATGGTGCTCTGCACACCGTAAGCCCCTAAACTTCACACAAATAAGAAAACTTTGCAGGGAAATAGGACTAAAGTTACAGGTAGGAGTGGCCTGAGAGAGAAGTTAATTTTATTGTATGTTTTTCAATTTTAAAAGATAGGGTTAGCTTTGCCATAAACAAAATGTGTCTTTTTCATTAGTTTCTTTGGCATAACATTGCACCTGTTTTTATGTCTACATTTTTGGTATTTATCACTTCTCCATTTGAATATTGCTTGAGAATTTGGGGGGCAATTTCTTCCTCACAATAGAGCTTTCCAAAAATTTAAACTCACTTCCATCCAGTTAAATTTGATTCATAATGACCCTAAAGGAGAGAGTAGAACTGGCTTTGTGGGGTTTGAGACTGTCAATCTTTAAGGGAGTACAGAACTTCACCTTTCACCTGTTAAACACTTTAATCCCTTGCTGGATAACTTTGTAAAGTAGAAGTTGCCTTCTTTTTTATTTTTGCTCACCTCACTGCCCTGGTGGGAATAGGAGGCCCAGCCTTGCTCTTGGAGAGCTGCTGCTGATTTGAACCGTCAACCCTGTGGGCTGCAGTTCCAAACACAACCACTGCACCACCGGGGCTCAGCTAGAGGTTACCTTCCTAAGAGACAGCAAAATTACTGTGTGTCAAATAGATACTGATGGAAAAGAAAGTGCCAAAGTTTTGACCTTGAACCTTGGGATATTTGATTACTTTCCAGATCAAAAGTAAAGATTTCTCCACCCTTCATTAGCACCATGTTAATTGTACATAGTTTATGCAATAAATAAGCAAAAATAAAACATTTTAAAACAAAAAAAAAATTCTCTCACAGTTTTGAAATTCAGGAGTCTGAAATCAACGTGTTGGCATGGCCTCATGTTCCCTAAAAGTTCAAGGGAAAAATCCATTTGATGGCTCTTTCATCTTCTCGTGGCTCTCAATGCTCCTTAATTAAAGAAAGCATGACTCACATCTCTGTCTCCTCAGTCACATGGTCTTCTCCTCTGTGTATGTGTTTTTTACCGTGTTCTCTTAGAAGTACAATTGTCATTAGATTTACCCCCCATTCAGATTATTGAAGATAATCATATATTGGGATCCTTAACTAAATCATAATCACAAAACTCATTTTCCCCAATAAGGTCATAGTTACAGATTACTATGACTAAAATATGGTCCATTGAACCCACTATAAAGAGAAAACAGCTGCCTCTATGGAGGTATTCAATGTTCACTTGGAACATAACCAGGTTGCCTGCTTTTCAGTATACATATGTATATATATTACACATACACATATATATAGTTTTAGGTTTAAAATTTGGCTAATCAATATATATACACCAGCATGTTGTGATAGTTACATAATCTGTTGTCAAGTGAAGGGGTGGAGAGTAGTCTGTCAATCAGATTATAGCCGATGAAGCCTCTGTATGGACATGACCTCCTGAGAATTCTGGGAATTCCTGGTATTTTCTCCTTGGAGGTAGGAAACGCTTGTCTCTCTCTGCTGACTCCCTTGGAGACTCTCTGCTGATAAAACCGACTCCCTGGAGACAGTCCTGAGAGGAAACCAGATGAACCTACCCAGATGCAGCCCTGGGTGCTTGAGAAACCTGCCAGGGCTGAGATACTTACAACGCCACTGAAACCAAAGACCCAGTGGTCTGTGATAGTCTTGCACTTGACATCATTGCATGTGTCTCATGAGTCTGAAGAGGACTTTATAGATCGGAATCGAACATATGACTAACATCAGACTTATGGCCTTGGACTGAACTGGGTGAGACATTTTTTTGTGTGCATTTACCCTTTATATAAAACTCTCTCTTATGCATATATGAGTATGACTATGGGAAAAAGGAGGGGGAAATTTACAAGGCTGTTACCTTCAAAGGAATTAACCTCTGCTATGCATAGCATTGGCACAATGTCAGCTATTGAAGACCTAATAAATAGAAGCAGAATATTATCAGAGACAGAGCCAGGCAAGAAGCTCCTCGGTTCAGAAGACACTCAAATATGCCCGAGGAGGAGCTGCCTTCTCAAAGGAGAGTCCATTGTAACAGAAAGCCTGTGGGAAGAAAACCTTTGGGACCTTCCTTTGCTGATGGGGTATGACTTGAAATGAGAAAAAGCTGCTGCAAAATTTTACTAATAACAGGAACTTGGAATGAACACAGTATGAATCTAGGAATATTGGAAAACTTCAAAACTAAAATGGAATACATAAAGATCAATATCCTAGGCATTGTTGCACTGAAACGGACTGGCACTGGTCATTTTTAATCAGAAAAACATGTGGTTAACTATGCTGAGAATGACACAATCCTCAGGAATAAGGTTGCCTTCATCATTCAAAAGAAAATTTCAATATCAATCTTGAAATACATTACTGTTTTTGATAGGTATCCCCATTCAGGAAATCCCCAAAACACAGTATTATTCAAATTTATACACTCACCACAAAAGTAGGATCGGGAAATTGAAAATTTCCACTAATTTGTTCAGTTAGAAATTGATCAAAATCTCAAGATGCAGTGTTCTCCACAAAACTACAGGAGGCAGCACAGAGACAGTGCAGGAATTGTGCCTGGTTTGACACCCCCACCCCCTCCGCACTCCCATACCAGGAAACCCATACATGAAGGGAGCACAACAGATCAGCAAGGGGAGCAGAAAAATGAAGTCCCCAAGAAATTCTAAAAATAGACTTCAGACACAGGCTGAAGACATGGCAGTGCAGCCGACCTAATCAGAAACCACTCATAATGTCAGCAGGCAGACCTGGAACTAATCAAAGGCTAATTTTTTGTTGTGTTTTTCTTTCTTTATTTCTTCCCTTTTTTTATGTCCATCTATATAAGACAGGCAGGATAAACAACCCCAAGGAGGAAACAACAGGAACAACAGTTCCGAGGGAACAGGGGAGAAGAGGAGGTAGGGAAAAGTGAAGGGGAGCCAACCGACCTGGGAACAATAAGAAATCCAAAATTGATGGTGAGGAAGATGTACTACGCTTGGTGAGGTTTGATCGGGTGCAATGTAGCCAAAAGAAATCACTGAGAGCTGAATGATAGTCCAACATGATAGTGGGACAAGAGGAATGTAAAGGAAAATAGAGGAAAGAATTGGAGACAAAAAAACATTTACAGAGGTATAAACATAGAAATGTAAATAAATATATGTCAGCATATTGATATTTAATGAGAGGGATATAGTCTATGTACATATATTTATAGACTGACTGTTAAAATGGCAGGCAGACATTAAAAGATATAGCACCTGGGGTCTTAAAGGCTTGCAGTTAAGGAGGGGCTATCTAGCAGGCAAACAACAAAGTTCATATGGAAGAAGCACACCAACCCATGTGATCAAGAGGCATCAAAGGGAGAAGATATCAGACATCAGAAGATCCAAAACAAGCAGCCATTTTGATGTGAACCAGGGGGAAGAGGGACATGGAGCGGAGACCTAAAGCACATCTGAAGGCCATTGGGTGTCCTCTCCCAGAAGGGTACAAGGAAGGGACGAGTCAATCAGGGTGCAGTATATAGTACCAATGAGCACAGCATTCCTCTAGTTCATCAATGCTTCTTCCCCCTTCCTCACTATCATGACGCCTGTTCTATTTTAAGATTCTGGCTAGACCAGAGCACGTACACTGGTACAGAGAAGAGCTCTTGACACATAAAATACAGAACAGATAGCCCCCTCAGGACCAATAATGACAGTAGTGATATCATGAGGATAGGGAAAGGAGGGGTGGGGAGAGAAGGGAGAATTGATTTCAATGATCAAGGCCTCAAGTAGAAAGAAAATAATTTGAAAATGATGATGATGACAACATATGTACATATGTGCCTGATACAACTTATATGTGGAATGTTATAAGAGCTGCCAGAGCTCTCAACAAAATGATTTATTTTTTCATAGATGCGCTGTTAATTATTAGCCACTGGAATGCAAAAGATGGAAGCAAAGTTCCAGGAATTGACAGAATACCAATCAAAAGGTTTCCACAAGCTGATGAAGCACTGGGAGCACTCACTCTTCTAGGACAAGAACCTTGGAAGATAGTTATTTGTCCAACTCACAGCTAATTAGTGAGTGCTCCCAATTCCTGGAGTTCTGTTTCTGGACAATGCTTTCAGGGAAGCTTGAATTTCACCCTTCAGTATTAGTGATTCTTACTCATATGCTATCTCCAGGAATGTATAATGTGAACAAGCTAATTTTGGTTCACTGACTCTGTATATTATTTCCATCCTTTGATGCTTCAACGTTTATCTCGGGAAAATAGTTAGAGGGATTCATCCAGATGCAGAAAAATGTCATTGGTTATATTTTGGAAGTAGATAACCTGATGTTTCTTCCAAGTCTTTCTTAATCTGGAAGCGCCACTGAATCTGTTCACCATGTTATTGTTATTTGAAAACCTGGTAGCACAACTTCCAGAAATCACAGCAAGAGGCAAGCCACCACTTTGCAACACACTGTGGTGAAAAAACGAGTGATAGTAGAGAATCAGCATGGAGAGAGTTCAAAATTCAACAACTATAAGCTACTGTTCACCTGGAAAAATGGACAAGAATTATAGCTACATCGTTCAGTATAATCTATCAATTAGTCTTGAAAAATCAGCCCTGACAGAATAACTTGACTGGCATTATTTCAATGACTCCTTTAAAATCCTTCATAATGTCAATCTTTTCTACATGTATCATGATGTTAACTGAAATTCCAGTTGTGACGCTTTTGGTCTTTTTCACATTGAATTGTGAACTGTACTGAAGGTTGTAATTCTTGACCTTCATCAGTAATTGCTTCAAGTCCTGCTCAATTTTAGCAAGCAAGGTTATGTCATCTGCATATTCCAGGTGGTTAATAACCCTTCCTCTGAGTCTGATGCCGCATGCTGCTTCAAGTAACCTTACATCTCTGATTATTTGTTAACATTCAGATTGAATAAGTATAGCAAAGGAATACAACCCTGAGTCATACAATGAGTTGCCCTCTACTCCACGGTGGTGAGAGAAAGAGAGGTTATCCTTTATGCTGTTCACACAACTGTTGCACGAACAAATTCCAAATGAGCACAATGCAGTATGCAGGAACTATTTTTCATCTCAACATATTAGCAACATATAGTAGTTAGTTATAAAATCAAATGCTTTGACATAGTCAATAAAAGACAAGTAAATATCTTTCTGATGTTCTCTGCCTTAAGCCAAGACCCATCTAACATCAGTAATGATGTTCCTTGTTCCACATCCCTTTCTGAATCTGACTTGAACTTCTGGCAGTTTTCTGTCAAATGAACTGCTGCAACCATTGTCAGATGATCCTCAGAAAAATTTCACTTGTATGTGATATTGATTATATTGTTCTGTAATTTGAGCATTCAATTGGGTACTGGTTTTTGGAATCGATACAAATATGACGATAATAGTGGTAAAAGGACACTTGATCACTGACCCCATTGCAGCGGATGAATACATTCCTCTATTTTATCTGAAGTGGTTTTGAATAACAGTTAGGATATGCAATCAATGAAATGACCAGGGCAGGTATAACCTTGAATCCCAGTTATTGATGTACATCCTGTAGCTTTCAGTGCTGAAATGTTAACTCATAAGTTCTGGGCACAAACTAAACAAACTGTGGCCCTGACTCCTGTGAACAGTGTAATTCTTTGGTGGACCTCACAATAGTCACATCTAATGTGTGTGTGTGTGTGTGTATATATATATATATATATATCCTGGATATCCTTTACTAAATGGCAAACGTTTGTGTGCATGTGTGTGCTAGCAAATGTAATTTTCTTTTATTTTTTGAAATCATTTTATTGATAAATACATACATCAATTGTATGCAGTTCACATTTGTATATTTGTTGTCATCGCCCGCATTGGTTTGGGGTCCACAATCTGTACTTCCACTCATTTATAATGATATAATTTTTAGTTCTTTGATGCCTGATCCCTAATCCCTTTGACACTTCATTGTCACACTGGCTGGTGTTAAATGGCAAACTTTTAAGTGGCATCTAAAAGCATAGTTGATTTCTCCTTTAAAAAAGAAATGTTTGATCTCTGAATGGCTTTTCTGTCATTGGAACCAATAAGAAAAAAAATTTTAAACACAATTTCTTTGTGGAAGATGCCCAAAAAAGTGTGCAATAATATCATTGGAGAGGAGATTGCTATCAGAGATATATGTGTGATTTTACAACTCCAAAGCCATATTGATAAATTATTACAGACCTTGAAATCTACACAGCTGCAGAAAATGCATGGCTTCCTCCCTGGTGACATGTTCCATTTCAGGGGGCCATGAATTTGCCTGGCCATTTTCACTAATGACCTTCGGGAAGAGGATTCTTGAACATGGCATGTTGAAAGCAAATTTGATCCAAACATGCTGTGGCTCTCAGAATGTCAAGCCCTTCGGAAATGTAAGGCATACAAGACAGCCCCACATGATCAAAAATGGCACCAGCATCAATTAATGACAACAGCTACAATTAGGAAACCACGGATGAGTAGGACACGAGAGGTTCTAATTTCCCTTTGCCGGGATCCCTGTTCTTGGTGACACCTGTCATGTTTCATTGATATGAATACTTTTGGAAGCTAGTCACCATATTCCTGAAAATTGCATTTCTGGCTAGAGCTCCCCAGGCAGAGTGTCAATTTATCTTCATTAGAAATGGGTCCCTAGACAGACACCGAGGGCTCCCAGAGATGGAGTTTGCATTTGAAGAAGGGTGCAAAGCAAGGACTTGTAGTTTAATATAGGCTTGGAGAAAGAATAAGATTACTCGGTTTGCAGGGAAATCCATGTTTGGGACAGTGGGAGACAAGGTGGCAGTAATGATTAAAAATTCCTTTCTCTCATTGTTCAATAAATTAATATAAAGGGAAGCAATTCTTCACATTGGTACCATAATGTAAGAGATTTAGAAGCATTCAGCATAATTTCATACTCATTCTCCATCAATTAAATGGGAAAAAAACAGAGAGCAAGGTTAAAGCAAATGATGCTTTCTTGTTATTTCTATTTTAATTTTTAAAGATATATCTTAAATAAGTGTGATTGCCAAGATATTGGGTCTTATGGGGCCATGAGAGTTAGAATAAGGGACTGCTAAGAGTTAGGGTAGGTCAACATTGTGAATGACATATTCCCATGCACTTTATTATTACATAGATAAAATTTATGTAGGGTAAAACTTCTTTAGATCTATTATAACAAAGCTCAGTTACTAATAATTTCTATCCTTTATTTACTTATGAACAAATGGAACTGCTGTAGATTAAGTTACACTTTATTGGTAACTGCCATCTCTTTAAAAAGAAGCCCTGATGGTGCTGTGTGTGGCTTACATGTTGGGATGCTGACCGCCACAAGAAACCAAGGTAACCGACTCTACTACTGACTGTGGGAGAAAGATGAACGTTTCTGCTTCCATAAAGAGAAACAGGCTCAGGAGCTCAAAGGGCTGATGATTCTGCTGTGAATAAAGAGTTGCTACAAGTTGGAATTGACCCAGTGGTCCTGGGTTTGGAGTGCTATTCTTTGAAAGAGTCTGGAAATCCTAGAAGTGGTACCTGATTCAAATGTGAATTTGACCTTGATAAATACAAAATATCATTTTGCTTCATAGCTACTGCAGTTTTTTGAAAATGCATGCTTTTAAGAAGTTAGGTTTCAGAAATACATATCTGAGGGAAGGACAACAGAAAAGTGGGTGAAGGGAAAAGTCGGAGGATGTAAGACATGACAAAGTAAAGATAATTTATAAATTATCAAGGGTTCATGAAAGAGGGGGCAGAGAGAGGAGAAAATGTGAGGAGCTGATACCAAGGGCTCCAGTCAAAAGAAATTGTTTTAAGAATAAAGATGGCAACAAATGTACACATGCACTTGACACGATGGATGCATGTACGGATTGTCACAAGAGTTGTATGAGCCCCCAATAAGATGATTAAAAAAAACAAATAAATGAGATGTTAGGTTTCAACTAGAGTACTCAACAAAGGCTATATTACAGGGATGTATATTAAAAGTATAATTTTATACAGAGTTGGGAATTTTTTCTTCTTTTCTTAATAGAATCAACTTTAACACAATGAAATTTTGATGGATGATCTTAAGTTGTTAATCAAATCTCATCCTTCTATTAACCTAATTTTATTGTCATAAGTGTGGTCTCAGCAGTTTATCTTTGTTGGTAATCAGATTTAATTTTTGATCCAAATAAGTTTAATTGAGTTTTAACATCTATACCTTTTTCTTTAGTCTGCCAACATGGATTTAGAGAAGATTATGAAGAGTTTTACAAAAGACCTTTTTTTCTGGCCCCTCTAACACTGGAATTTTTTAAATTGCTTCTCCTTATATGCCATATATGCGTTTCAAAATCAAGGTGGATGTTTAACAAAGACAGGCAGCAAGGAGAAGTTTGTAAGAGTAATTATAGGGTAGAGAGAGGGGTAGAGCTTAGGAAAATTAAGGTTGACTAAACAAGTTTCTCATTTACAAAATCATTATTGTTGGGTACTATTTAGTGGGCTATGACTTATGGTGAATGCCTATGGGATGAAACAAAACATTCATTGTCTGGCACTGATCAGTGAATTGAATTGTACCTCCATTTCCATCAAAGTATGTGTTGTACATTGGCATACTCAAACCAAATTCAGTGCCATCAAATCAATTGTAACTCATATCAAACCTATATGATAGGTAGCACTGGCCCTGTAGGTTTCCTAGATTGTAACTCTTTTTTAAAAAAAATATTTAATATAATTTTTTATTTAGAGACTTAGAAATTTGAATTTTGTGATCACAGGGTATTCTGTTCCTTTTATTCTCCCCTCTATCCCCACCCCAACCATCTTAAAAAAAATCTCTTTATGGAGGTAGAAAGCCTTATATTTCTCTTGAGGAATATCTGGTGGTTTTGAACTGCTGTCCCTGAACTAAAAGTCTAATGTGTTACCCTTTATGCCATCAGCGCATTGATAAAATGACTGACAAAATCATAAAACAACTCATAGCATGGATGAATCTGGACAACATTATGCTCTGTGAAAGCCACCAACCACAAAGTGACACATATTATATAAGATCACTGTTTCAAGGGGGGAAACAATAGCAACCTAACAACAAGATAAAGACTTTCATATCAAAGAAAACAAACGTTAGAGATTGCCAAATGGGGTTGGAGAAGTTTAGGGAGGGAAGGTGAGCTGAAGACATAGGGAGATGGGTTGGGAATTGTTAAACACCCTCATACATGCTCCACCTTCCATGCTGAAAAGTGGTCACAATAGCCCAGTACCAATGAATTAATTTTAAAGGAAAATAGAGGGAGATACAGTTTATGATTCCTATTACTTACAATTCTACTGCCTGGAAGAGTAGCTATATTTCTTTTTTTGGGGGGAGGGGGGCATCACTGTTCTCCGGTGGTGGGAGTAGGAGGCCCAGCCCCACTGCTGGAATTGAACCTCCGTCCCAGTGGGCCTCAGTCCCACGCACAACCACTACGCCACCAGGGCTCAGCCCAGAGTAGCTATATTTCAAGTGATCAGAAATCACATATGATAAATGAATACCATATTGGATTGCACAGGTTTAGAAGATTTCCATCACTGCAGGTGTGTTATCTGATAAGATATTTTAGAGGACAAAAGAGACAGTGTGGTATAGGAGTAAGTTCAGACTCTAGAATATTAGGGCAAGAAAATATCAACCTCAGTGGAAATGATGCTCCAGAGGGATAATTGATCTTGTTCTATGACGATGACAATGATATCTCTAAGATGAACCAGAGATATTTACAAACCATATATACAAACCACATGAATGGATTTTGGGCTTGCCCTTAATTCTAGCACCAGTCTAAGTACAAATAGTTTTTATGACATGCCCTGCTTGATGCTCTCGCTCATGAAGAAATCACAGATGATATGGGTGCTGTAGCAGAGTGTAATGAAGAAACCAAATGATGTCCAACTATCAGAAGAAATATCTTCTGGGTTCTTAATATCTGTCATCATGCAAGCAGCCATTTAAGTGAGACTTCAGCTTAGTCAACATAGGAAAAGCACACCAGCCTATGTGATCCAAGGAGTATAAATGAAAAAATCAAATTCCAAGAAGGGAATGATAGTGGAGTTTAAACTGTGAACAGATAGTTTGCAGAAGGCTATGTATGACAGTGAAAACCTAAACTCCATTTGCAGAGTCCACACATAGATGAAATCTCATGTGACTTCTGTCTGATCATAGGGAATGTGAAGAACTCTGTTATCAGACAGAGTTCATTGTAAAGTCAATCATGTCACACATAAGTTAAAATGTCATATCACCTGACCTCTCTCTTTACCAATTTTTAAAGTTGTTTCCATTAAAAAAAGAGGGGGGAGATGGGGAGGGAATACATGTGGATTAAGCCCCAGGTGAATCCTCTCTGACCATGGACCAGGGATGTGAATAGCTTTGCTTTCATGGATGATTGTCCACACATTTAGGTTAAAATTTAACACAATATCATTTGATTTCCCTTTTATATATTTTTAATTTGTTCTAATTTCTAATGTTTTCTGCTTTCAATTGAGGTACTTATCTGTTTTACTTTGCTATTGCTGTGAAGTTTTTGTTTGGTTTGGTTTTTCATGTTTTCCTGTATATGAAATCCAGGATAGGCAAATACATTGAGAAATTAACTGGATTAACATTTCCTTAGGGATATAACAAAAGAGGTTGGCGGGCAGGGGCTGAGAACTAATAACGAGAACATAGAACAAGAACATAGAACATAGAACAAGCACAAGAACATAGAAAACTCTAAAATTGAGGTGGTGATGATTGTACAACTCTTCTTTATGTGATTGTACTACTGAATAGTATGATATTTGAATTATACATCAACTATGCCAAATCTGACTCCACCACATATGGGAGGACATATGGGAGAGTGGGAGCTGGGGGAAATCAACTAACCCAAAGACAAGAGAACAACTAGTGATCTAAAGTCAATGGCAAGGAGGGTATAGGATTCCTATTCAGGCTTGATCAAGACCAATGTAATGGAGAGGAATTACTGAAACGTGAATGAAGTTGAAATTGATAATGGGACAAGAGGAAAGTAAAAGGAAATAGAGACAGACTAAGGAGGAGCGGAGCATTTATAGAGTTCTAAAGATAGGCATGTGCATATGTAAATATATTTATGTATAATGATAAGGAGGAAGTTCTATGTATGTATATCTATATCTTAAGTATTAAGGTAGTAGGTGAACATTGTATCTCTACTCTCTTAACCTAAGAGCACTCTGTTCTAATAACTGGAATTTGTGATGCTCAATTTCCCAACATGATTGTTGAAGACAAAATGGGTGCATAAGCAAAGGTGGTGAGAAAAACTGATGGTGGTTGGCTATCAAAAGATATAGTGCCCATGGTCTTAAAGGCTTAAAGATAACAAGCAGTCACATAGCTGAGAAGCAACCAAGCCCACATGGAAGAAGTACACCAGTCTGTGTCATCATGAGGTGTCAATGGGATCAAGTATCAGGCATCAAATATCGTATCAGTGTAAATGAGGGGTATTGCAGAGTGGAGACCCATAGTCCAACTGTAGACAATGGGACATCCCCTTACAGTAGGGACACAGGGAAAAGATGAGCCAGTTAGGGTGCAGTATAACACTGACAAAATAAACAACTTTACTCTAGTTCTTTAATGCTTTCTCCCCCCCACCCCCACTATCATGACTCCAGTTCTACCTTACAAATCCAGCTAGATCAGAGCATGTACATAGGTACAGACAAGATCTGGAAACACAGGGAATCTGGGACAGATAGACCCCTCAAGACCAAAAGTGAGAGTAGAGATACCAGGAGGGGAAAGGGAAGATAGGGGTAGAAAGGGGAAACCAATCACAAAGATCTACATAACCCCTTCCCAGAGGGACAGAAAAAGAAAACTGAATAAAGGGAGACATCAGTTAATGTAAGACATTATAATGATAATAATTTATAATGATAATAATTTATAAATTATCCGGGTTTCATGAGGAAAAATGTGTCGAGGGAGGGAATGAGGAGCTGATACCAAGGACTTATGAAGAAAGAAAAAAATTTTAAATGATGATGGCAACATATGTATAAATGTGCTTCACACAATGGATGGGTGTATGGATTGTGATAAGAGCAGTATAAAACCCTAATAAAATGTTTTTTTTTAAAAAAAAATGAAAACCCTGGCTTCAAAGAACATTTATTGGATATCTTTTGCTAGATATTTAATATAATTTTCCTTAACTTCTAAGAAGAGGGTAATTACTTTTGTAGTTAGGTATTATAGAGTCAGTTTCCACTTATAGCTTCCGTGTGAACAATAGAACGAGACACCCCCCAGTCCTGCACCAGTCCCACAATTTTTCTTCTGTTTGAGACCATTGCTGCAATCACTGTATCAATTCATTTTGTCCAGGGCCATCCACTTTTATGCTGCCTTGCCCCTTCACCAAGTATGATGTGAATTATGCATCTTCAGGGAGTGGTCACTCCTGACAACATAGACAAATTATGTGGAGCACAGTCTTGCCATCCTTGCCTCTAAGGAACATTCCGGCTATAATTCAATACAGCTCTGTTTGTTCTTTTGGTACCTTCAATATCCTTGTCAACACTACAATTCACATGTATTGATTCTTTTCTAGTCTTCCTTATTCAATATCCAACATTCACATGCATATGAGCCATTGAAAATACCATGGTGCACATTAACTTCAAAATAAACTTTGCGTTTCAACATTTTAAAGAAGTCTTATGTAGCAGACTTACCCAATGTAATGCATCTTTTCATATCTCGACTGCTGGTTCCCTGAGAATTAACTGTAGATCCAAACAAGACACAATATTTCCTTTGACTCTTCCTCACTTTCAGCAAGCAAGGTTGTACCATCTGCAAATCACCTGTTGTTAGTAAGCCTCCCTCCAATCCTTATGCTGTCTTCTTTTTCATATATTTCAGCTTCTGTGATGATTTGCTCAGCATACAAATTTAATGGGTGTGTTGAGAAGGTGCAACCCTGATGCACCCCTTTCCTGATTTTAAGCCATGCAGTATGGCCTTGCTCTTTTAGAAGGATTTTTTTCTTGATTCTTGAACAAAGCCTACATGAGCACAATCACATGTTTTGAAATTCCCATTCTTCTCAAGGTTATGCATAGTTTGTTGTGGTTCACCCAGTCAAATTATTTTGCATAGAAAATAAAATTCAAGTACCTTATTTTTTTGGACCATAAGACACACTTTCCATACCCCCCAAAAAAATAGGGGGTGCATCTTCTGGTCTGAAGATGTGGTATACCCAGAACATTTTAGTATACTGATACTGTTTGGTTCAGAATATTTTTTTCTTGTTTTCATGCTCTAAAAACTGGATGTGTCTTATGGTCATGTGGGCCTTATGGTCCGTAAAATCTGGTACACATCTTTCTGGTAAACTCTGCTTTCAGTTAAGGGCCATCTTACATCAACAATTATATGCCTTTTGTTCCTTATTCTTCTTAACCTGACCTTCACGTCTTGTAGCTTCCTGTCAACCGACAGCTGCAACCATTGTTATGTGATATTCAGCAAAATCATACTTGCATGCATTATCAATGATATTAATTTGAGCATCCTGTTGAGTCACCTTTCTTTGGAATTGATATAAATATGGATCTCTTCGAGTCAGTTGGCCAAATATCAGCATTCCATCAATTCCTGAAGTCTTCTTTTTGTCTAATGATTTCATTTCAGCTTGAATTTCTTCCTTCAGTACCACTGGTTCTAGCTTACGTGCTCTCCTGAAATTTGGGGTGTTCATGAGTTCTTTGTGACACTGTGACTCTTTGTATTCCTTTCACTTTCTTTTGATGCTTCTTGCATCATTCAAGATTTTCCCCGTAGAATCTATCAATATTGCAATTATAGACTAGAAGGTTTACTTGAGTTCTTTCAGTTTAAGATATATTGAACATGCTCTTTCTTTTGGTTTTCTAATTTTACATCTTTACACACATACAGGACAGTAGGGACCATCTTTCCGGACTATCGTGCAGAGTGAGTAACTAAAAAGTGGCATTTGTTATTATTGCAAAGGAGTTTCAAAAAGTGGTGAAAAATGTTACTAGTGGCAATTGAATTTTCCACAAACCTTGTGTAGCCACCTGTCTATCAATAACAGTAAGTTCTAAAATAAATTAGTTAGCTAAAGAGTCAAAGCTAAGAATTCAATTGTGGAATTCCTGGCTGAGAAGACCAATAGTTAAGGAGAGTTTGTCAGCAATATTTCATTTTTTATTACATTGTCATCAGCTTTCCCAAAATGCCATTAGCTATAATGAATCTATACATCTGTATATCCATATTATATAGATGTCTTAGCAATTAGGCTCCGAAAATAAAGGCTTAAGATATATGTGGTAGTCATGCATTCGATATGTCAATTTCATGATTGAGATGTAAGGGTGGAGTCTAGCTTCATCTGGAGATAGCCATTGAGTAGCCAGTGAGGTCTCTGTGCAGGCATGGCTTTCTCCTGAGACTTCTGGGAAATCTTGTGATATTTCCATTGTGGAGATGAGAAGCTCTCCCCCCAGTTATTTGGAGTTAGTCTCCGAGACAACAGACTATGGACAAGACAAAAGGACAGCATCTAAGGAGCTGGAGAAGCTGGAGAAGCCACACGGGCTTACCCTGATGGAACCAGACCTCTGAAGCTGGAGAAGCCGCGTGGACACCCCTGCCAAAGCTGAGTTGTTCCTATCACCCCTGGATGCTGTTGACGGACCCTGAGCCCTGGAAGCAGGAGTCATGGGGAGACCCCTGCCGGTGCCAGGACTCTGCACCCACTGGCCTGTGACTTCATGAGTTGTAAGGAGACTTTATAAACTAATATCAGGCATATGGACTAATATCAAACTTATGACTTTGAACTGTACTGGGCTGCGATGCTTTCTCAATGTCCCATTCCTCTTGCATATAAACCTTTTCCTTTTATACATATGTGTGTTTATGAATTTGTTTCTCTAGCCTACCCAGGCTAACACAATATGAGACGGTTTCTCATGAGGAAAAAAGCTTATATGTAAATGTTAAATATTTATTGTAAATGCATAGTAGATTCTGAACACAGATAAATCTCTTTCCTATTCAAAAATATTTATTTTGGGGCAAGTTTTAATTTTAGCTTTTTTCCCTACTGAATATGCAAAATGTACTGTGACAAAGTTTTGTCAGGGGGTTGGGGGAGAAAGGCCAAAATTACTCATTACAAGTACAATGAAATAATGCTTCTTAGAAAACAAGGTTTCCTTTTGTTTTCCCTGATAGGAAACTGTGAAAATTGTGCCTTTATTATTCATCCTTCCTTTGTTCCACTTCAAACACATTCCTGACAACCATTTAAAAAGTTTTTCCCCAAACTGAAATTAATATTTTCCAGACTAATTTTGAGAAGAGCAGCTTGTTTGTCTGATTCTCTAGCATCCAGCCTAATAATAACTACCATTGCATAACAAAACCTGGGGAGCTGTGATAGTGATCTAAAATTCAGACTTCTGGGTCATTTCTGTTGGGTCACCAAATAAAAACACTGGCTGTTTACTTCAATCAATTACTGTTAGTTTTACTCTCTCTCTCTCTATCTCCATGCAGCATCTTTATGTGGAAAACATCAAATTCCTTTACTTTAGAGTTCTACTTTTCTTCTCAGCAACCTGGGAGAAGCTAAGATCTCTCCATCTTGGAGTCTCAGTATGGAAAATTTAAGGCCATAAATGAGGGGTACATTAAATCCATCTGCTCTGGATTGAGGAGGGGCTATTTTGGTCAAGTTAAGGCCATATAATGTGAATATAATGTGAATATGCTGACTGGCATATTGTCAACATTATGTTTGAGAAACATATTTGTCCTGCTGGTGATGGCGACAGTTTACGAATGAGTAGATTTTGATATTGGTTAATCAGACGGGACTTTAGTGCAGCATCTGTTACCCAGCAGCAAACCATTTATTCTATATTTAGATAACTCATATGGCAAAGAAGCTGCCTCATATAAGGTTGTGTCAGCAATCAAGAGATTAATAACTACACCCTTTAATTTTTCCGCTGAGTACATAAGATGGGCCTATAAGATTTCAGCTAATAAAAACAAAACTCTTCCTACTTAAAGCAATAGCAATAGCATTTGTTCAACATTTCTTGAACTGTTACAGTGCACTATGTGCTGTTTAAAGTGCCTTCTTAGAGTTTATTAAATATAAGGACAGGTTTTATAATTATTCTAGATAGCCCAAAATATAATTCCGTTATTGGGGTTGGGGTGGGGGGCTGGGGATGTCAACTCCATCTAACTTTGAGACAGGTGGCAATAAAATTATTTTCTAGAGTATAGAACTTTAAGGTATGGTAATATTTAGACATGCAACTTTGGCTCATGGAGCTTTAAACAGATTTAAACAGATTTAGGGTGTTTGGGCTAAAATATCGGTGATCATTGGTCCCTGATGTTGAATCCTCAATGGCATCAACTCTCCTCCATTAGAGCTTTGGTGTTCTCTTGGTCTAGGTACTTGCCACTGAAACAGAGTACGGGAGCATATCAGGCATAGAGACAGGCAGATCATAGGCAAAGGTGGGAGTGGTTCCCTTGCATACCTGAGTGGGCCTAGAGCTCAGAGAATCTCCTAGAGACAAGCTTTATCTCTAAATGAAAAATGTTAAGCGATTTTTCACAGTCATTGCTTCAGAGATGGAGAATCACAGCTATCTTGTGAAACTTCTGCTGAGTCCCTTGCACCCAACATCATCTGTGGAAACAGAAGATGTTTTTCACACAAGTGCCCAGACTACCTGCCGCTCCATGGGGACCTTTAAATTCCTCCTCGTGCGTTTGTGGAAGAGGGACATTTTATTCTTCCATCATACTATTTTATTAAGTGAGTCTCTTCTAGCACTCTGTCTGTGTCTGACCTGAGTAATTCTTTCTCAAGGTAAGGGACAAGAGTTGGATTCTGATAACAGCACCTCTTCATTATGCAGCTGATGCTATAATATAGCACGTGTACAAGCCTAGCAGGAACCTTTCAAATGAACTACCAGCTGTCTCTGCGTCCATACCTGCTCCTGGGGACTCTGTAACAGAGCAGAACTAGATGCGATGGCACTTTCAAAGCTGTGGCTTTTCTAACCCATATGGACAGGCCTTTTTTTTTTTCTGAGTCACCTCAGGGTGGGTTCATGTTGCTGACTTTTCAATTAATTTTTTAATTTACCCAAGGAATCTCAAATTGTGCAGGCAGAAAACAAATGCAAATTGAAATAACAAAAACAGTATGGGTGAAAAAAAAAAGAAAACTCCCCAAACTGCAGTGCAACAACAAGCAGCAGTGCTGAGTAAGGATTAAGACCATTGGAATCGTTCTGTGAATTGTCTTCTCAAAGAAATACCCTGGGTTTGACCTGGCCTTCCTTCCAAGCCCAAGACTCCAGGTCCTTCTGTCAGTGAGTGAGAGGCTGACAAGAGACAAAGCGGTTATGATGGGAGGGATCTCTCAGGAACCTAACACAAAAGGGAGGTGGAGGCACTTGTCCTCGCATAGTCCACCAGCACAAAGGAAGGGCAAGAGTGGAGTGTGACACATTTCTTTATCAATAAAAGAGACCTGGAGAGAGTGAAATAGTTCTCCCGGAAGAAAGGCAGGATGTTCACACGAGGTTCACAATGACAGAATAGACTCTTGAGTTTGAGGTCTGAGGCAAGAATATAGCATGCCATCTAGAGTACGAGGATGCTGGGTTGCTGGGGGACACACACCTGGAAAGAGGAGGCACATTGTAGAGGATCAGCCAACACCAGAAGACCCACCAGAAAGCCAGTCTTGGGAGGGAGAGCTTCCACCTGCAGATATAAGGTCTAGGTTTACCTTTTGCCAGGCCTTTTAGACTAGCTAAGGACCCACAGGAGTTTTTTTTTGCCAAAAATAAGCTTGCTCTCCTTCAATAAGCTTGCTCTTTCTATCCAAGTGTTTTCTCTGACTCTGGTCTGAAGGTTGCCCCTCACTGATCGAAAGCTATCTTGGAGCGAGACAGGAGCTGAGAAATGGGGAGGACTGCAACTTGGAGCCGCCTCTCAGGAACCCCACTTACAAGCCCTGTTTGGGCCTCTGGACAAGGAGCTCCAGGAAGTACACGTGGGACAGCTCTCTCATGCTCTAAAATCATAGGCAGCCTGTTGGAGCTCTTGCCTGGCTCTACCAGCTTCTCTCTGCCTGGTCTCAAGCACATTTCCATTGTTTCTTCCCTCTCCACTACAGTGAGGGTGAAGTTGATGCTATTTATCTCATGGGGCCACCCTGAGGACTAAGTATCATGATGCCTGTGGAGAAAACTGATGGTGCCTGGCCACCAAAAGATAAAGCATCTGGGGTCTTAAAGGCTTGAAGGTAAACAAGCGGCCCTCTACCTCAGAGGCAGCAAAGCCCATATAGAAGAAGCACACCAGCTTGTGTGATCACGAGGGGTCAACAGGAAAAGCTATCAAGCATCAAGGAACAAGAACAACATCACTACCAATGATGGGGAGTGCATGCTGGTGACCCATGGACCCTTTGAGAGCAATCAGACATCTCCTTACAGAAGGGCTGTGGGGAAGGGACAGGCCAGTCAGGGCAGAATGAAGTCATCATAAACACACAACTTTTCCCTAGTTCTTAAAGGCTTCCTCCTCTCAATTATCATGGTCCCAATTCTACCTGACAAATCCAGCTGGACTAGAAGAGGTACACTGGTACAGATGGGAACTGGAAATGCAAGGAATCCAGGACAGATGAACCCCTCGGGACCAAAAGTGAGAGTGGAGATACAAGGAGGGTGGAGGGCAGGTGGGGTAGAAAGGGGGAGCTGATTGCAAGGATCTACATATAACCTCTTATCTGGAGGATAGACTGTGGAAGAGTGGATGAAGGGAGACATCGGGCAGTGTAGGATATGACAAAATAATAATTCATAAATTATCAAGGGTTCATGAGAGAGACGGAGCGGGGAGTGAAGGGAAAAGATGAAGAACTGATGTCCAGCGCTCAAGTAGAAAGCAAATATGTTGAGAATGGTGATGGCCCCAGGTGTATAAAGATACTTGACACAATATATGCATGGATGGTAATAAGCATTGCATGAGCCCCCAATAGACTGTTTTATTTTTTTAAGTCCTTTGGTGCCCAGTAATTGACTTTGGGGAAAAACAGTTATATTCACACTAGCTATTCTTTTCTTTTTTTAAAGGTATGCACATCACTTTAGTATAATTCATAATCATGTTCTGTTATTGAATAATGTTGAATATATCATACTTTGTGAATGTGCTTTTTATTATTTTTTTATCTACTCTTTTAATTTTTGGGGGGCATCACTGCCCTCTGGTGGTTGTGGGAGCTACCCAGCACTGCTCATGATAGCCACCTCTTCAATTTGAACCGCCAAGCCTGTGGGCTGCAGTGCCGCACTCAACCGCTTACGCCACCGGGGCTCAGTCCCTAGCTATTATTTTATAAATGGACCCATTTTTCCTGGTTTAGGTCTCATGATAACAATGTAGGCCATAGCTTGGACTTTCTGAAAAATTTGACAGTCATTTGGGAATTGAAATATGATCGCAATTCTCTTTTTTATTTTTTAGAAAATCTTCTTGAAATTAAAGTAGCTCTCTAAATTAATATATTCTGTACATTAAAATGAATATCTTTTCATTGTTGATATATTATTTATGTTAATATATTTTTGTATTTCATAACTATTGCTGAGATACATTAGTATACATTCCAGATGTATTCAACCAGGTGTGTATGTGTGTGTGTGTGTGTGTGTGTGTGTGTTTTAAAGGGAAATAGTAAGGTAGGAAAAAGAAGAGCTGTTGCAAAATGTAATTGTAAAATCTCAAGTAAGGTGATAAAATATTAATTATAAGGGGAGATGAACTTAACTAGCTCAAGTACTGCAGATTGGAAAATTGATATTATATTGTTGGCCCATGTCAAGTCTTTTTATAGCTGAGGTTTGAATGAAAATGGTTGGAACTGTATTTGGCAACAGGAAAATTGTCTCACTGGCAGAATTATAAAAGCAGTCAAGACGCTCAGTGCTATCTGTCAAATGGTAAACACACTGGCAACATGAGCAACCCCGGGGGTTTAGTGGGCAAAGCATGGGTTGCAATTCTCATGGCTGGCAGTTCCAAACGACTAGCTGCTCCGTGAGAGAAGGACTGGGTTTTCTACTTCTATACACATTTCAAGCCTTAGAAACCCACATGAGGCTGTTATGTGTCAGCACTGACTCACTGGCAGTGAGTCACAGAGGCATGTGTAACATAAGTTCTCCAGACGGAAATTTAATAGATGCCTGTGATCACTCACAATGAATTCACATAGCTTGACTCTTTCATGAAGTCCACCTTGACCTCCTAAAACTCAGATATATACGCTTTGTCTAACTGTGTACCATGCTGAGAGCAGTTTCTCCTTGAGGCACTTTTTTACCTTGTATTATGGTCATATGATTGCGTTTCTTGCCTTTCTAAAAAATGTGTCTCAAGGACATGGACTATGTCCTCTTCACTGATCAGTCGTAGCATGTGCTCTGTAATGTCTGTAGAGTGAACGGGTACCGTCTGTTGGCATATCTACTCTCAATTTCATGTGCACATAACTTTGGAGGTGGAGGTCTTTCTCGGTAAGGAGATAACTTGCTGTTAGCGATTTTTAAGCCAGGTGACAATTCTGGAAAGTGATCATAAAGGCCATGACTGAAGGCAACTCTGCTGAAATGGCTACCATGAATAAGGGTTGACTGGGCTTCACATGCACCCTATCATGCTTCCACACAGAAGCAAGGGCTGATGGCCCTAAAGACACATGCAGTGGTGCTACACAAAGTAGGCTGGCTGCACACAGGAGACATTGTGCTAGCATTCTGCTTCTCCCCATGCCATTGAGAGACCCTCAGATAATTCATTGTAACGGCCCTCCTTCTCCCCAAGGAGGCGATGGGCTGCTTTTGAACCCTTTGATCATTTCTCTCTTCCGCCCTCAACAGGGGGTACACATTAAAGGATTTTCTCCACAAAAGCCCTCCCAGCCCTCCGCCTCCTTCTTCCTGACTCACATCACCTCTATGGTCACTCTACAGATGCTCTGGCAATTGGAGGCAGAAAAAGGCACCCTGTGGCTGGTCAGCAGGCAGGGGAGAAGGGGTCAACCACATTTGCATAAGATGCCATCCCTCTGCTTCAAGCATAAATGTCTTTACAATGGATTTTTATTTTATTTTTAGTAAAGGAGATAAGGAAAGGCTCCTTTTTAATAGATACTGATTGGCAGAGTGAACTCCTGCTTCAGGACAGCTTGGCTGAAGCTCCTGAGTCGCTTCTGGGAGCAGATTGAGGATAGGATGAGGATGATTTCCCGTCTTGGCTGCAGAGCAGCTCCAGGAAGTGCCTGATGCAGGTCTGCTTTTATGGGGATTGAAACGGATGCCAAGACAGAAGTTCTCAGTGTTCTGTTTACCCAGCAAAAAGGCATCAATACCGTGCATGGAGCCAGAAGAGATTAGACACGAGGAATCAGAATACTTATTCTCAAAGACTAAACAAATAGAAAGGAACACTGCAGCACTGCTGTCTACACTGCCATGGTTAAGGAACACCAAGCAACCATGCCAACTGCTAAGAAAAAGTTAATAAGACAGAGGGCAAAATAGCATTCAAAATGCTGTGGCAAATGTATTCCATATTGTGCAGGATACCAATAAACCTAAGACCATTTCAGAGCCGATACTATAGGTAAGAGTATTTTTAATACATAATTGATGGTAGCTAAGATAAATTATTAGTTGTCCTTGACTTGGGTCTGATTCATGCTGACTCCATAATAACATATTTGAATATTGCCTGGTCCTGCACCACCCCCACCATCATCAGTATGCCATTGTTGTTTTTGTTTGACTTTTATTTCATTGGTATGTAATTCACATATCATAATATTTAATAGTTCAATTATACCAACAAGAGTTGTATGATCATCACCATGGTCGATTTTAGAACATTTTCTTTGTTCTTCTCTTTATTGTGTGTTTTGTGTGACTTCAAAGCTAGGGCACCCACCTTCCAGCATGACTTTAGACAGAATTTGTTAGGTAGTTTAGCTTAGGGACTTGGGTGTTCATTACACATGCTCAAAGGTTCAAGTTTCTAGCCAGGAAGAGGTGGTACACGTAAGTGGGCATTGTACCTGCATTGGCTCATCTGACTCAGGTGAATTTGATTCAGTCAATGGGGTCAACTAGGGATATCAACCACGCCTCCTCCTTTTTGAAAAGGCAGGAGCACAGAGCCACCTGTATGACTTTCTTGAGCAGCTTCTAGGCAGGCAGACAGAGGTCAGGGAACTTGTGGGTGCCTGTGTAAACCTAAAACTTCTAACTCTTATAAATCTCACTTGGTTTTGGTGTGAACTCTTTCTAATGCTGAGCCAACAACTGAGGTATATCTCTCCCCCGAGGGATCTAACATATTCTGCTGTTATCCACAGGGTTTTCATTGATTAGTTTTCAGAAGCAGATTGCCAGGATTCTTAGTATGTTTAAGTATAGATGTTTCACTAAAACCTTTCCACCATGAAGGACCCAGTTAGTTGGTCTTTGAATGACCAGTGACACAGCTTCCAATGTCATCACAACTTGTAACACAACACAGCATGACAATGGATCCAATGCGATGAAAGGAGAAACCAAGTAAGCACAGCACAACCAAAGAGGACAGCAGGGGGTGTGGCAGAGGGCACATATTTCAGAGCCCTACTGCCTTGATCTAAATTCTGGCTCTGTTATTTATTCCTTGTGGCATCTCTGCTGTGCTTCCATTTTTTTTTTATCTATAAAATGAAGTAATTGAGGGTTGAGCCCTGGTGGCGTAGTGGTTGTGCGCGGGACTGCGGCCCACTGGCATGGAGGTCCAATTCCAGCAGTGGGGCAGGGCCTCCTACTCCCACCACCAGAGAGCAGTGATGCCCCCCCCCCCAAAATGAAGTAATTGAACTTATCTAGTTGGCTTGTTACAAATATTATGTGAGCTAATTTGGGTGACTGGTAAACACCATATATGTATTGGCACATAAACATTGCAGGCATACAACAGCTCCTCAGCATTCAATGCTTCAATACATGGGGGGGGGGGGGGAAACACTACTAAATATAAGACAACTTGATCTTTAATTTATTGAAAATTTGTTAATTTTTTTCTTTGATGCTAGAGATATTTACAATGCCATATAAAATATGGATTATCTTCTCAAGGAACTTATAGTGTGGCTGCAGAAATATAATATGAGGATATTCCAAACAATACAAAAATGAGTTGTCAATAAATTGTACACCTGAAAAATGCTGAATTTCCATCTATTATGTTACATATACTGTTTTACAACAATACCAATTATTTATAATGGACACGAGTAAAGAGCTTTTCACCAAGGACTTATAGGTTGTGGTTTCTTTGCAGAATCATCCATTTACCACCACTCTATGCACTGTGAATTGAAAGCTCATGGCCCCTGTGTTCATGGAAGAATTAAAAGTTGAATGGCTAGGCCATCAAATTATCTGAAAAAGAACATCATGCTAAGTTAAAGAAACAACCAAAGAATCAAACTCACTGCCATCGAGTCGATGTTGACCTGGTATTATAATTATTTGCAGTAGTAAAATGTCCAGTCTCTCTCCTTCAGAGCTGCTGGCAGATTTGAACTAATGACCGTAAGGATCACAGCTCATTGTATAACCCCTACACCAGAAGAGACCTGGGGACTGCAGTGATGTGCTTCTACATAACAATTGTGAAGTGCAATACTGGTGACGCTTGCTCTTTTACACACAGAGTTGAAGTCACTTGACCGTACCTAATAACAACAACAGATAGTTATATCCAGGATAGCATACGGTTATTTGAAACAACTTAAGACACATATTTCTAAAAGGGATCATATATAAGAACTGCGAAGGTGGAGCAGGAGAAAAGATATCCCTTAGGTTCGATTAAATATGGTTTGTTTAAGGGAAAACCTTCCTTCCACCTGAAGCAGCTAGGTTTCTTTCTGAGAAATATATATAATAAGGAAAATACAGTCAAATATTACAATCTCTCTATTTAAGTCTCTTTCTCTACTAAACAACAAATATTATCTGAGGAATCACTCAAATATAGTCATTAAAATCTACAAACATGGCTTATGTCAGCAGTAATGCATTTTAGGCAATTTTTTCAGCAGTTTGTGAGCACACAGAAAGATTTACTATTGATCTTCATAGGTTTCCTTCGCACGGAAACAAACTGGGACAACTGGTCATGTGATATCAACTTTTTCTTTCTATAATTTCACCCCAAAAAGAAAGATAGAAAAAAACAATGATCACATATAATGTTTAAATCCTAACTATATGAAAAATTAAAAAAATATTAGTTATAGTTGCTAATAAATAGGCAACAAAATAGGCAGTAGTGTTCAGCAGATTAAAAATCACCTTTGTTTACAAGGATGAGATTTCTTTGTGTATTCAATCAAAGTTGGGCGGATGGTGGTCTGCATTGGCGCAGAGGCTGTGGAGACAAAGTGGAGCAATGTTCTTCTTTCTGCCATGGTGGTGCTACTGTTTCTGCCTCTTGCCCTCCTCTTCTGTTCTTTCACTGATGTGCCTGCTCTCTTGGCCCCTTTCACCCTTCCTTTCCATCATTTAGCATGTTTGTCTTCTGTAGAATGATACCAGATATCAGTAATTCCATCCAGGTTTCATGTCATTTCATGTCCTTTCCCTAATCCTGGAAGGTTCATTCCTTTTCTAATCCAGACAAAGCAAACATACACACACACACACACACACACACACACACACAAACACAGATGATTTAAAATGTGTAAGATTTCCTTTAAGACTTTTTTGATTAGTATGGTATAGACACTTTGGTGACTCCAACTGCACACAAAGTCCATTGGGGAAAACGTACCGGCAACATTGTAAGAGTTGTCATGGAAGTGGTACACCTAGATGGGAAGACTGATCCCTTACAATGACTTAGTAGATTTCAAATGCCATGCACTGTGCATTATCATTCTGGCTGGATGGAAAGCACTGGGTGCATCTGAAGTCACACGTGTCCTGGTGGTATCGAGAGTAATGAAAGGAGCTACTCACTATAATCTCACTGGAATCTACCAGCTACTCCTCTGGAGAAGATGAGCCTTCAGCAATCCATGGGAGCAGTTCTCCGTTCTCCTCCAGCATGCCCTTGGAGGAAGTGAGTTTGAGTTCATTACATTAAAATGGACTTAGTTGCCATGAGACCACCTTCTAGGATCTTACATTATCTTTAAAAGAGACTTTTTTGAAGTTGTGTTCCCCAGACCAGGTGCAATTATTTGCGGAGCAACCCAAGCTTATCATATAAAGAAGGGGGAAATAGCTGGGAAAAAAGTGTCAATCAGCAATGCTAAAAGCAGCCAGCAGTGATGAATCATTCAAATCCAGACTTATGTCCAAGCAGGGGGAGTTCTTAGCTTTATATATCTTTGGAATGGGTTAAAAAGAGGAAAACTTCCTCATTTTTGTATTGTTTGGAACATGAACAATTTTGTAACGCTACATCTGGGTTGATGGTTTGGTAACACGATTGATATTAATTAAGTCAATAAATTGTACACCTGAAAAATGCTGAATTTCCAAATATTCTGTGACATTTGCTTTGTAACTACATATCAATTATTTATAATGGGCACGAGTAAAGAGCTTTTCACCGAGGACCTATAGGTTGTGGTTTCATTGAGAAATCACCTATTTACCATCCTTCTATGCACTGTGAATTAAAAGCTGATGATCCCTGTGTTCCTGCCATCTCTTTCCTCCTAGAGGAAGTGGAGCCGTATTTAAGACCAGGTAGACATGAGCAGGCTTCATAAAGTTGATGGAAAATTTTCATTTTGTTGCAATTCCATTCTTCCTCAAACTTTTAGAGCCTTCTTGTATATCATTGGGCATTCAGTTTCTCAACTTACCATTAGAGGATTTTAGTCCTTTAGTTACCAAATTTAACTAACCTTTGGAATATACAGAAAAGCTTAACTATAGATAGAGACAGATTGGCATATATATATATATATATGTATGTAATGATGTCACATCCTCCTACAACTCAAGATAAATGGTCTGACATAGGATTTTGACACAGGAAATTTTAAGAATCACCAACTAATTATACTAGATAGCTAATAGATATTGCTTAGAAATGGCAAAAAAACAACACATCGGTGTTCTGTTTATTTGGACTCACAGCAATTCCACATGTTTCAGGGTGAAACGTCTCTAACAATTTTCAGTAGCTGTGAAATTACAAAAGTAGATGAACAAATCTTTTGTTTGTAGTACCTCTTGGTTGACTTGAACCATCAACATTTCAATTAGTAGGCAAAAGCAGACAGTTTGTACTGCCAGGGACTTAATGCAAGGAACAGTGCCAGGGCCCAAATCAGCATATTGTAATCATATCTACAGAAGGATCTGCTTTATATATCACAGAGTTGCTAAAGAATCAAATGAGAAAAATTTCATAACTTGGCACAGTTCTTAGTAAAAATATTGCTCCCCTTACCCCGAATAAAAAAACTCACTGCCATTGATTGAGTTTATACCAACTCATAGCAATCCTTTGGTTAGAATACGGCCTCAACAAATACTTCTCAATTTCCCTAATTATGCATATGTACATCATGCATAATAACCCTGCAATCCAAATCACAAGTTAATGAAGTACAAGAAATGTTCTGGTTATCAGAAGATTGATCCCAAATTCATTTTGGCTTCAATCCTAATTTTATTAACTTGTTCTAAATTATAATGGTCCACTGCTTTGCTTAAGGATGCCAAGTCTAAAAAGAAAAAGTAACTTATCTTCCTTTGACATTTAGATGATGCAATAGGATAATTTCAGTGATTCATACTGCATATTCTACAGATGGATAGTATTAGCAAGTTTGAATATGAGAACTCAGGCTTTATTCTAAAGGTTAATATTTTATCTGACTAAATGCTGCTATGAATTTACTTCTGGCAGCTTGTATATTATTTCTCACAGTGGAAAACCACAAAAATATAGCCAATTCAATTTCCTTATAAAGCAGATTAAAATAATACTTTTGTTGTAGTAATTCTGAGAATTTTCATAACGAGACTATATACTCTCTAATAGAAGCTCATTCAGATCATATCCACATTTAACAGAAATTGTATAAATTGTGTTTATAAATATGAGATCATTTTTCTCAATTTTAACTTTTCCTGTAAGACATTGGATAATATCATAATGCTACATATAAATAAAATTTTGCTCAAGAAGGTAATAAAAGGACTGCAGGAATACATTCATAGGAACCTGCCAGAAATTCAATCTATATTCAGAAAAGGTCATGGAACAAGGGCTGATATGCTAATATCTGATGGATTTGGTCTGAAAGCAGGTGACAATTGTAATATGTCTACCTATGTTTTTGTTTTCTTTTCTTATGTGAAGTTATTTAATGGTGTGGATTTCAATAAATTATGGTGCATATTGCAAGGAATAGGAATTCCAAAACACTTAATTATGCTCATGTGTGACGTGTACATAGGCCATGAGGCAAATGAACAAAGACTTATTTTTTGGTTTAAAATTAGGAAAGGTGTGTGTCAGGGTTGTATTCTCTCACCACATTTATTTAAGTTGCATGTTGAGAAAATATTTGAGAAAAATAAGATATTATGTTTAAAGTCATTAATAAGTTAGGTCAAGCAGAATAAACACTTTGCTTGCTGAAATTGATGAGACTTGATATATTGCCCAATGAAAGCTAAACATATGAATCATGAAATAATGTCTTCAGTATGAATTGCACTTCAATGAAAGAAAATCAAAATCCTCACAATTGAACTAATAAGGAATATCATGATAAAGGGAGAAAAGATCAAAGTTATCAAGGACTTCATTTACTTGAATTCACAAAAAGTGCTCAAAGAAACAGCAATGGAAGCATTGCAAATATGCTTCAACCAATCTCTTTGATTGTCTAAAAGCAAAGATATTACTTTGAAATATTAAGGTGTGCCTCACCCATGATTTTCAATCATCTGAGATCCATGTAAAATCCAAGCAATGAACCTTTGACTTTGGTGTTGACAAATCATATTCAATATATCTTTCAAGATTCCTTTTCCACAAAAGTTTGTGTTCACAAGTACCAGGGATTATTACTTCAATATATTGTTTTGAAAGGAGACCTGTCCACCTATATTACCTCCCATATATCCCATCTGAATTTAAAGTCCATCACAAGAACAAATTTGACATATGGAACACTAATGACAAATGACCAGATGAGGATAACATCAAGGACAGCATATATAAAGCAAAAGGTTATTTAAATGTCAGGAAAGAAGAAAATTAAGAAAAAGTTCATGTCAGAAGAGACTAATCTGAAACTTGCTCTTGAACATCAATAAACTAAAGCAAATGGAAGAAATGATGAGATAAAAGATTTGAACAAAATATTTCGAAGTTTAGTTTGAGAAAACAAAGGAAATATTGCAATGAAATGTTCAAAGACCTGGAGTTTGAAAGCTCACCAAGAAGAACATCTTCAACATATCTTAAACTGATAAAATTGAAGAAAAACTTTGTGTCAAATTGAAATATTGATGGCTTCTACCAGAAAAATATTGAAAAATTCAAGAAACACTAAAAGTTGATGAACGTAATACAAGACGTCATTGTACCAAAAAGAACTGGCCAATGTTTAACCATTTCAAAAGTAGTATATCATCAAGAAGTGATGGTATTGAAGAAAGACATCCAAGGTGTTCTAATGACATTAGTGAAAAACAAGGCTTTGATAATTGACAGAATACCACTTGAAATGTTCCCACAAACTGATGCAGTGTTGGAATAACTCACTAGTCAATGCCAAGACATTTGGAAAAGAGTTACCTGTCCAACTAACTAGAGGAGTTTCATATTTGTGTAAAGAAAGGTAAGCCAACAGAATGAGGAGATTATCAAGCAATATCATTTTGCTGAAATTGAAAAAAGATGGAATATAACATTGACAGGAAGTTGCCAAAAACTCAAGCTGGATTCAAAAGAAAGCATGTTAAAAAGGATATTCTTGCTGACATGAGATGGACTTTGATTGAAACCAGGGAATACCAGACACATGTTTACTTGTGTTTTATTGACTATGCAAAAACATACAATAATGTAGATCTTTAAAATTATGTATAACATTATTATGAACAGGATTTCCATTCATAATGCTTTATTGCTCTCATGCAGAACCTGTACCAGGATCAAGAGTCAGTAGTTCTAAGTGAACAAGGGAGTATTGTCTGATCTAAAATTAAAAAGGTGTGTCTTAGCATTGCATCCTCTTCAAGCTTATTCAAGCTGTATACAAAGAAAATAATCTGAGGATCTGGACAATATGGAGAAGAAGTTAGTGTCAGGGTTAAAGAAAGATTTACCAAGGATCAAGCATATACAGAGGACACAACCTTGGTTGCTAAAAGTGAAGTACTTGCTGAGGAAGTCCCAAAACTGTACCATTCAGTAAGGATTACAATTCACATAAATAAAACAAAGATTCGACCAACTGACCCTGTAAACAGCATCATGATAATTGGAGGAAAGATTGAAGACAAGAATCTTATTTTAATTGGGTCTACAATCAATGTTTATGGAAGCAGCAATGAAGAAATCAAATTATTCATTGCATTGGAAAAATCTACTGGCAATGGTTCTTTAAAATGTGTACAAATGTGCTTGATACAAAGGATGTATTGAAAGTTATAAGAGTTGTAAGAGCCCGCAATAAAATTATTGAAAAAAAATGTTGAAGAACAAAGATATGTTTGCTCCAAACCATGGTATTTCCAATCAACTTGGATGCATGTAAAATCTGGAGAATGAATAAGAAAGACCTGGAAATATTTCAGCATTAAACAATACTGGGAGAAATATTAAAAATATCATAAATTATAAGAACAAACAAATCTTTCTTAGAGAAAATACATCCACAATGCTCCTTGGAAGCAAGATTGACAAGACTTTGTCTCCTATCCTTTGGACATGTGTTAGAGACGAGTACCTGGAAAAGGTATCCTTCAAGGTGGAGCATCACCAAAAAAAAAGAGAGAGAAATTGACAAAGTGGCTTCAACAAATAACTGAACATACACAAGAGTATGAGAATGACATGGTATCACCTTCTGCTGTATGTAGAGCTGCTGAAAGTCAGTGCCAACTGAATGACACTGTGGCAGTCACCAAATCTGGTGTCAATTTGAGGATTAAGCGTGAAGGGGTGGAGTCTAGCCTGTCAATCTGGATACAGCCAATGAGACCTCTCTGTGGGCATAGGCTTCCCCTGAGAATTCTGGGAAATGTGGTTCTTCTTTCTTAAAGGCAAAGACACTCTCTCAGTTCACTTCCTTGGAGACTGTCTACTGACAAGAATGACTTTCTGTGAGACATCCTTGAGGAGAAGCCACATGGACCTACCATGTCCTTAGTGCTGGCGCAGCTGTGTGGAGACCCCTGCCAGCGCTGAAATATTGATACCACCACTGGTTCCAAAGGCATTCTCCCCATCTGACTTGTGATCATCCTACAAGTGTTTCTTGAGTCTGAAAAAGACAGAAGACTTTATAGACTGGTACCAGACATATGGGCTAGTATAGGACTTATGACCTTGGACTGGACTGGGTTGGGATGTTGTCTTAATGTACAGCTGCACTTGTCTAAAAAACCCTTCCTTGTACACATGAGTGCTTATGAATTTGTTTCTCTCGTCTATCCAGACTGACACAGGCACCAAACAAAAGCAAACTACCCTACAACAGACTGTCCAAAGCATGGAAACATATAAGGATAAGACATTTGACTGAAATATTAATCGATCACACCCAACACATCTTTCCATACCAGAGACATAAAACAGACTCTGGTTTTAGTGATTACCCCAGGCCTTCCTCATCAACCAATATCTGCTAAGAGTTCAACTTTGTCTTTGTTGACCCTAATACTTCACTGGTCCTTACTTGCTTATGTTGTTTGAGCAAGCCCCCAAAGAAAGAAGAAGTAAGGTAATCCCTGTGCTCTTGCTGAGGAAAAACATCTGGAGGGTTGTTTTTGTTTTTATTCAGTTTCATCAGGATATGTGGCAATGGGTCAAAACTTCCTCTAAAGTATTTGAAACATGAGTCAAGTTAATGTGCTACTTCCTCTTAATAGAATCATACACTAGAATCTCCCTCAACGATACATATTGGAAATCATGCTATAGGAGAAAGAGGAGGGAACAGGATAAATTCCTTCAGATGCCTATTCACAACAGCAACTGACTGCAGAAACCTAAACCAATTAGTTTGTGTTAGGAATAATCCTTCCTTGTTTTGTCACATTACAATGAGATTCTAGTATACAAAAGACCCTAGGTATCCTTGTATTTAACAAATAGTTTCTTATTGTTGGTTAAATTCGACAGGGACTCTGTTATGTAGTCATGCTTTGTCTTTGTAATTATTATTATTATTATTATTATTATTATTAAGTTTAATAAATCATTTTACTTGGGGCTCAAACAACTCCCATCATGATCAATACATACATAGATTGTATGCATACCACATTTGCACACCTGTTGCCATCATCACCCCCAAAACACCTTCCCTCCACTTAGGTCTCCAGCACCAGCTCCCCATACTTCCCACCCTCCCCTTCCCCTTTCCCTCTTGAATCCTTGATAATTTACAAAGTGTTAGTACTTTTTCATATTGTACACTGTCCAATGTGTTCCTTCATCCACTTCCCCATCATCCGTACTCCAGAGAGGTCATGTGTAGATCCCTGCAACTGGTTCTACCTCTCTACTCCACTCTCCCTCCACCCTCTCATATCACTCCACCGACCACTGGTCCTGAAGGGATCATCTATCCTGAATTCCCCATGTTTCCAGCTCCAGTGTACATCCCCTGGTCTAGTTGGATTTGTCAACTAGAATTGGGATCATGATAGTGGGTGGGAGGAAGCTTTTGAGAACTAGAGGAAAGTTGCACACCTCATTGTTGCCACACTGTACCTTGACTGACTCCTCTCCTTCCTGCAGAAGATGTTGCTTCATCCATTTATGGGCTTTGGGTCCCCGCTCAGTACTCTCCCTCATTTATAATGATACAATTTTTAGTTCTTTGATATCTGACACGGGATCCCTTCGACATCTTAAAGTCACACAGACTGTGTGTCATTATTTTTGAGACATATATTTTCCCACTCTTTAAAAAAACTGTGGTGAAATATATAAAATAACATTTTTGCCATTTAATAAACAATTTAGGTGCAGACATCAATGACATTATTTACATTCAGTAGATTGTGAAACAATCACTACTGCCCCTTTCTAAAGCTGTCATTATCCCCTCCACCTTTCTTCCCCTAATCCTGATAGCCACTAATACACCTTATCCTTTAGGCATTTATCTATTCAAGATATTTCACATAAATAGAAGTGTACACAATTGATTTTTGTGTCTGATTCATATTTCACTTAGCATAATTTTCTCAAGATTCACCCATGTTGTAAACGATATCTGAACTTCATTTCTTTATATGACTAAATTATGTTCATGAGGGGGCTTTTACAAGCTCATGGAAAATTGGAATTAAAGATAATGCAGCTTTTCCTTAAACTTTCTGAAGCCCCCTGGTATAACTCAATTTTGTGTACTTTATCACCTGAGATTATATATTATTACCACGTTTTTCCACTTTGTGTTGAAATTTTGTTCCCTAGTTGTTGCATCTGTTTCTCTTTGGGGAAATTAGCTTTAATGGCAGGGTTTCCAAATTGGCAACTTTACTAATCATCTTAGAATATGCCCCCCAGGCTGAGCCCCGGTGGTGTAAGTGGTTGAGTGCAGGACTGCAGCCTGTGGGTTTGGTGGTTCAAATCCAGCGGCTGCTCTCAGGAGCAGCACAGGGTAGTTCTCATGACCACCAGAGGCAGTGATGGCAAAAAAAAAAAAAAAAAAAAAAAAGATTATGCCTCCCTCTGAATGTTAGGAATAATTTTTCTATCTTTTTCTCTGGAAAGGAGAATGGCTTATAAATTCAGAGTTCAATGCTTCAAATAAAATAAAGTCAAAACTTCTCAGGGAATATGTAACATATATTTAGTGAATGAGAAAACATGTATGCTTGACTGAGTTCCTTTTTTAAAAAATCATAAAAGACCATAAAGGACTAGCTTGTAAAAGTATGAGCTATAATCTCTGGCACATTCGGTCATAGGAGGGTTAAATGAAGTAGTAGGAGGAAATCTTATGGAATGAAGACAGATCTGGTCAAACAAGAGAAGACAAACTCTCAGGAGGCCATGGGAATAGTATGCAAGTGACTGCTAAGGCAAAGAGCTAGCACAGCAGTAAGAGGTAGTCAGACGTCAGAACTCAGCACCCAAGACTTTAACTTTCCTTAACAATGCTGCTCCCCGCCAGTACATCTCCTTCTACTAAGCTGTCTACTATTGGAAGGTAGAAGGCACATCTCACTCCTTTGGTTCTGTTTTGTTTTCTTTTCCTCTTTGCAATCGAGACTCAAAGGAGGCGCTCGGTACATGCCTGGTGAGCAGATTGGAGAAGGTTGTGACAGGTCAAGGCAGAAGGCAACTTTAGTGAATATGGATAGGGGATGTTATACAAAGAAATGCTATACAAAGAAAGGCAGTAAGGCAGCGATCTGTTCACAGATCTAAGGTAAAAGGTGAGCATCAACATGGCATAAACAATGGGTTCACAAGATGAGAGCAGGATGTGAGAACTCTTCTAGTGGGTGACTGAAATGTTGGACATGAGTTCTTGAAACATCCCCAATCCAGTACAGAAATTATTCCTTAGACAAAAGCGATGTTTAATGATCTGTAAGAAAACGAGAACCACAGGATGAGAAAAGTTGGAGATAAATTGGCTTGGTCAATTTTTATTTATTTTAAATATATAAAGCTTTCTTTTTATGAATTCAAATTGAATAGCACTTAAAAATAAATATAGTTCTAGATGCCAGGGAACTCGGTATAGTATGTAGTGTGTGATACACTGAGATGCTACTGCAGGATCATAGAATCAAATCCCCCAGCTGCTCAGTGGAGGAAACATGAGGCAGTCATAATAAAGATTTGAAAGTGCTGGTACCCAAAGGGACAGTGCTATTTCATCTTTTGAGGCACCACGAGTCAGAATTGATTCAGTGACAGTGGGTTTTTGATTATGTAACCTGTTTTTGTAGCATGCTATTTTGGAATGAAAACAGGGGGCTGAGCCCCGGTGGCATAAGTGGTTGAGTGCGGAACTGCGGCCCGCAGGTTTGGCGGTTCAAATCTAACGGCGGCTCTCAGAAGCAGCACTGGGTAGCTCCCACGACCACCAGAAGGCAGTGATGCCCTGCCTCTCCCCCTAAAAATATGAAAACAGTCCAGGAAACAAGACTAAGGAACATATTTCCAATTTTATAAACCTCCAACAACACAGAAGAGAATTTAGTTCATTATGCAGGTTTTATTTTTTGATAATTTTGCTGGGGGCTCACAAAACTCTTAACACAATCCATCCATCCATCCATCGTGTCAAGCACATTTGTACATTTGTTGCCATCATCATACTCAAAATATCTTCTTTTGACGTGAGCCGTTGGTATCAGCTTGTTATCATTATGGAGTTTTTAAATCTTTATTCACCACAAAAAAATAAAATATCTTGCACTACCAAACAAAAATAAAGCATCAAATTTAGAAAGTATTGTAAATTGATAAAAAAATAAATATTAAAAAGTGAAAGGAGACAAATGTAAATATAAGAGCAGAAAACTGATCAACCGGGGGTTAAAGAAAGAAAGAGCAGTAATTGAGTCCAACATCCATGGAGAGAAAGTGAAAGTGAACAAAGGAGGAAGAGGGCATGAGAAATGGAGAGGGACAGAGCGATGGACTCAACCAACCATTTCATTGGAAGCCTATCTCGCAGCCCAAGGTGTTGGAAAAAGGAAGTCGCAGTGGGGAAAATAGAGGTGCCCAGACTGCAAATCCTTACAGAAGGAGACTATCTTTCTCGCGAAGAGATGAGACCTTTTGTTCACAGCCAAGTACTGTGTCCCCAGGGCTTCTTCACAAAAAGATTGGATTTCTCGATATCTTAATATCCAGAGAAAGATGTAAGGGAAACAAGGTTAAAAAGAACATCAAAACTTGTTGGAACATTTCAAGTGGTATTCCATCAATTCTTGGAGCGTCGTTGGCGAATGCTTTCAGAGCAACTTGGGCTTCTTCCTTCAGCACCGTTGCTTCTTGCCGGTCTGCTATCACCTGAAATGAGGGAATGTTCGCCAGTTCTTTTCGGTACAGTAATTCTTTGTTCACTTTGCACCATCTTTTGATGCTTCCGGCATCATTCATGTAAAAGTTTCCCATAAAATCTTTCAATAATGCCACTTGAGCCCGTGTGTGTGTGTGTGTGTGTGTGTGTGTGTGTGTGTGTAAGATATGTTGAACATGTTGTTGTGTTTTCTTGGTTTTCTAACTCGAGGACTTTGTATCATTAAAAGCACTGCATCCAGACATTGTCTTTGGCCAATCTATTACATTTTCTTCAGAAATAAGTAATTCTGATTTTATTCTTAAATGTTCACTGTGTAGAAAAGCCACAAAGTTGATACACTTGTTTTGCGAAGCCGCCACCAAAGCCAGCAAGGGGCATGGTACAGTGAGATTACATAAAACATCACCTTCTTCTTGTTGCATAAATGAAAAGTAAAGCATTGTCAATTCAATAAAGTAGAGCCATTTATCACAATGATTATCTAGCATGATAAATGGAGTTTGTATCAGAATTGCAATGATGGTTCAATATGTGAAAATCTTTTAGCACATAATGGACTTAAGAACAAAGTCATTAAACCATTTCCAATACATTTCTGTACATGAAAAAAAGGTCTTTGATAAAATTATTTTTACAACTTTTAAAACATGGCTGAATTAACATTTTCTTAGTTCTAATACTGACTTATGATCTTAATGATAAAATATTAGAAAATGTCTATGTACTATTGTTTAAAAATATGTTATGTTATGCTAACGATCACACCTATGGTGAATCCTAATCCTGATAAATTCTGAGTTATAAAAATTCCAGAATGGACACAGATACATACCTGGGGGGAAGGGATCCTTTGTGGGAATCATCAAGAAATCCAGGAACCAAGGAATACTCCAGGCTACCAACAAGAAAATAATGGCCATGGCCAAGATCCTGACTTATACTACTTGTCCCTGGAATTGTGTGAGAAGCAACACATGAATGCTATTTATGAAGAACTCAGTAAAGTTGAAAATATTTATAATGCAACATGTTGATGGAACTGTATAGAGCAGCCTCTGGTGAGGTAGTGCTTTTTTTTTTTACTGCTAATGGCAAGGTCTTCAGTTCAAAATCATCAACCGCTTTTCAGAGAAAGGCTAGGCTTTCTATTCCCCTGAAGAGCTGCCAGCTCAGAAATCCACGGGAACCTTGTCATGTAGGATTGGTATGAAGCAGGACCAACTCTATGGGAGGGAATTTTTGTTTTGTTTTGTTTTTGATGAGTCAGGAAGTGGCTTTGTAGGACACTTACTCAATAACCATGGAAAGTGAAAGATTTCCATTTCCTATAAGCAATATTTTCATGTTCAGTTATTTGTACTCTAAAATAGCATTCATATTTATAGTTTAAGCCATTCTTTAAGAATGCTCATTTCATCCAGTTTGTCATATTGACTAAGAAGTAAATGTTCAATAACAAGACTGGTCATATGATTATAATATTTTACTTAAGAGAATACCAAGGAGCTGTTAACTAAGAAAGGGCGCCATGGTAGGAAATTCAGTGGTGGAATTAATGTGTAGCCACCGGTTCCAGACTGAGTTAGACTGGGAAGACAGTATGGGAATCCCCTTCCAAATAATCAGTGAATGAAAATCTTATGCATGACAATGGTCTGATTCCATTGTGTGTGGACATGCCACGAGTGCAGGTCACTGTGAGGAGAGCCCAACACTAGAGTAGCTAGGAGCAGACTGATAGAGAACCATTTCTAAGGTTCATTAAAGAAGGGAGCGCGCATGAACTGAAGATTATTTAGGGTGTACTATATCTTTTGAGGTCCTTGTTGTTGTTGTTGTTGTTGTTGTTGTAGGTGTCCTTGAGTTGTTTGCTAGCCCATGCAGACCTTAAGCACAGCAGAAGGAAACACTGCCTAGTCCTGAGTCATCCTCACCACTGCCCCTCTGCTTGAGCCTGGGATAAGGTCGTTAGGTGGCACACACAGTTGCAGTCACGCCTAATTTAAAAGGTTGCCAGGTAGGCTTAGAGGTGCAATTAAATTCATGGAAGAACAGCGCTAGCCATCTGCTTCCTTTGAGATGACAGTCAAGTCCACCCCAAGGAGCTACAGTGTAGCACATTGGGTCACCATGAGAGGAAATCATGTGGACAGTCACAAACCATGGCACCATTCCTTTTAAAACACTGATTGGACATGTTACAATTGCATATCCATTGGCTGTCTCTGTCAAGAACGTCCAGAGAAAAGAAGCCATGACCGTGTCCTCTTTGTGCTCTCTACTGTAGTCCCCAGCCTCGTAGTGCACCTGAGAGCCTATTAGAAATGCAGACTCTTAGGCACTCCACCCCTGGTTGTCCAGAATCAGAATCTTCATTTTAGTAAGATCCATCTTTTCAGAAGTACTGGGGGGAACTGAGCTTGAGAGCCAGGGGTTCCACCTAGAAAAGAAGAGGTTTCTTACACAGGAACCCATGCCAATTAGTTGAACTTGTCTTCCTTTCCACTCCTGTCATTCCCCTCTCCAACTCTGCAGGCTTCGTGTTACACTAAGGCCTCACAGCTGCTCTCCGGGTTTCCTGTCACAAAACTGCCCCACAGCTGCTCCTTATACTCAAAATCTATTCATATCTCCCTCCCTATTGTGATATCTTCTTTGCTTTCTCAGGTGATACTTTTCTCCTTTGGAGAGTATGCCAGATTAGGTTCACCAGTGAAACAAAACTAATGACATTTGTCTGTGTATGTGTATAGCTAGAAATGCCTTACACAGTTGTAGAAGTACGGAAGCCGGTTCAGTTCGACTCCATAGGTCAAATAAAAGTTAAAGGCCATTTCTGGCATGTGTAACTGGGGAAGCTGAGGAACAGGAAACAGGATGATGAAGTAGGTGAGTCACAGGCTGGCGGATGCAGAGGTAAATGAATCCGAGGTTGGCCAAATGCTGAGCTGAGTAGGCTGCTGATGGCTCCTGGATTGGCAGATGACAGAACAGGAAAGTGATGATCCAGACCCAGGATCCAGATTCAATAAAACCAGAACATTCAGCTTTGTAAGGCATCACTCATATAAAATGCCACACTCCTAAGAAGATATCATCAGACATTGACATGATTGATAGGTTGGGTTCAACCCTTGCCTTAACCCAGGTTTGTCTTGTTGAGAAAAATCTATCACACCAGTAAAACTTAGGTAGTGTAAATTCCTCCTTATTTCCTGGGATCTCTCTACATTCAATCCTGTATAACAATCAGGAACAAAGATAGAACATGAGCGTACCCAACAAATGTTTCCTACATGGATTTCTCATATTTTCCTCCTCAACTGCGGGGAGTAGGCATGGGTTATAAGGAGTGGTAGGATATTTTTTTGGTTTTATATCTTGTGCTTGAGATAGAATTTTTTTTTGCTTCAAAATTTTCATTTAATTGAGGGATGTATCCCTTGTAGCTCAGAGCAGAGCTTGAAAATGAGTAACTTTGGAAATGTTTAAAAATAGAATAATTATCTCGAGAGGTCAGTGGACAATAAATTAGTCTTATTAGAGGGCAAATTAGCCCATAAAGGCTCACCTGGTTTAGAGAAAAGCTTTAACCAAAATAGAAAGCAAAGGGAGACATGGGAAGTGGGGGAAGTGGGGGAAGTAGGGGGGGGTGGGCGGTTGACAGGGGAAGGATGGCTTTGGAAAGAATCCTGCATTGATAAAACCTGAAAACTTAGCATTTTCATATTGTTGCTAAGCTATGGCTCTTGTAATACTTCCAAAGCTTAAATGAGCTTGACTTTTGTACAGCTCAACATGACCTTAAAATATGTCTTCTAATAACTCTAAGGCCATGAAAACAACTCAGCATCTAAATGGAATCTTTTAAGCTGTTCTGTGGCCTAGAAAAATGAGTTCCACTTTGTAGGCATCCTTCCCTGCTCCGAAGCTCTCACTTTGATGCTCAGACACACTTTGCAATGCATTGCATTCTGTTTCCCAGTAACCACCGGAAACATCAAAGACTTTCTGTCTCTACTTTCTCAAGCATTTTCTAAGCACGTTAGGCCTGCAGGCTAATCAAATCACATCTGTCTAGCATAGTTCAATGCCACAAATATAACTCCCTAACACACTTCTTACTGTAAGAAGAGATGGGAAACTCATACTCTTGATAAATACCAATTTTAAATATTACTTGTCTGAACCTTTTCATTCCCACACCCCTACAAATCCAGGTCAAAGCCTGGATTTAAGTATAGACTTGCTGCAAATAAATGTATGTTATATTATTAGAAAATAATATTACTTTAACATTATAGTTCAGCTAATTTTGATGTTGATTCATAACAGAGAAGATCATACTGTCCAGGTGCATAATAATAATCTGTTTTTTGTGCTTGGAATCCTTTGTGTTACCAGGAAATCTCTCTCGGTGTCCCGATTTGTAAGTTGTTTATAAAGCCTGGGGAACTTCAGTCTTGTGCTAGGTTCATCTGGTACATGTAAAACTTCCTAGTTGTCTACTTGAATGGTTTGTAAACTTTTTGTTTTAGTAATGTCATTTTAAGTAGGATCCCAACATTTAGAATAGAGGAGTAAAAACATTACAGTGACTGCAGAGAGACTCTAAATATCTATGTATTGCAACTTTCTCTGAGTCCCTGATATATTTGAAAGTACAATTATGTACCTCTGAGAGTCCAAGGGGCAGAATTTGAAAAATAAGTTTAGATGACAACCAACTTTTCCTCTGGTGTTATTTATTTGCCCTCTTCTATTTTACTGCCTGGCAAGTTTCTGATCCTCTCAAATTTGCAAGTTATATGCCTTTATAATAATTGGTTCTTTTTGTAATAAAATCTATACATTTAAGCACAAACATTTTATTCCTATGACTTTAGGCTGGGATTTTTTCCAAAGTCATTGCATATTCCCTCTGACCCTTTACAGGAGGTCTGGGAAACAAAAATTGTTAAGTTCTCAAAGGTTATCTAAAATGTTAGCAGCAGTTCAAGATCTACTCACAGGCTTCTCAGGAGACAGGCTTGGTGATCTTTTCCAGAAAGGGCATAGCCTGGAAATGTGATGGAGCATTTCTGTTCCACACATGTGAGTTTGCTATGAGTCCGGTCATAAAACCACTAAAAACAACAACAAGTAGTACATTAAATATATTCTTTGGGTCTTAGATATGCCACATTGGAAACGACAATATATGTGATAATACTATATAGGTCATTCAAAACAGTGGAGAGATCATGTATTTTAGAGTCCAAGAAATATAACCTATGTAATAATTGTGTGTCACTTTTGAGGGAAATTATTCACCATAAAAACTGAAAAAAGCATCAAAAAGGATATCTAAGTTGGACCAAACTCAAAATCATAAAAACAAAAAAAAATGGACTTTGGGGTTAGCTAGAAGTTGGAGGAACATGTGAGACTGAGACCCTGTGGCTCAATGTTCAGTCCTCAGACAACAGAAAGTTTTAAAGGTGAACAACAACATGAGGCGCCATGGTCTTTTTGAATCATCAGCCATATGATATCCCATGAAGCATTTGAGATCAAAAGGGTGACATTAGCCCAAGAAGAAAGTTACGAGGCAGGGTAGGGAAAGAATGGAAACCAGACACACAGGGAGGAGGGGGAAATAAGTGATTGTAAAAAGTGATTATAAAACAAAAACTGAAGCTGGCATAAAAATTATATAGGATTATACCTGTCACATAGGACACAGTATTGGCTCTATGTGTTGAAGTTGATTAAGACTGCTAGTTTCTATCCCAATTCATCAAGAGACTGAGCATCTACCTCCCCTTGCAATTTCTGTGGCCATGAAAGTCTTACTGATGGAAAATGAGTATGGATTCTATATGAAACTTTTGCCTCACTTGTTTAAGCGATTATATCTGGCCCCAGAGGTCCACTCTTTCTTCCTCCAAACTGAAATGACAGTGAAGCTCCCATGAAGCCAAATGTTGAAAGTGGCAGTGCCCTTTTCAGCCCTTAGTTCAGAATGGCTACATAAAGCAGATACTCCATGACAGGAATATTCTAGCTATAATCTTATGTGTGAAAAAAATACACTTTTGTTCTGTTTAACCCATTTTCAACCCCTCCTCTCTTATTTTTCTCTTTCCCCCTCAGGATTTCCTATTCGCTATTACCCTACCCTCGATTCTCATTCATAGCTGAGTTGATGTTGACTCAAGTGACTCTCCAGGACAGGGTAGCATTGTCCCTGTACCCTTCTGAAACTGTGACTCCTTGTGGAAATAGAATTCCCTGCCTTTCTCCTTCAGAGAAGCTGGTGTATTTAAAGTGCTGAAACTATGGTTAGCACCCAACTGAGTCACTGTTGTGCCACTAGAGAAACCCCCTTTGTCCTAGATGTCTTCAAATTCAACCCTTGAGACAAGAATTTGCACAGAGGTATGTTATTTTGGAAGCGATCATGCCAAAACAACAGAAAGGGCCTTGCAAAACATGGTCCATATCTAACTAGCACCGACACAAAAAACTCCCCATTGCTATTACAGCTAGGCCCAAACATTTCCTGCACTGATTGGTGAAATGTGAAAATCTATGAGACCAGAGGTTTAGGGTAAGAGAAAACATTTGTAAAACAGAGGGAGCTGGCATAGGAGAAAGGTCATAGCTTTTTCAACTTATCTAGGTCCTCCAAACCTGCCAGGAACCCACTAGCATATAATAAGCCTATTGTGCTCTGGATTTCAACTACATTTACCTGACTTCATGACTTTGGGGCTCTTTGGAGAACATGTAGGCTAGTCTAGTTGCTAATGGTCAGAAACTCACTCTCTACCATTTCCAAGGATTCTTTGTTCACAGTGGGAGTCTGTCTTCCACAGAAAGCCTAATCTTACCTCAAACAGCTGGGTATCTCTGTCATGACTCATTTGGTCTTGATATGAACCACTATGGATATTTCTACCACCATAAGATGTACTGGCTCATGTATGTGCAGAGACAGAGATCCACTTACTCTCCAGCTAGAATGCGAACCCAGCATCCTATGATGAGGATTTGCCTCCTAAGGTCACTTTCAGCAACTCTTTAGCTTAGGTTCATTGGAAAAGCAGAGGATGAGCTGAGGGTTTGCATGCAAATTTCCTTCATCTTGGGAAGTGATCTCATAGAAGAAAGGTTGAAACCTGGGGGGGGGGGGGCGATGGCAATGAAAAGTAAGGAAAGTGAGTTGGAAACAGGGAAAGATGGTCACCAGCTAATAGGCACAGGGAGATCCCTTAAGTAATAACCAGAGAGGTTTCACTAGCAAGGATATTGTGCAATCCCCAGAATTGAGAAATTGAACTGAAGAGCTAAGTACACCAGACTTTGTTAAAGTCGGAGATCAGCGCCACCTGCTCACAGACTTCCCTTTACCCCTGACCAGTAGCACTAACCATTTCTGTGCCACTCTGCCTCCCAGGCACAAGCTCAGCCTCCCCTGCTCAGTCCGCCAAATCTCTGACCTTGCTGAACTCTGGGTGGAAAGAAGACTGCAGGGGAAGCTTGCGGCACACATTCTCCATACCCAAGCAACACTTTTTGATATTTCTCTCCACTCCACTCCATCCCCCAACCCATGCACCGTCAACCTACTCCTTCCTTGGTTTCTTTCTCCCTCACCCTATCTATATCATACAGGACTCACTCCTCCACATAGCTGTATACACACCATAACACTTCCAAAGGACAGTAAAAAAAAATTCTACTAAACCAAAAAACTCATTATTATCGAGTGGCTTCTGATCATAGTGATGCTATAGAAGAGAGTCGAAGTGCTCCAATGAGTTTCCTAGACTGCACTTCTTTCTGAGAGTCAAAAGTCCTCCATCTTGCTTCTGCAGAGGGGCTGGGGGTTTTGAATCGCTGGCCTTGCCATTAATAGCCTAAAGGGTACCCACTACACTACTAGGACCTGCAGGTTAAAAAAAGAGACGTGGAAATATTACTACCCAATAAAATAGATTTCAAAGTGAGTCACGTAACGAGAGACAAAAGTGGAGATTACCTAGTGCTTAAAAGAACAACATACCAGAAACATATAGGAACACCCCCCACACACACACACACACAATAAAACTGAAAAAAGCTCTGCTGGGAGAATCTTTAGTAGTCCTCATTTTTCCCACTAAACAAGCATTGAACAACTTGCTCTGAGTTAGTGCACCCAGTGGCATCACCTGGGAAGGTTCTCCCTGGTCCCAGTGAAGTTTTTTGATTTAAAAAAAGTTCTGCTCAAACCTCATTGTTTGGTGATAGCCATTTTAGGAGAAGAGCATGCAGCTATGTGAAATTTTGCTTCCTGCTTGGGGAAAATGCCACAGAAATTGTTGTGATGTTGAACACAGTTTACAAGGACAGTGCTATTGGGAAAACTTAAGTGTTTGAGTAGTTTCTTGTTTCTATAAAGGTGAAGTATCGATTGATGATAAACCTTGCTTTGCATGTCCATTAACTTCCCAAGCAGACAAAAATGTCAGCTCATAGTGCATTTCGAGTTCATTCCACCAGATCAGACTGTTAATCAAGCTTTCTATTTAGAGATGCTGCAAAAATTGCATAACAAGGTGTGACAGAAAAGGCCTGATTTGTGGCCTTTGGGAGACTGACTTTGTCACCATGAAATCCACTTCCCCATTGAGTCATCTCTCTAAGCCAGTTTTTGTAAAAACAACATGCCTTTCTTGCCCCACACACGACTCATCTGTCTTCACTCTGTGCAACTTATTTTGGTTTCCACAAAGAGAACCATAGAAAAACACCAATCTGAAGACATAGAAGAGATGAAGTAAAACATGAAAGAGGTTCTGTCAGTCATCCAAACAGATGAGTTGAAATATGTTTCCAAGAATGGAATCACAGATTGGACAAATATATTAAGTGTAATGGTGAGTATTTTGAAAGTGGTAAGCTTGTTTTGTTAAAAAAAAAAAAAAAGTAAACACATAGCTCTGAAAAATATTCCATTTTTTGGGGGGGCGGGCTACCATTCCGAGTGGTTGATAAAGATATACCCATCTAATAAAAGCACATAGAAATACATCAGTCAGAAATTTCACAAAGTCAAAAACAGAAATAAACAGCTCAACAATAACAGTGGAAGACTTCAACACACCACTCTTAAAGAAAGGTATAATCAGGAGTAGAACTTACTAAAGAAACAGAAGAGTTAAACACCATATTAGCTTAAGTGCCTAGACATATTAACAGTACTCCATTCAATCGCAACAAGACAGTACATGGTATATTCTATAGAAGAGCTCACATGTATGGAGACTAAGTAATATAAATGACTTGTTATTACATCAAATATGGAATTAAACAAAGACATTATTTGAAACAAATGAGAACAATAAAACAACATACCAAAAGCTCTGAAACATAGCAAAAGCTGTTAATAGAGAGCAATTTATAGCAATAGCACACACCTGGGAAAAACAGGAGAACTTCAAAATCAACACCTTAACAATCCTCCAACACTAGAAAAAAAAGAATGTCATAAATGTTAAGGCAGAAGTAGATAAGCTGGAAAAGAGAAAATAAATGGGAAAATCAGCAAGAAAAGTAGCTGGTTCTTTGAAAGGATTAACAAAATTTACAAGCCATGGCAAACTTAACACATGAAAAGAGAGAGAAGAATTAAATATCGGGAATTAAAGAATATTCCGTTTTGATTTAGATCAAAACAGATCCAAGTGAAATAACTAGAATTATAATACCATGAAAGGCCGTACTCCAACAATTTTCATGAGCTAGAAGAAATGGACAAATAGAGATACACCATTAAAAACTGGATTGTAAAGCAAGTCTGAGCAGACACATAAAGACAATTCCAATCATCTTCTCAAACCAAAAGGCTATAAAACTGGAAATCAACAATAGAAAGAATTTTTTCAAAATTGTTATGTTGTTGGATACTCAACAACATATTACTCAAAAAACAAAACCTGGGTAATAACCCAACTAAGAGATTAATTAAGAAGTTCCTAGTCCATCCAACTGAGAAGCAACAAAGCCCACATGGAAGAACCATGCCAGCCTGTGTGATCATGAGGTGTTGATGGGATCAGGCATCAAAGAACAAAAAATCATATCATTGTGAATGAGGGGGAGTGGGGAATGGAGACTCAAAGAAACCCATCTGTAGACAACTGAACATGCCCTTACAGAAGGGTCAAAAAATAGGCAAGGAGTTAGGGTGCAGTATAGCACCGATGAAACATATAACTTTCCTCTAGTTCTTTAATGCTTTCTCCACCCTCCCACTATCAGGACCCCAATTCTACCTTAGAAACCTGGCTAGATGAGAGGATGTACACAGGTACAGATAAGAGCTGGAAACACAGGAAATCAAAGACAAGAAAATTCCTCAGGACCAATAATGAGAGTAGTGATGCCAGGAGGGTAAGGGGAAAGTGAGGGGACAAAGAGGGCATCAATCATAATGCTCTATATATAAGGCACTCCCAGGGTGACAGACAACAGGAAAGTGGGTAATGGGAGAGATCAGCTAGTGTAAGACATGAAACAATTATAGCAATTTATAAATTATCATGGTTTGCTGAGGAAGGGGGTGGGGGTGGAGGGAAATAAAATTAGGAGCTGATACCTAGGGCTCATGCAGAAAGAAAATATTTTAAAATGATGATGGCAATGTATGTACAAATGTGTCTGACATAATGGATGTATGTAAGGCTTTTGATAAGAGTTGTATGAGCCCCCAATACAATGATTGAATAATAAATAAATAAAACTAGGAGAAAAAATATCTGTTCGCAAATAAAAGTTAGCTGTTCTGGTATTCGAGAGAGAGAGAGAGAGAGAGAGAGAGAGAGGAGCCAAGAAATTAATGAGAATGATAACACAATATACCAAAACCTACTGGATTCAGAAAAAAGCAGTTATTCCCTTATAGTAATTAATGCGCACATGAAAGTAGAGGAAACATATTCAACACCTTTGAACAACACCTCTAATAACATAACAACAACATCATCATCAACAACATAAATCCAAGAGCAAAAGGAAATAAATCATAAAAATTAGAGCAGAAATAAATGAACTGGAAAACAAAAAAGATAACGGAAAAATCAACAAAAGGGAAATTTGATTCTTTGAAAAGGTTCGAAAAATTAACAAACTGCTAACAAACTTAACAAAGGAAAAGAAAGAGCAGATGACAATATCTCGAGTTATGGGTGACACAAGAGGATGTCACAACAGACCCAAATGAAATTAAGAGATTAACAACACAGTATTTTGAAAGACTGTATTCATCTAGATTCAATAATTTGCTTAAAAAGGATAGATGCCTCAAAAAACACTCTCCTTCTGAATTTCTGCATGTGAGCATGAATTTGAACAGACCCATAATAAAAGAAGAAATAGACAGTCATCGGTAAACTCCCAAGTAAAAAAGACTCAGGTCTAGATGGCTTCACAGAAGAATTCTTCCAATTATTCAGAAAAGAGCTAACACCAATTTTACACAAACTCTTTCAGAACAGAGAAAAGGATAGAAAACTCTCAAACTCATTGTATGAAACCCGCAAAACCCTGATACCAAAACCAATCAAAGACCCCACAAGGCTAGAGTACTACAGACCGATGAACCTCATGAACATAGATGCAAAAATTCACAACAAAATCTTGGCTAATAGAATCCAACAACATAACAAAAAAGTAAAACATCATGCCAAGTGGAATTCATACCAGGGACTTAGGGATGTTTCAACATTTAAAAAACAACTAAAGCAACCCACCACATTAATAAGTAATAGGAGAAGGAACATATGATTTTATCAATTAAAGCATAAAAAGTATTTGAAACTACCTAACAACCATTCCTACTAAAAGCTCTCAAGAAGATATGTATAGAAGAGAAAATCCTCAATACAACAAAGGCCATGTATGAAAAGCAATAGCCAATATTACATGCAATGGAAAAATGGCTGAATGCATTTCCACTGAATAAAGGAACCTAACATGATGTCCTTTATCCCCACTCTTATTCAACCCTGTGCTGGAAGTCCTAGCTAGTACCACAGTATAACAGCAGGAAATCAGTGAAAAAGAGAAACTTTCACTATTTGTGGATGATATGACTTTATATATTAAGAAACCCAGGAAGAGATAGTGATCTGAGGTGGAGTGGTGGGTGGTGCTGATATCAGAGAAAAAGCAAAGTAGCCAAAAGGAACCAAGAGGCAGAAGTAAAGGGCAAGTAACATGGGGCAGGAGGAAGGTAAAAAGGAACAGAGGAAGGACCAAGGAAGCAAAGCAATGAATAGAGGTACGAACAGCAGTGGACAAATGTAGATACATTCATCACCCATAAAAATAGAGGTATTGTCTGTGGGCATATATTTATATGACAATACACTGAGGTAGGGGATGGACGTTGAGCTTCTGCGCTTACCCTCCCTCAATACAAGAACACGTTGTGCTAAGTAATCAGCAGTCTGAGATGTTCATCCTCCCAACACAATCGCTAATGACAAAATGGCAAAATGGGTGCATAAGCAAATGTGGTGAAGAAGGTGGATGGTGGCCAGCTATTAAAATGCAGAGCATCTTAAAGGCTCAAGGTTAAGTCACCATTCATCAGTGAAGCAACACATCCACATGGAAGAAGTACACCACATGTGCAATCATGAGGAGTCCCAGGGACTAGGTAAAGGTATCAGCAGACACATACAAACAAAAACATATTGTTGAGAAGAAGGGAGTCTGGAGCAGAGATCCAAATCCCACCTATAGAGAGTGGAACAATCTACCCTCAGAGGGGCCACAGGAAAGGGATGAGTTACCAGGGTGCAGTAAAACATCATTGAAACACCTATATTTCTCTGGTTCTTTGAAGCTTCTTAACCCCCCCACTCCCATGACCCCAGTGCTGCTTCTGAATTCAGACTAGACCGGAGAATGTACACAGGTACAGAAAGGGATGGGAGCTCACGACACACAGAATCCAGGAACAGGAGTGGGAATAGTGATGCCATAAGCTTAGAGGGAAGAAGGGAAGAGTAAGAGAGACAGGGATAACAGATCACAGTGGTCAATGCATAGCTGTACACCCTTGTACAGGGGGAAGAACAGCAGAAAACACGGGGGAAGGGAGACAGCAGTTGGCATGAGGGATGAAAATAACAAGATACAATCTATCAGGGAGTCAAGGGGTTGGGGTGGGAATAAAAACACCTGAGACCGAGGGATTAATAGAAAGTAAATATGTTGGACAACATAGGATATAACAAAATAATAATTTATGAAATATCAAGGGTTGGTAGGGTGGGAGGGGTAGGGATGAGGAACTGATGTCAGGGGCTTGGGTGGAAGGGCAAATGGTCTGAGAAGGATGATGACAGCATGTGAAGGTGCTTGGCACTATATGTATGTATGTATGTATAGATTGTGATAAGTGATGTATGAACCCCCAATAAAATTATTTTATAAAAAAATAGAAGGTAAACATGTAGGAATGAATGAGGGCAACATATGTACAAACATGCCTGACTCAACTGATGTATGGATTGTGATAAGATTTGAATGACCCCCCAGTAAAATAATTTTTTTTGGGGGGGGGCATCATTGCTCTCCGGTGGTGGGAGTAGGAGGCCCAGCCCCACTGCTGGAATTGAACCTCCATCCCAGTGGGCCGCAGTCCCGCACACAACCACTATGCCACTGGGGCTCAGCCCCAAAATAATTTTTTAAGAAAGAAGAATCCTAAAGTCTTCACAATAGAATTGCTAGAAACAGAGGTGTAGTTTAGTAGAGTAGCAGATACAAGATTATCAAACAGAAATCAACTTGATTCACATATATATGTGTGTATATGTGTATACACACACACACCAGTGATAATAATACTAGAAAAAGATAACAAGCAAATAATGCCATTCACAATAGCCATACAAAAGCTGAAATATCTAGGAATAAATCTGACCAAAGCAACAAGATCTGGGGCTGAACCCCGGTGGCGTAGTGATTGAGTGTGGGACTGTGGTCCACTGACTTGGCAGTTCAAATGCAGCAGCAGCTCTCCAGGAGCAAGGCTGGCCTTCCCACTCCCATGAGAGGGCAGTGATGGCTCCCCAAAACAAAAACCAAACAAACAAAAAAGAAACACAAGATCCATATAAAGAAAAGCACAGAACATGATTACACGGACCCAAAAGGGACCTAGACAAATAGACTATCCCAGGCCCAATTGGAAGACATGATAATGTGAAAATGCAATCTACAAATTCAATTCAGTCCTGATCCAAATTCCAGCATTATGGTATTCTTTAAAGAAATGGAAAGACCAATTACCAACTTTATATATAGAGAAAAGAAGCCCAGAATAGGCAAAGGACTCTCCCAAAAGAAGAACAAAAGGGTGGTCTTGTACTACCTGACCTCAAAACCTACTATACAGCCACAGTTGTCAAAAAAGTCTGGTATAATGACAGATACAGGGTCCAATGGATAAGAAGAGGAAACTCCCAAATAAAATATTGCCATACGGATAACTGATTTTTAACAAAGGCCCAACAAGCATGAAATGGGAAGCAGATACTCTCTCCAATAAATGATGCTGGGAAAACTGCATATTCACCTACAGAAGAATAAAACAAGATCCATATCTCATTCTATGCACAATAACAAAATCAAGGCAGATCAAAGACCTAAATGTAAAACCCAAAGTAATCAGTATCATCAATGATAAATGATAAATGTGGGACAAGTCTAAGGGCCATAGTGCAGGGAATACACCAGCTATCAGAGGTAACAAAGAACGTCCACTCCATGGAAGACAAAAGAGAGTAGTGAAAACTACTAAAAATAAAACGCTTGCATATATTGGAAGACGTCACATAAAAAGTTATGAGAACTCACAAATTGGGAAAAAGCATTGAACTACAGCAAACAGGACGAAGGACTCATTACTAAAATCTAGAGTGTGTTACAAGTCTACAACAAGAAATAAACTAACAACCATATAAGATTGTGGGCAAAGGGCCAGAACAGATGACTGCCAAAGGATGACACTTGAATGGCTGACAAACATATGAGAAAATGCTCCTGTTCACTCATCATTCAGGAAATGCAAGTCAAAACAAACATGAGATACCATCTAGCAGCCATAACTGTAGCCCAATTAAAAAAAAAACAACACTGATTTATTTGTAGCCCAATTTTAAAAAATGAGAATAACAAATGTGGGAGAGGTTGTGGTGAGCTTGGCCCTCTAGTTCAGTGCTTGTGGTCTTGTAAATGCATACGGCCACTGTGGAAAGCAATAGAGAAATTCCCCAAACATATGGCAATTAAAAATATGACTACCACATGCTCCTCCATGTTCATTGCAACATAGTTCACAATAGCAAGAAGTTGTATTAATTCCCATCAGTAGAAGACTGGATAAAAATATCTCGGATATACACTCAATGGAATACTATGCATCCCTAAAAAAAAGTCATTGACTACAAGTATGAAACACTTCACGACATGGAAGGATCTGGAAGACAATATGCTGAGTGAAGTTAGTCAAATAATGTATGAGTCCACTGCAATAGGAACAAGAGTAGAAGAGACAAGTTCAGGCATCCAATCTGCTGCCCAGGTTGGCCAGACAGTCTGATAGAGAGCCAGATCGGTGCCAATAAACCATACACCATCCACTCTGTATAAGTATTTTGAAGGTAATTTTGCCAGAGATTCCCTCACATCAAGTGGGATCAATTGGGCAAGAGAGGGCGGGAGAAGTTGTCTACTGAATGACTGCGATATTCAGCTATGATGAAGTCCCTCTGGACAGGTAAACAACCCTGTCACAGGGATGAGAGTTATTGATTGGAAAAAACAAGTCAGGGGAGGGGAAAGGGAGCACATGTGTACGGGGAGCACAAGTGCACACCTGTTGGTAGGAAGAGTAGGAGGACTAATCTCCAGTTGCAACAGAAGAATGATGACAATGCTTTTACGGACCCCTATACACTGAATGGGCTGTGGGACCCTATACATATTGACCGGGGCTACTGGGGACCCAGGCAGGGTGCCGAGCAATGCTGGGACATTGATTCCTGGATCTCCAAGGTGCATAACCTGCTCCAGAGGCTGCATCAAATAGATCTGATACAGAAACTCCACGGGTGAACTGGATCGGCCATATTTGTATCCTCAAGACTTAGGTCGGAAACATGGTGAGTGAGGAAGTAGAAGACAGCTATATCAAGATTGTTAGACTGATCGTAAATTTCCCCTAACAGGTACCACCCATTGATTGTGTAAATAGTGTCAGGAAAGAAATAATCCTGTACAAGTGAATAATTCAGGTACTGTGATATGGAGTTAACCTATATTGGTCCAATAGTCCTCTTTCGAGGGAGTTTTTCAAAATTAGTCATAAAGGGTAATGAAAGACAACATTAATCAAGGATTGTTATATCCCACTGGGATGATGAGAGAAAACTCTCTACTATAAGTTAACTAGGAGGTTTTGAAAGGGAGCCAAAGGCAAATTAAAAATAAAACATAGATCCAGTGGTATTTTGGGCTACTGGCTTGGGACCTCACACTAAATCCACCTACCTCCAATTTAAGAGCAATTACAGTAGTTCTTATATCATGGCCTTGCTTGAAACGCCCTTGGGAAGGGAACACAGAAAATGTGGGTTCCATAGCAAAGTGTGGTGAAGAAATTAGATGGTGCCCTACTGTTAGATAAAATAGTACCTGATGTCTTAAAGGCTTGTCTACAAACAAGCTTCCATGTAGGTCAGATGTCAACTAAGTCCACATGGAAGAAGCACACCATCATTAGTCACTTAACAATAGTAAATCCTATAATTCAAAATCATAGCAGGGAATGGTATAACTAAATTGTGAGAATTTGGTTTGCAGAAGGCTAAGGATCAGTGAGACCCCCAAATAATACATGTGTGGGAACTACAAAGGAAATTTCCCTCCAGTGATCTCCCTCTATTCTCAATGGAGATGAGAGGAAATTAGGCACTAAACAGAGTGCATTGGATAGCGGATCATAGATCGAAGGGTTAAACCTAATGCTGACACTGAAAACCTTTGTCAACTACCCCCACACACGCCCTTATGCACGCGGAACCTGATCTGGTTTCAGCACTTCCTGTATTTTTGTTTTGTTTTGTTTTGGATTTATTCATATTTGGGTTTTTCTCCCATGTCATTGAGGGTCACCTTCTTGAATTTGTGTCATTTTTTTTCCTGTATCTGAAACCTAGGACTGATGAGCCTATGAGGACAGCAAGTAGAATTAGGGTTTCTAGCAGGAGTGACAGTACACTGGTGGTGGTGGCAGGGTGGGAGAGGAGGTAAAAGGGTGATGATGTCAAGGCGTCCAGAAAGGAAAAATAATGTTTGGAAACTGATTGTGGCAACAACTGTACAATACTACCTAATGTGCTTGAACTATGGGATTATAGGCAGGACTGAGTAGTGCATAGGGTTGTTATGGATTGGAAATGACTTCATGGCACCTGACAACAACATGCTAATCGTGATGGTCCCATTGAAATGAGTTGTTTTTATGTTAATGAGGAGAGATTCCGGTTGGGTATATCCATAATCATGGCCTTACTAGAAGATTTGACTCCATTCACCACCACAGGCAAGACATTCCTTGCTTTATTCAAGTCTCTCCCTGCACCACTTCGTATACACAAGAATTTCCTTAAAGATATCATCTTAATCTGATATATATTAATATTCTGGCAAAGTTCACTCTCTGGATCCTGCACCTGGCTTGTCCTCATGAGATTTCTAGTTCTTTGAACTTGACCCAATAGACTATCATTTGATCTGATTCACCAGCTTCTACTGTTTTGTGACCCAGCAACTTGTTGTGTGACCTGATTTTGGGTTCATCTGTGAGTTAGGGGAAGCATCGGAATGCATGGCACATGGATGTGGGACTTGTCAGACTATAGGAATCATTTCTGTGATGGTAATGCCTTGTGTGGTAATTTGCAAATAATTACAACATCCAAAGATGGGAGAGAGTGTACTGAGGAAAGGAGAAGTGGTTGATGTCAGAGATAATGGAATGATACAGCAGTTTAGAAAACTGGATAATCAGGACACTTTAAAATTTCTGGCTTTTTTGCTTATCTTTCTAAGATAATTTATTGATGCTCACAGTGTGGTGCATCCTTTTCTCTTAATTTATTGCTGCCACTTATGTTTTCACTAGCTAAAGTGATAAGATATACAAATTATGGATCGATAATACATTATTATTTTAATACAGGCTGTTATTACCATCTAAAATGTTTATTACTAATAATGTTATCTTAATGTCATAGTAAGGTTCAAAACTCTAAAATGTATAAGTCATTGCTATTAGAGTAGTATGGTGTCACAGTTTTATTTTATTATTCAGGCTCACAGTTCCAGTATGAATTTATTAAATTAGTGCCAAGAACTTGAGTTTGATTCATATTCACTGACTGTAATGGAATAAAAAGAGTACTAAGTCACACAAAAATAAAGCTGATATATTATGAGCAGAACATTGAGCCTGGGGTTCTCAGAAAATAAAGATGTTTCTTTTAAAATAAAAGATTTAAATCAAATACCTGAGTCTCTTAAATGTTTTACCCCCCCCCCCAAAAGTAATAAAGACAAAAACATAAGGGGCAGAAGCATAATAACAAATTGAGCTCCAAATGACTTTTATCTTTGGTGCAAAATCTAATTGATCAAATTAAGCAAAGGTTAAAATATAAATATTGACTTTGGTCCTGGCTGGATTTCCAGGGTCTTTGAAATGTTTAGAAAACAGTCTGAATATTTCATTTCCTTTTTGTTTGGAGACCATATTGTTGCCAGCATTTCTTTGATTTGCACATCTGGAATCACTAAAGCATACAGCTGGAAAGAACTGCCAATGGTATTTTGTTTTCTTGACTAAGAATCACAACCTTGACCCCACCAAAGTGTAATTATCAGAGCAAGTTAATAATGAAATCCTGAATAGTGTTGACAAGATGAAAGCTCAGATACTGATCACCATAAGATTTAAATTTATTTTTGTTGCTATAGATATCTGAGTTTTATGAGACACATTTTGAAACTTTCATATGTCTTTGCAAAACTTTCTGGGTCTCATATCTACTCACATAGAAGGTAAAACATGCTGCACAGTCTCCGATTTTGGTAAAAATCTAATCCACATACATAGTAGGTGAGAGATGAGAGAGGGAAGATCACATTACACTGCCTTACCAGAAATCTCCAAGTGCAAACAGTGAATGCACACATCCGGAGTAAAGTGTTATTAATAAATCATCTTGGATCTAGAAGAAATAGGAAGAAAGAAGATAAAGATATTAAAATTCACAGGGATTCAAAGTAGCTTGTGAAAATAAAAGCTTGATCTCTCCAAGACATAGTATTTAAACAACTGGGTCTCCATAGGAAGAAGAAGGAAGTTAAGTGTGCATCGTACACTGTTGTTGATAGGGGTCATCCCGAATGCTTCAATTCCCAGTGACCCTGTGTGCAACAGAATTGTCGACTGCCTGTCCCCACGTGATCCTCCTAATGGTTCCTGTGTTTGAGCCCATTGGTGCAGCCACTGTGTCAATCCACCTTGTTGAGGGGCTTCCTCTGTGTCACTGTCCTTCTGCTTTACCTAACGTTTTCCCAAGGACTGGTTTCTTCTAACAGCATGTCCAACGTACCTAACATAAAGTCTTAGCATACTTGTCTTCAAGGAACAATATAGTTATACTTCTTCCAAGACAATTATGTTGGTTCTTTGTGGCTATAAAATTCAATACTCTTCATCAGCACCATAATTCAAATGTATGAATTATGTATGAATGTACTTCTTTTTTCCTCATGCAATGCCACCTTCCACAAGCGTATGAGGCCATTGAAACTAATATAGTGAAGCTAAACAAAAGACAATGAAAAGCTGCATGACCCTGTGCCATCCTTACCATCGTTCCTATGCCTGAGTCATCGGTGCAGTCACTGAAGGCCTTCCTCGTTTTCATCACTTCTCCACTTTATCAAACACTATGTCCTTCTCCAGGGAGACAATATGTCCAAAGCATGTAAGACAAAGTCTTCCCTTTCCTCGAAGAAGCACTCTGGCTTTACTTCTTCCAATACAGATATTTGTCATTTTATCAATCCACAGTACTTTCAATATTTTTCTGCAAAACCACAACTCAAGTGCATATATTCCTCTATGGTCTTTCTTATTCAATGTCCAACTTGCAGACAATGCAATGAAGAACACCACATCTTGGGTTAGATGCACCTCAGTCCTCAGAGTAACTTCCTGACTTTTCAACACTTTAAAGAGGTCTTCTGCAGCAGACTTGCCTAATGTGATGTGCCATTTGATTAAATGATCATTGATTGACTGCTGATCCAAAGAAGACATAATCCTCAAAAAGTTCATTTTTTCTTTGTATTTCATGATGTGACCTATTGGTCCAGTTGTGAGGATTTGGGTCTCTTTACAATGAGATGTTATCTATATTGAAGGCTGCAGTCCTTGATCTTCATCAACAAATTCTTCGAGTCCTCTTCACTTTCAACAATATAGGTTGTGCCACCTGCATATTGCAGGTTGTTATAAACCCTCCTCCAATCCTGATGCCACGTTCTTCTTCATATAATCCAGTTTCTCTGATTGTTTCTCAGGAAACAAATTGGTTTTTTTTGCGTGTGGGGGGGGACATTACTGCCCTCTGGTGGTGCGAGTAGGAGGCCCAGCCCCACTGCTGGAATTGAACCTCCATCCCAGTGGGCCGCAGTCCCGCGCACAACCACTATGCCACCAGGACTCAGCCTCAGGAAACAAATTGAATGCAAATGTGAGCGCATACAATTCTTAATCACACATTCCTGATTTAAAACCACTAAATTTTTCTTAGTTCTGTTCACATAAGTGCCTCTTGATCCATGTACAGTTTCCACATGAGCCATACCCATTCTTCTCCAGGCTATCAATTGATTCATTCGGATTCATCCAGTCAAATGCTTTTAAATAGTCAAGAAAATACGAGTAAACATCTTTCTGGTACACTCCACTTTCACCTACGATTCATCTGGCTTCGGCTATTATATATTCCTTGCTCCTTGACCTCTTCTGAATCTGACCTAAATCTCTCGCAGATTCCTGTCAATGGATTGCCATAACTGCTGCTACATGATCTTCAGCAAAATTTTCCTGCTTGTGATGTTAATGATATTATTATATAATTTGAATTATATTTATATAATTCTGTTGAATCACCTCTTGGAATAGTTAAAAAGTATGGATCCCTTCCAGTCAGCCGGACAAATAACTGCCTTCCAAATTTCTTGGCATTGAGGGAATTATGCGTCTTGTGCTTCATTAGCTTGTTGAAACATTTCAGTTGTTGCTCCATTAATTCTTGAAGCCTAGTCTTTGGCTAATGCCTTCACTGCAGCTTGAATTTTTCCTTCAGTGCCATTCCCTCTTGCTCATATACAACCTCTTTAGATCATAGAATACCCACCAGTGCCTTTCAGAACAATAATTCTGTATTTGATACTGCTCGTTTTGATGTTTCCTGCATCAGTCAACATGTTGCCATAGAATCTTTCAATATCTCAATTCAAAGCTAGATTTTTTCTTTAGTCCTTTCCGTTTAAGATATGCTGAGTGTGCTCTTCCCTTTCAATTTTCTAAGTCTAGATATTTGAACATTTCATTATATTAGTTTTAATAAGTCTTCCGGAACTGCCCTTTGACATGTTCTGTTCAGCATTTTGATTTCATGATTTCTTCCATGTGCCTTAGATACTTAGTGATTAAAAGCAAGTTTCAGAGTCTCTGCTGACATCCACTATGATCTTTGTTCTCCTTCCTGTCTTTTTAATGACCTTTTGTTTTCTTCATGCTTGGTGTTCTTCGTGTTGTTCCACAGAGCGTCAGGTCTTCTGTCATTGGTGTTCAATGCAGTAAATCTGTTCTTAGATGTTCTGTAAATTCATGTGGGATATATTCCAGGCCATGTTTTAGCTCTTATGGACTTGTTTTCATTTTCTTTATCTTCAACATGAATATACATATGAACAATTGATGGTCTGTACCAATCTGTCCCTAGTTTGGTTTCAGCTGCTAATATTAAACTTCTCCTCCATCATCTCTTCCCTTAGATGTTAATTTGAGTTCTGTGCATCTCATTGGAATAAGTCCACAATAGCCTTTTTTTTTATTTTGAAAAAACAATTTGAGATGAAGGAATTGTTACACTTTCAAAATTCTATTATATGACCTCTAGATTTGTTTCTGATACCAAGACTATATCTGCCAACTACTGTTCCTTCTTCTTTGTTTCCAACTTTTGCTTTCCAATCATCAATAATAGTTTTCAGTGCATCTAGATGGCATGTTTGATCAATTTCAGACTGAAGACATTTGTAGAATTTTTCAATTTATTTCATCACTAGCTTTAGTGCTTGGTACATAAATCTGACTACTAGTTCTATAGATTGGATTTACTTGATGAGGATAGATATCCTATCACAGACAGCATTGAACTTAAAGATAGACCTTGAAATGTCATTTTTGATAATGAATGCAACACCATTCCTCTTGAATTCGTCATTTCTGGCATAGTAAACTACATGATTTTCTGATTCAAAGTAGCCAATACCAGTCCATTTCAGCTCAATAATTTCTATGAAATCAATCTTTATGTAGCCTATTTAATTTTTAATAGTTTCCAATTTTCCTAGAGTCATCGTTTATACATTCCAAGTTCTGAATATTAATTAATGCTTGCAGTTATTTCTTCTCATTTTGAGTTGCACCTGATTACTCATCATTTACTCATCAGTAAATGAAAGTCCAGAAGGATTTGCTCCGTGTCATTATTGTCAGCTCTATTTTGAGAAGGTAGTTTTTATTCAGAAAAATTTTCAACGCCTTCTGATCTCAGGGTCTCATTTTCTGGCATGATCTCTGATAATGTTCTGCTTTCTTTTCATGAGGCTTTTGATATATGACAATGGCTTGATGCTTTCCACAAAGATTTCAGTGACTAAATCTTTCAAAATGGACAGCCTATTCTATTTTCATAATGTTCATTATCTCACACTACACGTGAAACTTATCTCAAACAGATCAATGGTGTTAGCATAAAAACCAAAATCAGAGAAGAAATCATATGGGTAAAGTTTTGAGATTTGGTGTTTGGTGGTTGATTCTTAGATGTGACACCAAAAGAATGCACACCAGTAGAAAAAGAGATACAATAGAACTTTAACAAAATAAAAATATTTTTTCATCAAAGGAATTCACCAAGAAAGTAAAGAGACAACATACAGAATGAGAGGATATATTTAATAAGCACCTATCTGATAATATTTTGAAAGTCCAAGATATATAAAGTCCCTCTACAACTTAAAATCCACAGAAACTAGTCAAAGAATGGGCAAAAGACTTTATGAGGTATTTTTCCAAAGAACATACACAAAGAAGCAATGATAACATTGAAAGATGTTTAAGGCTGTGAAATTTTCAGGGAAATGAAAGTCAAAACTACAATGAGATACCACTTCAAACCCAGGAGAATGGCTATAATTTTAAAACAGAAGGCAACTAATCCTTGTGAGAATATGGAGAGCTGTAACAGTTATGAGAATGTAAAATGATTATGGTAAATCAATGCAAAAGATGTATGACCAGTACTTAACAATCTAATCATAGACTTAAAATATGGCCCAGGAATTCCACTCCTGAGAATGCACCCTAAAGAATTAAAAATGGAGACACAGCATATATTTGAACACTAATGTCCATTGTAGCACTATTTAAGATAGACAAAAGATAGAAACCAACCAAGTGTCCATCAACAGATGAAAGATTAAACAAAATAGTGGCCTAGTGGTTGTGTGCGGGACTGTAGTCCACAGGGTTAACAGTTCAAATCCAGCAGCAGCTTTCCAGGAGCAAGGCTGGGCTTCCTACCACCACAAGGGCAGTGCTGTCACACACAAAAAAAGATTAAACAAAATGTGATAATGTATTATATCATGTATTAATATACATCCCATATAAACACAGAACTGACACCCATTAGCATATACATATGCACATGCATTATTCAACCATAATGAGAAATGAAATTCCAAGACATGACACCACATGGATGAACCTTGAAATAATAAATTTGCTCCCATCAAATCAATGGTTTCCAGGACTTCACGGGAGTAGAAATCCCAGTCTTTCTTCCTAGAAGATGCTGACTGTTTTGAACCACTGACTCTTTGGATCTCAGTCCAATGCATAATCATTTGGCAAAAGGCCAAATATGTAAACAGGAATCTGTAAAGATTTTCTTTTGACAAATTATGAAAACTTATAATTAATTTACTATTGAAATAGCACAGATGATGGATTAACATAAAGACCATTTAAATGACAACTATATGTCTAAAACCGTAGATCTAGTGACAACAGTAGCATTGTTTTATATGTTTGTGATCTCTAGCAATCTGGTTTAATGTATGTATTTAAAATCTACTTGTACATTCAATCTCTAAGATTTACATTTGAACAGCATTAAGAAAATCTGCCATTATACAGATTTAAATTTGGAAAAGATACATAATTGTAATCGTTGCTCTTTGATACTCTTCCCAAACAAGTAGAATCAGAACTACATTAATGAATTTCTAATAATTTATTTAATTAGAATCCTTTGGTCTGTCTTGCACTTCAAATAGATGTGTTATCCAGGAATCATCTTGTATCATTATACCTAGTCTATCTGGACATACGGCCTTTTTTGATCCAAACTAATGATTGAATTAAACCTACCTCATGCCAAATTAAACTGATCATTTACTGGCCTGTCTGCCAGTGGCCAAATGTTCTATAGCTGAGTAATGCAAATGTCTGACAACTCTTATTAACTGTTAATTGACAGAAGTGGTGATTAACTATGGTAGTATCATCTCTGAAGTCAAACTAGGATGTGCAAGAAATAGGCCAGAAAACATAGATTGTAAAATGGCTTTAAAATATTGCTTTCATAATAAGGATATAGAAAAATGTCTTCTAAAAAAAAATCTTGGACTTCCAACTCTTATTTTAGTTTCCCAAGCAGCTAAGAAGATTTTACTTGAACAAGATATCTCTAGAGAAAAAGGCTTGGTAGCAACACCAATCCCAAGAAATATTTTACATAAACCTAGACAATCTGTATAACTAATATAAAGAGGATACATTATATGCATTCAGTGATGAAGATAGAAAAATTTGTATATCCTGTGTCTCGTGGATTTGGGTGGGAAGGGGGTGGCATGTGGTGGGAATTGATGGGAGAACACCTCAGGGAAGAAGGGGGAGGAAAAATAATAGTTCAAAGTGTAGCTTGGGTACACTGAGCCACACATGTGGTCTGTTATCTATGTAGAGCCGCCAGAAAGTAATGAGGTAAGAGGTGTTTCTGGCTAGGTTGCCTCAGGGGCTGGGAAATTTCAGCTCTGTCAGGAGGAAGGAGGCTCACAGAAGCAGTTTGCACAGCTGCTCAGTAGCAAAGGGGAGTCTATCAGCAGGCATTCCTGCTTTCTTACTTTAAAAACTTTAGGTCTATTTGAATTTCTTGCTCCCAAGTGCAGGACATCCCCCCTAGAGGAACCTGTCTTGTAGAGATCACCTTATGTCTGTTTTAGTTGTCATATTCCCACATCCAACATTTTTGTATTTTGATTTTGGTGTTGGTTACGTGGAAACATGCTTGAAATTACCATCTCTAGCCTGTGTGTTTCAAGTTTATTCTATGGACTGCAAAATATAATTCAACTCCACCATTCATTTGTCAGGTTATTGTATGATGGTGGATTACATGTTGCTATGTTACCAGAAACTATGCCACGGATATTTCAATTTCCTGCACAATCACCCATGGAGGATAGATTTCAGCAGTTTTCAGAGTAAGGTTTGTTTGGGAGAAAGACCTGGAAATCTACTTCCAAATGTTGGCCAATGAAAACTAGATAGGTCACATATAATATTGGAAGATGACACCCTAGATCTTGAGTGTGACAAGATGGGGCAGGATGAGCAATGCTCCCTTCTGTTGGCCATGGGGTTTCCATTAATTGGGGCTGATAAGATAGTAACTACTACATTAAATACCAGCAGGTTAGAGCAGAATCTTTAACTGTGTTCTTAGATGAATTAATTGGGATTTCCCACGAAACTGAAACCTGAACCCTCAAGCAATGGCATTTTATAAAACATTGGTTGTACCTAAACAGCTTCAGCATTTATGCTTTATGTTTTGTTCTTATTGTTCTAAATATATTTATCACAACACTCTGACAAACTCAACTCAACTTTTTGCAGGTGTGAGATTCACTGATGATAAGTACCATAACAGACTGTACAGTTTTACCCTTAATGCAATACCAGCCCTACCTCTTACCCAGTTCATCATTAATAAACTTTCAGCACTACTCAAAATAGCTAAAAAGTGGAAGCAAACTAAATGTTCAACAGATAAATAGATAAACAACATGCCAGACATAAAGTGGAATGCTGCTACTCCACCAGGAGGAGAAATGAGGGTTTGCTGTGCTACAATATAGATGCAGTTGAGAGACGTTGTGCTGAGAAAAGCAAATGAATCACAAAGGGACGAGTCTTGTATGGCCTCAATTTTATTTTAAAAGATAAAACCCAAAGCACAACTGCTCTGTCAACAAGGCAATGCTGACTCACAGCACCTTATAGGACGGGGTAGAGCTGGCCCTGTGAGTTTCTGAGACGAACTCCTTACAGAGTAAAAAGCCTCATATTTCTCCCCAGGAGTGGCTAGTGATTTCAAACAACCGATCTTGCAGTTAGCATCCCAAGGTGTAGCCACTAGGCCCATCAGCTCCAATAAATAACCAAAGAAAAGCAAGTGAATAGATTCCAAAGTTTACTAGTAGTTTGGACATGTTTCTTTGGAAGGTGTCCTGTTTTCTACACCAAAACTCATTCTTGTCAGCTTTTCCAATGGCAGTGACCTTACATAGGTTGTCTGAGACAAAGAATCTTCATGGAAGGGGAGGCAGTCTCATCTTTCTCTGGGAGAGAGGCTGTTGGATGCAAACTGCCTATCTTGCAGCTAGCAGTTAGCTACCAATGGGATCCTTAGTTTTTCATTAGATAAAAATAATAAGAGACCACTTTGGACCATTCAGGAGGTTTGCCGTATAAACAATAGCAGTTTTTGTTGTTTGATTGTTGTTGTTGTTTTGTTGTTTTTTAATGATCGGGTATGGCTGACTGAGAAGCAATGAGAGTAATCATCTTGTCTCCCTCAGAAAGGATTTCTGAAGCTGATTTCATTGAGAGTTTCCTGAAATGTGTAGCCCTTTGTTCACATCAGTAACAAAAGGTTTATGGCCCGCCAAAGTCTGATGGGTTTGTCCAGTCAGAATTTGGCTCTTGGGACCCAAGACAAGTCCAGTCCAGAAAACTAAACAACTACACATTTCTTTCAGCAATTCACACAGCAATTTGCCCTTGTATAACCTTGTTCTCAGGAGGTATCGCCTAATTGATTATGGTAGAGGAGGGAAATAACCCTTGAGGTTCTATCTCTAGTCCAAACATGGTTTCTTCCTTGTTTTGAATGAAAAAGGAGTCCTCTCTGCCTAAGAGAACTGGTGCTTTCTGACAATAGCATATATTTAAAATTACCTACAGTTTTAAAATCACCGATTATGTGTAATCAATGTAATTCGCATGCTTTGTCTTTGCATTTTCACATCTCCAGTCACGCTCAGTCTTCATTTGGAAAAGCACTAGATAGATCAGCACACAAGATTCAGGTTTTACTGCCTCCCTGCAGGGTGATAGTGAAAGAGTTGTCTGGGCTTTCTACATCTCAACTTCCTTGTTTGCAAAAGGATGATGGTATAATGCCTACCTTGCCAGATTATTGGGAAAGGTTTAAGGGAGTTCTTGGCCCCACATCAGGGCAGATTAGCTTCTTATTGTTAGTCTTGCAATTAATCAATCACCTCATTTCACCAGTCATTGAGGGAAAATTTCAGACTCCCAGATGAGACTAAAGAATTTTCTACAAGTCCTTTCTGTTTCTGCTCTATACTGAATATGAATCATATAATTCTCACATTGAATTAACCACACCATTTTGCTGTTGGGGAGTTTCTCTTTCAGAATTACATCAAAAAAGTGAAAGAAGTGAAAGATAGACACAAAGTGACAAAAGTTCCTTTGGGGCTCTATTCCCCTAAGGGCTAGATGACCCACCTTCTTCTATATATTTCAGATGATTGACAGTAATGATATCCAATTACAATTTCCATTTCTTGTATAAGACTCTGAGATGAAAACTTTTTCTCTTTCCTAACAGAAGTACAACAGAATAGCTAGAATGCACAATTTTTCAGGACACCAAGAAAATATACAGATAGTGAGAATAATTGGTGCTCACTTTCTATCTTTTGCATAACTTTCAGGATGCATTTCTACTGATTGGCAATAGATGCATACAAGACTCATTATAGTATAATACATATGTATTGGGGGGTGTTGTTTGGCTCAGCCAAACCAGAGTAAAGACTGAATTTTCTAGGTATAAATGTATTTAGCTCCTCCACTTCAGAACCACTATTTACAAGAATTTGTCCCAAAACTAATTGATACTTGCTTTGTTGGGTAGTGCACTTCTTTTACAGCTTTGTAACAAATGCCAGAAAAGATCGGTTCCATTCTGTGTCTAGAATAAGACAACTCTCAAACGGAAGTAGGTCACAGATCACGTCAGCTTTTTGGATCCAATGATGATACCCCTGGCCATCATAAATATCTCATTCTACACCTTCTTTGCAAGTATGCTTTCCTCCATCCTAGGAGAGTCTGAGTATCCTAGCTTTATGCTCTAATGGGCACTGAGAGAATATTAGCTGGTCTAATTAAAATGGCACATATGTAATTGCTAAGCTAAAATTGCAGGCTTTTGTTAAACTAAAACCATTGGTCTGATATAATAACCAGTGTCCCTTAAAGCAATGTCAGATTTTGCTATTTTATTTTATTTTTGGTTCCAATGGCAATAAGCAGAATGGTAAGACTCCCAGGTCAGACCAGTAAAAACAAATAAACTGGCATAGAGAGATATGCTGATGATACATAGAGTTAGAAGCATGATTAGCTTAGTGAAAATTTCCCAAAGGTTGCCACTGCACAATGCACCATTTCAGTGGTACGCATGTTTTGACAGATCGGGAAAGATGTCCACAAGAGAGTCTCATAAATCCGAATATGTGGTCTTTCCTGTTCATACTCATTACTGCAATTGCTCCTTCTCCATGGACCTGGACCCTGAGTCATGCATGCCATGACTCAGTTCAAACTAAGTTTCCTAGTTTCACCATTGCTATGGTTCCTTGGCCCGAGTCCATATATATCACAGTTGCCCTGGTAGCATAGTGGTTACACACTGGGCAGCTGACAACATGGTCAGCAGTTTAAAACCACCAGTACTCCGAGGGAGAAAGACAAGGATTTCCACTCCTGTAACGAAGGACAGTCCACTGTGGGAAACTAATACTGAGGGAAATATGACTAGAACTATATTTGCTAACTTCTAGGCAATCTGAAAAGCTAGTGTTCCATGTTAGGAAAGTCACCACTTTGGTAAGTTAGAGATAAAGTACAAGTACATTATCCTACTTTAAATATCATTCCCACAGATTCTCCCCCAACAGCTATGCTGCCTTAAAGTGAGCAAATGGCTGGATTCATCTCCCTATAGAAGCAGACATTCTTTGTTATCTCCTCCCACTGTGTCACCCAGTCCCCCGACACCTTCCCCCATATGCAGGTAATAGGTTTCCTCACTGTGAGCTCAGGGACCTTACTGTAGTTACCAACCACCTGTGCCTTACATAACTATTGAACATGTGTGTCTTACATCATGTATACATATTCCAAGTAAGTAAAGACTCTCTCTCTTCTCCCACCTCCACGTGGACCATCAAGAGTAAGGTGAGCATGGTACCATAAAATGTGTTTGACTCCTTTATTTTATTCTCTCTCTTATCTTTCCCATCTTCTATGACTTTACTATAATCTTTATATTTTATCACTGGAAAATTGTGCCTATGAACCCTTTGGTTGTGAGAGGCTCGCTTCCTCTGACAGTCTAGGAAACCCACAGGGGTAATTCTACCCTATCCTATAGGCTCACTATGAGTCAGAATTGTCAGCATGGCAGTGAGTTTAGTTTGAGTTTTTAGCCTATATTTTGTTTCCCTGAGCCAGGGTGATTTGCCTATTACTGGGTAGTGTCAAAGGGATAGTGAACAATGCTAATTCAGACAATGTCTGTCAGAGAGCCTTCAGAGCATGCTTTAATTACTAAAGGGCCCTAATATTCACATGGAATCTTGAAAAAATAAATTCAACTGCTTTTATACTTCACATTCTTCATACTTTTTGTCCCCAACAGAGCTTAATAAGGCCTCAAATTACTGAGTCTCTGCTGTGCCTAGGAATAATCCAAATGACTCAGATCTGAAGTAGAACAAGACAATTCCCTTGAGGTCTTCCCCTCTCAAAGTACCACTTGAAATAGCATTCAGTGAAGACTATATGAACAGTCTGCCATGTCAACAGAAATCCTGTGAAACTAATATTAAGTATTGTTGCACATAATCTTTTATCCGTTTACATCTATTCTAGACGTAGATAAGAAAAACCATAGTCGACATTTACTCCAATTATCACCTTCTCTATTTAAAAGACTGTTTGATCTCTTGCATAATGGATTCTATTTTCCGACAACCTAGTCTCTACAAACAGATAGTGCCAAGTACCTGACTTATTTTACATAGCCATGTATATTTGAAATCCAGGAGTGATCTCCAAAGACAGTCTTCTTCAGAATAAACAGGCAGTATAGATTCAATTTCTTTCAAACATCTGTACAAGGGGTGAAGATAGAGAATACGTTGTTAACTTCCCACCAAAAGGAGGTTCTTGAATTCTAGTCCTAAAGAATCCAGAGGTTCTGGAGGCTTCCCTTGCTACCATTGCTGGGTGCCGCTGAGTTGGTCCCAAATGAGAGCTCCCTGATGTGAAACAGGAAAAACACTGCTGCCACTGACACCATTCAAACAGCCATGCCAGTGTTTGAGGCCCTTGTGATAGACACTGCGCCCATACACTCCCTTGAGAAACTGTCTCTGAACTGAATGAATACACTCTACTCCAAACAGCCATGCAGTTCATGCTGACTCACAGAACAGAGTCAGAGTGCCGCTGTGAGCCTCTAGGACAGGAGTCTGCGTTGGAGTCGGAAGCCCCATCTTTCTCGTGCACAGCGACTGGTAGTTTTAAAGGTACGTGTGCTTCCTATGTCAATAAACAGCAATATGTTAATCAAATCTATATCATCTGTTTACATTTTACCATAATGAAATAAAATATGCGAACACTAGCACAAAACTACGTCCCAGGAGGTGTTCCTTTCTTTCCTCTTCACTAAGCTCACGGAGATTACTCAAATTCTTCTATAAAAAAGAGTTTATATATGCAAACATACCTCAAGAGTATAACAGAGGTTTCAAGATAGTGGAATTTTTCCATGAATTTTTGAAGCCTGCTTATATGAATTGCTATAGAATTTTAAGCTTCCTAGGAGCTAAGAATTACAAAATCATATATGACATATACGTTATTTAAATTATATGATTACATGTAAATGATATTATTATATAATAGATTTACCTCATATTATTATATAATAGATTTACCCCATTAATTCTGTGTGTGTGTATATGTATATGTATATATATATATATAATTTGTTTTTTGTGATTAAGGCATTTTTAACTCTTGGTGATACCTTGTGCGCAGAGGAGAACAGTTCAAAAGGGTCTCCAAAACTGCAAACTTTCAGAAGTAGATTCTTTGGTCTGTCTTTGAGGTTATCCCTGAGTGGGTTTGATGACCAACTTTACAGTTACTAATCAATCATTTAACCCTTTTACCTACTGAGCGACTACACACACACACAGTCAATTTTTATCACTCACAGGTACTGTGTTGTCTTTTGTCCCACTGACCTGAAAGAATACAAATCACATTCTAGCAAATTTCTTGATGTTCTCATGTCATGCATGACTATTACATCAAGATCATCCAGGCAAAAATTCGTTCATATGTACAAAAATGTATTTACATGATTTTTCACCATTTTTAATGTATTCATGACTTAAAAATTAGAGGCCATCTAGTTGTACAATGATAGAAAAAGAAAATTATGCTACTATCCAACAACTTTAGGACATGCTGTAAAATCATATTTAATAGCTTAGAAAGGGAATCATGAGCTCCTGTTGTTTAGATTAGAAAAGCCACTGCCCTCAAGTCAATTTTTACTCACCTCACTCACTGCTATCAAATCCCTTCTGATTTCTGGTTACCCTGAAGGCCAAATGAGATTCATCCTGTGGGCTGCTGGGAATGTAGCTCTTAATGTGAATAGAAAGCTTCCTTAGCAGTCCAACTCTTACCACTAGCAGCAGAGTTCCTAAGGTTAAAAAAAATAGATTACCAAATAGGAAATAAAGAGCAGATGTTAACAAATATAGGATTTTTTAAAAACGTCTTCACCTGTACATTTATACATTATTTGCTCCTCGTGAATATACATTATTTTTACATAATAGAAGAAAAAAGTATGAAGAAGAAAGAAATCAGCATAGTAACAACAATTACTCAAGCTGGTCATAAGAGATTATGTAGACAAAGCACCTGGATGCTTGGTTTTCCAGTTCTCTACCTGTTGCTTTAATACAATAAGCATGACTTCATTTTTTGAACCTGGGAGCCACAGATTTCCAGAAAGCCCAAAAAAAGAATATGTAGAAGGCTGTCAGTTTTCTCACTAGACTCACCTCGCTCCCTTTAATCTTGTGACTCTGGAGCCTGTGAAGAGTCTCAGAGCTCAGCAACTCAGAATCCCTGACTAGGGTTAGATGTGTGTTTGAGGTAGTGGTGAGGTGGCTTTTGCATGAGTGGTGAGTGGTCTCAGGCAACTGTCCAAAAAATCCAGATGTTAGACCAGATTTCTGATTGCAGGAATACAAGGATACTTCATAATCTTGTAACAGGGGAGACACCGCAAAGCAATATGGAGAAGCAAATGGTTATAGGAAAATAACCTCTTGAAGTGCGTTTTTGGAAATCATTATTACACAGCACAGAAAGTCAGGAATCTTTGTCTGTACTCCAGAAGTTTTTCAATGTTCCCTTATTTAAAGTAAATCAATATAAAAAGGACTCATGGTACCTAGTTCTGCAATATTAGCCCAAATCAAAAAATAAATGTTGCTAGGAATTTTGCCACATATTTAGTTGTTACCACTCTATGCTGGCAAATTTAATTGTCTTGCTTGGATGGCCCTGTACCACATTTCCTTTGGCGATAGGCAGTGAACATGTAGGCATGCAATTTTCATTGCCTAAATAGTCTTTGAATACACATTCCCCAAACACAGTCACCACACTTTCCACCAGAAAAATGTTGCGAGCATTCAGAGCAAATCAGAAAGCTTAGTGGTATTTTTTTCAAAGTGTCACACCACAAAAAAAAATAACACTATACATTTGTTCATTATTTTTACCATTTTGTGATTGAACTTCAAAAAACATACATAAAGAATATAACCCAGGAGCTGATAGATCTCTGAGTGATAGAACACAGGACACCTTCATCCTTGCTCTCTTCTCTCAATGAGTCTGGGTAGACTAGAGAAACAAATTTATGAGCACACATATGTGTATAATGGGGAGTTTTATATAAAGGGTAAATTGTACATTAATTAAAACATCCCGGCCCAGTCCAGATCAAGTCCATGAGTCTGATATGAGCCTATATGTCAATAGCAATCTACAAAGTCCTACAGATGCACAAAACACATGCAATGACGCCAAGTGCAGGCAATCACAAGTCAGTGGGTAGAATGTCTTTGCACAGAGTGGTGTTGTAAGCATCTTAGAGCTGGCAGGAATCTCCACCTGGCTTCCCTAGGACCAGGTTTCTTGTTGCACTATAGTAAGTCTATGTGGCTTCTTTTCAGGGATGTCTCAGGGATCCAACCTTGTCAGTGGAAAGTCTCTAAGGAAATGAACTGAGAGAGATAGTGTCTCTGCCTCCAAGAAAGAATTACCACATTTCCCAGAATTCTCAGAAGAAGGCCATGCCCACAGAGAGGTCTCATTGACTAATTTGATTGTCAGATTGATGGTCTAGACTCCTCCCCTACACTCTTAATCCTCAAATTGACAGCAGATTCAGTGAGAGACACAGTAGAGATTGTGGAATACTCATAGGTAGACAGAGATGAACAACCTAGTGTGGGGAAATTTCTAGATCTGTCCCTTAACACTGGGGATAAAATCATGCTTGTACAGAGTGGCACTTCGTCTGGCTGAAGCATCTTTTCATTCTATTAGGTAAACGGGAGAAATATGGGACATTCTATTTCTATAAATAGGTACAGTTTCAGAAATTCATAGGAGTATTCTCCCTGTTCTCTAGGATCCCTGTGAGTTGACTGGATGGCAATGAATGATTAGCTAAGGAGGAAGCAAAAATCAGACTCACTGCCATTGAGTTGATTCTGCATCACAGCAACCCTGTAGGATGGAATTGAACTGCCCCTTAGGAGTTTCTGAAACTGTAATGCTATATGGGAGCAGAAAGTTTATTATTTGTCCTGAGCGGTGGTGGATGATTTTATCAGTGGCCAACAAGGCACCTTGTGTATGGGCCATATCACAATATGGCTAGTCTTGAGACCGCCTATCCCCTCTGCCACTCAGACTACTTCCAGTATTCTTGCTGAGGTTTACTTTTGTTCATCCACATCATTTTTCAACTTTGGAAGTAGTATAGAATGTTCTATTGATAGCATTCGCAGTTTCCTCCTGCCTGAATGTAAGCCTGAAGAAATTGGCGATTTTCTGTAATGTGTCATTGACCTACTACTAACACTTAGGACTGTGTCTAGTTTATATGAGGCTCTCATTAAACGTTTTCGAACCCATGGTTGTCTTATGCATAGCATATGTTCAAATGAGATATTCCGTGAGCTTATACATGTAAACTATTTGTTTGATTTTGTTTCTTTTAACCAGGGTATGAGCCACTAAACAAAATCTGTTATGACTTCCCTCAATAACTATTCAAATGCAGTCAAGGAAGTTTCATGTAACTTCCCCCAATATTCTAGGAAACCTGATTCTGATTCTGTGCATTTCTCTGCTTCCTGAGTTGGCACTGAGCACTGAGGATCAGAGCAAACTTTAAGTTACCTCCTGCTGCACACTGGATCATACTCTGCACCAGCTACCTACTAACAGAAGGTTTCAAAAGGGACTTTCTAATCTTTTTTTTCTTCAGTAAATCAGGGTAATGCTTTTTCCATGTACATAGAGCCTTAGTTGCGCAGGGATTGAAGCATCTGATTGCTAATGGAAAGCTCATCACGGGCAACTGCCTCGTGCATGATTCTGCAGGGAAAAGCTGATAAAGTCTGCTTTCAGGAAGACTCACCACCTTGGAAACACCAGGGGGCAGTTCTATGATGTCCAAAAGAGGCACGATGATCCAGAATCAAGTGGAAGGCCACAGACTTGAGATAATTTATTTGATTGAGATAGTTCCGCATTATTTTGAATTTTGCTTCTGCTGCTGCCGCAGAAACAAGATAAAGAGAATCTATTGGTGTTTCTCTCTCTCCCACTTTCATGAAGGTAAGTCATGATTTTAGCCCTTCTTTGCTCAGATGTTTTGCTGAAAAGTAAAACTTTCTGATAAACACCTTATTCTCCATATGCTGTGAATGGGGTATTACAAAGGGGGTGGTGATGATTACCCTAAACTGAGGTACGACTAGAAGGGTTAAATTGAGAGAGTGTATAAACATTTGCTGGAATCCTTGCTGGGGCAGTTAACACACTTGACTGTTCACAAAATGGTTAGAGACTTGAGTCCACTCAGCGGTACGTTGGAAGAAACATCTGATCTCTCTTTCAAGAAGAAAAAAAAAATCAACCGTGGAAAACCTTAACAGGCAGTCCTACAGGGTCACTTTGAGTAGGAATTCTCTCCAGGGCAGCAGGAGGAGCTGGAGGGCGCTATCACAGTGTTTTTAGCAAAAAACAACAGCAACCCTGCTTTCTTTTGTTAAGAAAAATACGAATGTGAACTCGGGAAACAATAGGGCAAAGAGTTGAAAATGACTGTGTGATTGTTTTATCAAGAGATCATGGTACTGGGCGACTGGAGAGAGGCGATCAACTGTTGAGAAAGCAGATCCTCGGTGTTGTTTTTAAATAAGGATTAGGGCTGGGTATGTTTTATTTACAGTCACTCTTCCTGAACCTCTTCAGCCTGTATCGCTCTACGTGGATGTAGAACAGAGCCCAGCTAAGTGGCCCGCACAGACATTGGACCCCTGACCCTGATCTCATTAACTTCCGCCCTCAGTTGGTTAGCTAAACGCGGACCAAGAAATCTAAACAGCTGTGTGGCCTCCCTTACACTCTCTGCCAACTTCACACAAAATCCCTAATGTTTCCTTGCCTTTGCTGTTGAAACAACATAAAATGCCTGCAAAATAGATTTAGAAAAATAAAGCAAACTTTACCAAGAGCACTGCCTTATCCTTCTTGAATGCATGTAGCCATTCTCAAAAAAAAGTCGATATTTTTATATGACCATTTTGATAGTTTCTTTTCACTGAAAATAATTAAAAATTTCTGAATCTGTACCCTTTCCCATGGGGATCGATTTTCCTTCAAGGCACACAATTGTATGTCCTAACAGGTTTACCTAACATAAAGAAATCCCATACATTACAGATGAATGGTGACAAGCAAGGGAGATAACCACTTCTTGAAATAATTATTGTTAAACACTTCTTCATCATGGTGCAGGGTTCCTGCACTGGAGAATAGTCACGTGAGGAACATGCCAATTATAAAGCAATTGGTTTGTTTTTCTAGTAGACTTGCTTTATTAGAACTCTCCTAATGTGTTACATGTTCTGTTACAAAGTGTGACAATTTATAGTGCATTCTGGGGATTTCAGAAAAGAGAAAGATCTTGCAAAGAATTATCTGTGACAGAATTATAATTTTACAAATGATTAATCTCAATCACCCATCTCTTTTTCCCTCCTGGGTTAAGCGGGAAAATTATATCCTACAAAATTAGCTGTCAAAATGTGAACCCGTGGTTTAGGAGTATTCTTACATCAGGAAAAAGAAAAGAAGATCTTTATTAATGAGTTGGGTTAAATAAATAAAAAGGTTATTATAGGAGACAAGCTGTTCTGTTGCTACAATATGTCTCATGATTTCTTAGCATTCAGATAGTATTTACCAAATTGAATCAGGCATGACTAGATATGACTATTACCTGTTTCCAAGGATATTCTACTAGCTAAAGAAATGTGTTAGTTTTTTTCCCTGACTCTCTTTTTGACTGAGTAAAAAACAAAACAATACCAAAAAGCCATATTATTGCCCTTGGTTATTTCATTGCAATGAATATGGGTCAATGTTTCAATGATGAAATAAGTTGAAAAGTATTTAAGACTGAGGAACTTGGTAATGTTTGCGAAAAATTATTCAGCGAAGGTAAAGATCCAATTAAAAACTAATAGCCATGAAATCTTGAAATCAGTCATTTCACCAGATTTCAACTTCTATATATTTAATTTTGAGTTCCCATCTTTCTTATGGTGTGCATCATCAATTACTCTGACTAGCAATTATGGGTGTACACATCTTCTTCACAAAAGCTAGACCTCAAGTTCAATTCCTGGTACATTGTTGTTATTATTATTATTAGAGGCCACAGACTCAGGTCTAACTCATAGAGACACATAGGTCACTGGTTCTGTGCCATCTTCTCAACTGTTGTTAGATTTGAGCTCATTGTGTTAGTCACTATGCAAATCCATCTCCTTAAGTATCTTCCTATTTTTCACTGGTCAATTATAAGCACTTGGTAGATAATAAATATGAAGAGGCAAGATCATGGAATGAGCCCCACCCCCAAAAAAATTCTCCTAGAACAGTTCTTGCTGAGATGATCACTAAGGGTAGGTGGGGGCATGAGCAAGAATGATGAAGAAACCTGATGGTGTCTGGCTATCAAAAAATATGGCGTCTGAGCTCTTCAAGGCTAAACAAGTGGCCACCTAGCTCAGGAGCAACAAAGCCCACTATGGAAGAAGCACACCAGCGTGTACAACCATGAGGTGTAGAAGGAATCAGGTATCAGGCATTAAAGAACAAATCATACCATGGTGTGCCCACCTTCCCATTACGATTGCTGAAGACAAATGAGTGCATAAGCAAATGTGATGAGAAAGTCGATGGTTCCTACCAATTGATACAGCATCTGGGGTCCTAAAGGCTTGAATGTAAACAAGTGACCCTCTAACACAGAGGCAGCAAAGTCCACATGGAAGAAGCACACCAGCCAGTGTGATCATGAGGGGTCAAAGGGAGCAGGTACCAAGCATCGAGGAACAAGAATCAGATCTCTACAAATGAGGGAAAGTACAGAGTGGGTACTATTTGTGGGCAATTGGACATTCTCTTACAGAAGTATCATGGGAAGGAGAGGATCCAGTCAGGGTATAGTGTGAAAAACGATGAAACAACAAATTTCCTCTAATTTTTAAATGCTTCCTCCCCCCAACTATCATGATCCCAATTCTACTGCATAAATCCAGCTAGAATGGAAGAGGTGTACTGGTACAGATGGAAACTGGAAATATAGGGAATCCAGGTCAGATGAATCCCTCAGGAGCAGTAGTGAGAGGAGAGATACCAGAACGGTGGAAGGAAGGTGGGGTAGAAAGAAGGAGCTGATTACAAGGATCTACATATAATCTCCTATATGGAGGACAGACAGCAGAGGAGTGGGCGAGGGGAAACATCGGGCAGTGTAAGATATGGCAAAATAATAATAATTAATTAATTCATCAAGGGTTCATAAGGGAGGGGTGAGCAGGGAGGGAGGGCAAAAAAAAGAAGAGCTGATGTCAGGGGCTTGAGTGGAAAGAAAATGTTTTGAGAACGAGGACAGCAGCAGGCTTGGGAAAATGCTTGACACAACATATGCATGTATGGATTGTGATAAATGCTGTATGAGCATCCAATAACATGATCTATTTTTAAAAAGTTTGCTGCAAAATTGCAGAAATTTTTATTAAGCACAACTCTCAAAAATGAAGCCTATTTTTCTAGATGTATCCTCTATACACTCCCGAAGGCGGTTGTTCCTGTCTCTCTAATCCAACCCAGAAGTTTGTTGTGCTCTTCAGTTTTATACCACATCATAAAAGCAGTCGGGCATCCTCTAGGAACACCATTTTTATTCCCTTTAAATGTTCTTGAGTTTGAGGAAAAGTAAATCTGAAGAGGCAAGATCAGGACTTTAGAGTGCATGGAGTGAGGTTTCTCCCCCCCCCCCCGCCCCCGAATTCTCCTAAAACAGCCCCTGCTCCCCTTGAAGGTTGTGATGGGGAAAACAATCTCTTGCTGAAACTTTTCTGGCCTTGTCCTCACCACTGTGCTTCTCAATTTTCTTAAACTTCATAATGACCCCCTGTGATCATCCTGTGTCTTTTGAGAAAATCTGTCAAGGATATCCCTTAGTAATCCACCCCAAACCTGTCATCATGACCTTCTGAACTGCTCTCTCTTCCTTGAATTTGACATGTCCTGTAGATGCCTTGAAAGCCACTGCTTTGAATGCAATTTTTCCCCAAGCACAAGACTAAGAGAAGTGCCATACTGAGGCAATATGTCTGTAGCCATTTGCTGATTGGCAGAGACATAACTGAGTCTTTTGTAATACTTTCTTACTTCCTCTCATTTACCTATATATAAACAGTTTTCTCACTTTCAAGATTTTAAACCTGGGGAGCTGATGCATTTTTATATTCTCAACAATGTTTTGCAATGTGCTTGTCACACTCTGGGGTCAATGAGTGATTGTGGAATGAGCATATATCATTACTTTCCTCTCCCTTTCTTTAATACCTCTTTATTTTCCTTCTTTCATTCCTGCTTTATTTCCTTCCACTTTTCACCCTATGAAATGCAAAAACCTGCTTCTTTGTCAAATACCATACATCGCAATATCAAAAATAAAAAGAACTATTTTCTGCCATCAAGAGACTCATTGTCTAGTGGGGAAATGATATCTACGCAGAATGGTATGTTGAAAATAACTTGTGTTTTTTCCTATAAATATTTTTCTTGCAACTATTTCATAAATTTACTCATTACTTCTTACTTCATTTGCATCGGGGGCTTTGTCGGGGCAGAAAGAAATGCAGATGTCAGTAAGCTTCTTGCCTTGTGCAAACACCTAAACTCAGAGATGGATGCTGCATGCATCCCAGAGGGAAAATTGGGAGAGGGTTTCCCTTTAAGGGAATAAGAGAAAAAGGGGAAGCCCTTTCCTCCACTGGGAAGAAGTATGTGCATGAGGACCAAGGTTCCCAAGGAGGCTTGTGATCCTGCCCTTGCCTTGGCACTGCTCCAAGGAGACAAGGATCTCACAACAAATGGTTGTGTGGTACAGCCAGTCCACGCTCCCGGCTTCACCCAGGCTCAGAAATAAGAACAGAGTTCTTGTGACTGATGTGATCATTTGGCCTGAAGCAGTAAGCAGGTAAAAAGAACTAGTCTCAGAGAAGCCACATTTCTGAGGGATATATGACCCTACAACATACATACAGTCATAAGAAAAGAGGGTTTTCCACTGCAGAATATGATGAGACTTTATACCGGCCCGGGAGTTGGGTGCTTGGAGCAGAACCTAGTGCTTAGACTAGAATTTAGCAGGTTTAAAGAGGAGCAAAGTATTTTTTTTACATGAACTACTTTGTGGACCATGTTATGCATGCAAGCACATGTCTATAATAAACTAATTTTTAATATCAACCATTATAAAATATTGTGTAACCACAGAAAGAGATAGTATCTAGTCTGACTTCAGAGAATTTGCACATCTAGTGACAATAAGTATGACATGTAAAATGTGTCTCTGATTTTAAAGATAAAATTACAACCACAAGGTAGGGAGGAAATTAGCTACAAACCTATTCAAGAACAAGACCCATGAGGCCTTACCCTTATCAGCTCATGTAAATCAGATGGGTTGGCTAAAGGTCTAACCAGAATATCCCACTCTGCTCCTCAGTGTTCTTCTAAAGACTTTGCTTGTTAGGCTCATTCATTTGACCTCTTGACATCTCTTTCAGTTTGCTCTTTTAAAAAAATGAAGAATCATTTGAAAAATATCAGACAGTTTGAATTTACATAGAGAAAAATTCTTATAAACTCTAAAGCACTTTATGAAAGGCATACATATACATAAACAGTGTAAAGTTTATCAGTCTTTCCCTTAACAAAGGAAACATCTCACTTTGTTTTAAGGGCCTCAAAGAAAGAAAGGAGTATCCATTTCATTTTAGTAGAAAGCATCTTTTTTTCATTAAAATGTATTTCATACAATCATGAAGCTATCAATACATATGGGGGGGGGGGTCAGACCCTATGTTGGCTGTCATATATACAGAGGTAAACACTGGACAGTAGCATTGGTGCTCTAATGCTCTTGCAACTCAGATTCCACAATTGGGTGATCTTAAAGATGATGGTAATAATAATAAATGGTAACAATAACTCTCACAGTTCTGGAAGCTAAAAGTCGAAATCAGAATCTCTGCTCCTTGGTTTATGTCTCCCTTCCTCATAATTTTTTTTTTCTGTGTCCTTTCTTCCCTTTCCCTCACTCAGAATTGATTAAGTTTGAACACAGGACCTGTTGGCTTGGCCTCATTAATATAACAAAAAAGCCTTGTTGCCAAACAGGACTATAATCACAGGTATAGGGGGTTAGGGTTTCAACCCATTATGGGGAGTGGAGTTGGCAACACAGATTAATTAATAAAAGCAGGATTCTTGTCCTTAAGGAGACTCAAGTCTCCTAGGGAAGTACAATATCATTCACACTTTTTAAATTTTGTGAAATTCCTTGAAGCTTAAGAACAGAGGATTATGGCAGAGTGAAATATGAATGATCGTCGTTAAGAGTGAGTGACCAAGAAAGATAAAATGAGAAAATGCACGCTGGGTCCTAAAGACACAGAAATAGAATACACATTGTTTATAAATGACTCATTTGTTGAGTCATTTTGATAAACATTAACATTTCAAGAATGGTCTCAGAGGCCTTCAAAGAAAGGCTACACTGAGACTCCCCCAAATGCCAAGGAACATCTGCAGGAGAGGAGAAGGGATACAAGCATTCTACACGGATAGCTTTTTAAAAATGATGTAAAATTATTAACCAGTACATGCAAAACTTAATTCGACATTGTACCTTTTATTGAAAGTTAGCCCATTGTGGCAGCAAACGTTCATGCTTCTTGGTAGAACTTGATGAAATTTTTGCTGCCAGTAGCCTCTCCTGACTGCATGTCTTTTCTTTGTCCTCTTGTGAAGACCAAATCATGTACAAGATCTATTCTCCACACTTGATTAGCTCACTGTTTATAGTTAGAGGTTCACATGTAGGCTGCAAGGTATCGTTTAGTGTCTTCATTCAGCTGATCAAAATGTTATTGATTTTCACAAGATGTGTTAATATTTCTGAAACATTTACACAGATGGCATCTCCAAGGCAGTATAATCTTAAACACGACCTTGTCATCAGCTGACATGAAGCTTCTTTCCAAAGCCATTAGGTGCAGCCAAGCAGAATCTGCTCTCCCCTGGATAAAATAGCACACATTTTATGACCTTCATTAGTGCATCCAAACGTCCCCATGAAATGCCACTCCACGACGGATCTATGCCTGCCATGCAGGCTCCTCCCCGCACCCTGACTGTCAATTCCTTTCATAGAAGTTTACTCAACGTTCCTTTGCACTTTGCTTATGATTACGACTGCGATTGAAGCCATTCTATGAAAGACACCTTTATTATTTGTTTGCTCCAATTTTCTGAATTCGCACAACTTTCTTAATGGCTGTGTTAGTCTGGGTAGACTAGAGAAACAAAGTCACAGACATGTATATAGGAAAAAGCTTTTTTTAAATAAAAAGTAATTATGGGCTGAGCCTCGGTGGCGTAGTGGTTTGAGTGCGGGACTCCACGGGCTTGGCGGTTCAAATCGAACAGCAGCTCTCCAGGAGCAAGGATGGACCGCCCACTCCCACCAGAGGGCAGTGATGCAAAAGAAAAAAGTAATTGTATAGTAAGAAACAATCCAGCCCACTCCAGATCAAATTCGTAAGTTCAATATTAGCCCATATGTGCAATACTGGTCAAAAATTCCTCATTAGACTAATGAAACACAAGCAATGATGCCAAATGCAGGAAGATCACAGACCAGTCTGTGGAAAGTTTCGTAGATCCCGTGGCGGTGTAAATATGTCAGTATTGGTAGGGTTCTCCACGTGGCTCCTTCAGCTCCCAGGCCTCTGGCTTATTAGCATATCTCCATGTGGCTTGCCGTCAGACCAGTCTCAGGGAATGAGTGTCCCGCTCCAGTGAGCTATGTACCTCCTGAGCGCCTCCAAATGAGATCAGCAAACTGTGACCTGATGGATAAACTAAACTCCACCCCTTCACTCTGAAGTCTCAGACTGTCAACAGATTATGGAACTACCACAATGGCCAAAGCTGGAAGTATCCGAGCATCAAAATCCTTTTGTACAATATGATGCCCAAAGTATAAAGAATGCCTATATAAGTCCCTACGCCAGCAGTCTACAAAGATCGGGGCTCCTGCTTGTTTCCATTCATATCTGTAGAGTCGGAACACACCATTTCAAGTGTGTCCTTTACATCGTTGAACTCACTGATTGCAAATCATCCAGCTGAGAAGCAACAAAGACCACATGAAAGAAGCACACCAGTCTGTGTGATCATGAGGTGCCTATGGGATCAGGTATCAGGCATCACAGAATAAAAAGTCATATCATTGTGAATGAGGGGGAGTGAGGAATGGAGACCCAAAGTCCATCTGTAGACAACTAGACATCCCCTTACTGAAGGCGTCCAAGGGTCAAATGTGGCCCCCACGCCACTTCATATGACGATCACTCAATTATCTAGAATAGGAAAGTACTCCACTGTCAGATGATTTCTTCAATCACTCTACATACGTGCTGGCGGTAAACATAGAAAATGTAAAATTCTTGTGATTTCAGTCAGTTCTCTACACTCACGTCCTAATGGCAAGAACTCTGCTACTGTGTCTTACCCTCTCACCCCCATTGACTATTTCTGTCCACCCTATTCTGAGTCTGTTTCTGGTACTCATGGTGTGGAGACGCTGGGGGAAAGGGCTTTATTTTATGCTAGTGCCTGGGTGCTCATATGCCATGTTTCCTGAAGGATGATGTTACATTAGAAAATGTACACTTGAATCTGAATTTGAAAGGTTGTGCTTGAGAAAGATCACTCCTGAGGACTAGAAACGCAGCTATCAAAAGTGAGAAAACCCAGCGAGATCCTGGGGTTCATTTTAGGGGTAGTGGTTGATTTTGTTTAGCTTGGGGTTTCAAGCACCTAAGTAGTTCATTTCATTCTTTTCAGCGTGAGCTGATACAATTAATTAGTGATGTCATCCCTGTATAATGACTGCTAGAGAGAAAACAGCATAAAATCCGAAGTGGAGGAGGGAGAACCCGGATGAGCCACAGGAGGACTGAGAAGATAAAACTGTGTACACAATACATTCCAGCCCCTGGTTGTTTGCCAGCTCACATCCTTTGGAAGAGCTTGCTTGGTCCCAGAATGTGACCACTGATTGTTTTGCAGAATACACTGTAAGTATAACAAGACTCTTCAAATATAACCCTGCTGTTTGCCTTGCTGGCCTGCGGTAGCTGTTTAGAAAGCAAGTAGATAAACAGAAAGCTCATCTTCTAGCTTCCAGCCAACATATTTGCAAAAAAAATAAAAAATAAATAAAGTTAATGAAGGACATCATAAAAGGAACGTGGTGTGCTTAATAAAACACGTTCCCCAGGAATGGAAAGCAGGCTCTGCATGGGGGAAGCAGCAGCTTATCACTAATTCAGAATCCTCGCTGCCCCGGACTTTGGTCTTTCTTCTTCCTACTAGCCACACTTTCCAGCGTGATAGCTGCCTTTGTAGTTTCCAGTGCTCTGCACAGGCGCTCAGCGGAAACGGAGCGAGCGAGTTCATTAGGGATATTTCACAGTCACTCAGATCCCAGCGCCTCCGTCTCATCTTCACAAATCACACTGCTCCTGGAGAGACTTGCTTTATTTTGCTACTTCTCTTGTACTGCCCGAAGTCGACAAAGACCTGGGCTCCTGTCTGCTTCCATTCACATCTGGGCTGTGGGAGCACTCCATTCTAAGCGTGTCCCTTCCCTCGTTGAATTCACTGATTGCAAATCAGCTTATTGTAGTTTTAAAATTTAACATTCCCTTTACAGTGCAGCATTTGATGGTGAAAATAGTCTGCTAAGAGAAACACACGACAAAAGGGAACAAAAAAATTATGAGAGATGAAAAGAAAGCAGGATGGGACAAAAGAACAAAGAAGCAAATGGCCCCAGATGAAGGATCAGGCCCTGTGTCTCAGGTTTCATATCCAGGTGTCTGACTAATGAAAATCAAATTTTGCTTAAAGTTGGGATTCATGTCTATGTAGTCATTTATTTTTAGGGATCCCTCTTCAAAGCTCCTCAACCATTTGGAGTATTTTATTGGTCACTTTCTAGCCTACAGAAGTCAAGCTGCACCAACATACTTAGATATCTGCAAACTCTGTGGATCTTTGCTCTCTCTGCCGTTAGACACGGTCCTTGATGAGAGCTCTCCTCCTGAAGGAGAGTTTTACATTGAACACTCTGTTTCATTCCTAGAAAGGCAAGGCTACCAATGATTGCATCATTAAAATGGGTGGCTATGGGTAGGCACAGTTTTAGCATGAGTTCTATGTTCAAAGACATGTTTTGTCTTATTAAATAGGAACTTTTTTCTTGTAGGATAGGAGGGGAATTCCTCTGACTTCTCACTGACAAAAGGAAACTGCCAAAGCACCAAATGGTAGCTCAGAAATGGTACAATTGATTTTAGTTGAATACCTGTCACATTCCCATCTTTGCCCAGATACACTACTTAACCCAATGAATCGGTGTTAAATCCAATTCACACTGAGCCCCAGTTGATTTTTAAGGCAGAAAGGTTGGCCTGGTAATGCAGAAGCTTTCTAAATGAACTTTCTTTTATGAAATATGAGAAACCCTCCGAGCCTTTCTGTTTCTTTGCCTGAGTATAGCTAAAACCCCAAATACCAAAAATCAAGGGTACAGCCATTGATTCAATTCTGACTCATCATAACACTGGAAGGTAGAATAGAACTGCTCTTTTTGTATTTCTGAGGCTGTCAATCTTTATAGCAGAAGAGCACTTCATGTTTCTCCTTCAGTGACTAGTGGCTCTCAATGGATGACCGTATAGTTAGCTGCCCAATGCAGAATCCACTACATCACCGGGGATCCTGAGTATAGTTGTTGGCATTGTTAGGTGCCATCAAGATACTTTCATCTCAAGTTGATGGTGTCTGGCTATTAAAAGATATAGTGTCTGGGGTCTTAAAGGCTTGAAGTTAAACAAGCGTCCATCTAGCAGAGAAGAAACGAGATGATATGGAAGACGCACACCAGCTGTGATCATGAAGATTAAATGGGATCAAGTAACAGGCTGCAGAATACCCAAATCAAATAATTATATTGTTGAGAATGAGGGAGGTCAGAGTGGGGATCCCAAACTCATTTGTAGACAATTAGACATCACCTCACAGAAGAGTCACAAGGAAAGGATGACTCACCCATGGTGCAGTATAGCACAGATGAAGCACTCAATATTCCTCTGGTTCCTTGTGGCTTCCTCACCACCCCTGCCCGCCCCCCTCCTCACTATCATGACCCTCCCTCTACCTCACAAATCCAGCTAGACTGAAGCATGTCTACTGATACAGATAAGAACTTTCATCATGCTTTCAACATGTTGAATCTAGGATTAATAAGCCCTTCAGGAGCAATAAAGAGAGTTGCAAGGTCAAGAAGGTACCAGGAGATGGGGGGGTGGGGGATGAGGGGTAAAAGAGAAAACAGATCACAATGATGGATAACTTCCAACACCACCCCCCCAAAGTGGAAGAATAGCAGAAGCATGGGTGAAGGGAGTTAGTGGTTGATGTAAGGTATAAAAATTACATTAATGTATAATTTATCAAGGGTTCACGAGGGTGGGGAAAGGACAGACAAAAGAAGAGCTAATAGTAAAAGCTAAAACAGAAAGAAAATGTTTTGAAAATCATGATGGCAACATATGCACAAATGTGCTTGATAAAATTGAGGTATGAATTGTTCTAAGAGCTGTAAGAGCCCCTAATAAAAAGAGTTTAAAGGCAGCGAGAGACTTCCATTTCATAGCAACTTATGCACAACAGCAGGAAATCACCTCCTGCTTCTGCACCATCCTCACAATTGCTGTCGTCCTTGAGCCTATCATTGCAGTCACTGTAACATTTCACTGAGGGTATTCCTCTTTTTCATTGCCCTTCTACTTTCCAAAGCACAATGTCCTCTTCCAATGACTGATTTCTCCTGGACACATGTCCAAAATACGTGGGACAGTGTCATCGTTTTTGCCTCTAAGGAGCAGTCTAGCTATACTTTTTCCAAGGCAGATCCATTTGTTCCTTTGATAGTGTGTGGCATTTTCAATATTCTTTGCCAACACTGCAGTTCCAATTTATCAAATTTTCTTTGATCTTCCTTATCCAGTGTCCAACTTTTACATGCATATAAAGCAATTCAAGATATCATGACTTGAGTCACACATCATTATGTCCTCAAAGTAACATCCTTCCTTTTCAACTCTTTAAAGAGGCGTTTTTGTTTGTTTGTTTGTTTCTTTTTGGCATCACTACCCTGGTGGGAGTAGAAAACCCAGCCTTGCTCCTAGAGAGCTGCTGGATTTGAACTGCCAACCCTGTGGGCTACAGTCCCGCACTCAACCACTATGCCACCAGGGCTCAGCCCTAAAGAGGTCTTGTACAGAAAATTCACCCAAGGTAATCCTTCATTTGATCTGAGCATTTTATCCGTGAGCATTGATTGTGGATCCAAGCAAGATGAAAACCTTGACAACTTCATTGTTTTCTCTGTTATTATGATATTGCCCATTTGTCCATTCATAAGGAGTTTGATTCTCTTTACATTGAGGTGTAATCTGTACTGGATAGCAATCCTTGATTCTCATCAGCAAGTGCTTCAAATTCTCCTCATTTTTAACAAGCATGATTGCATCATCTGCATAGTTCAGGTGGTTAATAAGCTTTCTTCTAATCCTACTACCACATCCTTCTTCATATATTACAGATTCTCTGGTTATTTGCTCAACATTTTGAATTATGTGCTCAATAATGTGTATGAGTATAGGGAAAGGATACAACACTGCAATACACCTTTCCTGATTCTAAATCATGTGGTATGCCTTTGTTCTGTTCACACAGCTGCCTCTACTGGACTTATCTGGTAGAACCACGAGCAGAATAGTAGGTGGGAGGAAGCATTTGAGAACTAGAGGATAAAAGCATGTTTCATTGTTACTACACTGTACTTTAACTGGCTTATCTCCTCCCTGCAACTACTCTGTAAGAGGATGTCGCTTCACCGAATGATGGGCTTTGGGTGGCCAATCTGTACTCCCTCCTATTTATAATGATATAATTTTAGTTCTTTGATGCCTGACACCGGATCCTTTCCACACCTCATAGTCACACAGGCTGATGTGCTTCTTCCATGAGAGCTTTGTTGCTTCTGAGCTGCATGGCCGTTTGTTTATGCAAACCTTTAAGACCCCAGATGCTATATCTTTACATAGCCGGGCACCATCAGCTTTCTTCACCACATTTGCTTATGCACACATTTGTCATCAGCGATTATAACAGGAAAGTGAGTATGCAATGTTATGATTTCTAGTTTGGAAGCAACAAACCCCACATGGATGAAGCACACCAGCATGTGGGACCATGTGTTGTTAAAGGGATCAATCATCATGGTTTAAGAACTAACATTTTCTTCTACTTTAACCTCAATTTACATATAAGCAATTGATGATCTCTTCTACTCTCTGTGCCTGGTCTGTTTTAGCTGCTGATAGTGAATTTCTCCATCATCTGTTCCCACAGATGTAGTTGACTTGATTTCTGTGTATTGCATCTGGAGACGTCCATGTCTATAGTAGCTTTGTGTGTTGTTACAAAAAAAGGTCTGTGAGATGAGGAAATCCTTGACTTTGCAAAAGTCTACCTTGTCATCTCCAGCTTAATTTCTATCACCCAGATCATATTTTCCAACTACTGCTCCTTGTTTTTTGTTTCCAAATTTTGCATTACAATTGCCAATTACATCAAAGCATTTTGACTGCATGTTTAATGAATTTCAGACTGAAGATGTTGGCAGAATACTTTAATTTTTGTACCACTAGCAATAGTAGTTGGTGTGTAAATTTGAATAATAGTTGTATTGATTTGGATTTCTTAATATGAGAATAGACATCAACCTATTAGAGACAACATTATACTTATAGGCAGATCTTGAAATGTCATTTTTGATGATGAATACATTGCCATCCACATTCCTCCTGATTATGCCATTCATGGCACAGCACTCTATATAATTTTCTGATTCAAAGTGGCCAACAGGAGCCCATTTCAGCCCACGGATGCCTAGAACATTGCTTTTCATATGTTATATTTCATCTTTTTTAATACATATTTATTGGGGGCTCTTACAACAGCTAGTACATTGTTTGTATTAAGCATATTTGTAAATATGTTGACACATTCATCTACAATATCTACTTGAACCCCTTCAGTATAAGCACCTATTTCCCTCTTTCCTCTTGTTCTTTATTTTTTAATTCCAACTCCCCATATTTCCCTTTCCCCCTTCTCCTCCCCCATGAACTTCCAATAACTTACAAATAGTTATTACCTCTTCATATCTTACACTGTCTAATGTGTCACCTCACTCACCCTCCCTCCCCCATTGTCTGCACCCGAGAGAGGAGGTCACATGTAGATCCGAGAAATTTGTTCCCCCTTTCTACTCCACCATCCCTCCAACCTCCCAGTGTCACCCCTCCCCACTAGTCTCAAGGGATTATCTATTCTAAATTTTCATGTTTTTGACTCCAATGTGCAACCCCTGGTCTAGCCAAATCTATCTGGCAGAATTGGGATAATGATAGTCGGTGGGATTAAGCATTTTAGAACATTTCATTGCTACTACACTGCACCTAGACTGGCTTATCTCCTCGCTACAACCCCTCTGTAAGAGGATGTCTCTTCACTCACTGATGGGCTTTGGGTTTCCAATCTGAACTCCCCCTCATTTATAATGATATATTATTTAGGTCTTTGATGCTTGATTCCGGATCCCTTTGACATCTCGTGGTCATACAGGCTGTTGTTCTTCTTCCATGTGGGCTTGCTTCTTAGCTAGATAGCCACTTATTTACCTTTAAATTTACCTTATTTACCTTTAGTCTTTAAAACCACAGACACACATCTTTTGATAGCTAGGCACCATCAGCTTTCTTTACCACATTTGCTTATGCACATATTTGTCGTCAGCGATCATATCAAGAAAGTGAGCATATAATGTTATGATTATTAGTTCTTGAAACCTGATAATTGATCCCTTTGGTATCTCTTGGTCCCATAAGCTAGTGTGCTTCTTCCATGTGGGCTTTATTGGTTCTTAATAACTTATTTCATCTTAATGACTTAACATCTTACTTAAAAGTACAATTTTAAATTCCTCTGAACTGATTGCATATTCTTCCTCTGTCATCTGTTCTTAGTCTGGAAGCCCCACTGAAACTTGCTCAGTCAGGGTGACTGAACTGGTACTTGAAGCACCAGTGACATAACTTCTATTATCAAAGTAACATACTAGCCACCTCAATAGGAGATAGTGACAGACAATGGCAGTGAGTCAGTCCACTTAGTGAGTACACTTTCATATTTTTAGCTAAAACAAAAATGGAGACTAACTCATACCCAGAAGTGACAACATGAATGACTTTTCTCAATATGTTAGAATCTGCAGCGCCTTTATTCAAAGCAAGCGTTTTATTTAACTATGGTTTATGGACTGCCCTTTTCCCCAGACCACTGAAGCAAGATTGAGAGTTGTTTATGTTCTATCGGACCTCCCATGATTTCATCTGATCAGCAAATCCCCACTTAATGTTTACCAGAGGCAGCTTGTGCACTTGCAAAGGGCACCATTAGTGCAAAGTGAATGATGATCCTTTGGTGTTTACAATTAAATTCTTCAATGTAAAAAAATAAAAGCATTATTCTGGGTAGACTAGAGAAACAAATTCATGGACATATGTGTATAAGGAAGAGCTTTATTTTCAAGAGCAGTTGAATATTGAGAAAGCATCCTGGTCCCAGTCCAGATCAAGTCCATAAGTCCAGTATTAGCCCATATGTCTGATACTAATCTATAAAGTCCTCTTCAGACTCATGAAACACATGCAATGCTGCCAAATGCAGTAAGATCACAAGCCGGGGGTGAGGGGGGGAAGTCTTGTGAATTCAGTTGCATTGTAAGTATTCCTGCACTTGCATGCATCTCCATATGGTTTCTCCAGTTCTGAGGCTATGACTGCCATCAGTCTGTCTCTATAGGGATTGTCAACAAGAATGTCTCACAGGGACTGAGCATGTGCCCTGCCTTCAAGGAGTTACTCATCTACTTAGCACCTCCAAATGATGTCATCAAGCTAGGATCTGAATGACAGGCCAAACTCTACCCCATTCACTCTTAATACTGAAACTGACAACAGGTTATGTAATACCAGATAAGCAATTACCTTAATTAATCTGTGGACATAAATATGGCCCACTATGTGACCAGCATTTG
>PVJH01000361.1:91330-340634 GCA_004026705.1 Nesogale talazaci
AAAAAATGAATGTGGTGAATTCAGAAGAGAAATATGAGCGCAAATAAAATATTGGAAGTTGGATATTATATAAGCAGTCCCCATTTCTGAAGAGATCAAGCTATGTGTTTGGACAACAGTGGGATGACACTGCAGGTTTAAGAGGTAGGCTCATTTTCATTTGAGCTGTGCTATTGATACTACATGGTGATACTTTTAACTTACTTATACTTGGAAAGCCTGATCTGAGTCATTCCACATTACTATTTTGGTCCATTCTCTCTGTAGCCAAGTATGCTTATATTCCTGCTCCCCAATGTCAATAAGAAGGATGGCTGCACATCAAGGAAGTATATTCCCATGTATTTCTTACAAGAAATGTGAAGCATGGAATGGACTGAGGACCATCACTGCAAGCCTATCAGACTGCATCATTTTTAAAGTAGTGAAAGAGACAACTGGCCTCACCAAACTCCAAATTCCCGTTTCTTTTTTCAGCTCTTAAAGAGCCCTGGTGGTGCAGTGGTTCTGGACTCGGTCACTGACCAGCAGTTGTTGGCATGAACCCACCAGCTGCTCCCTGAGGGAAGGCATGGTAGTCTGGTTCCAAACTTGAGATCCTCTGGGGTGGTTCTACTTTGTCCTTGGGATGGCCATGAGTTGGAACTGATTCTAGAGCGATCAACAGGTTATGTCAGCATTAGCTGGCAGAATAGATCTCCAGCCCACATTTTTTAATGCAGGAATTTTTCCCTTGCAATTAATTATTAAGAGTAGTCCATAGCTGATGAAATAAAACCACTGTACTTGTAAGCCTTTAAACCTGCAGGGTTACAACTTCTTGGTAGGAATGAGTCCTCAAAGCATTCACTAGAATTCTTCCTACCCTCCACCCACTTAAAGAGAAATGTAAGAAATATTGTGACTGCCCTTTGCTGTGATGTCCTCAACATCTTGTGCAAGAAAATCAAAGCCATGGAAGGCTGTTCCTATCATTTCAATAGTTGGAATTGTTTTCACATGAGAGTCCAAGATAAGGAAAAGAGATAGATGAGATGGTCCAAAATAATATGAATGGTTCTAAGATTGTACTCCCTTGAGAGGGTCTAGCCCATAAAATTTCTTTAGGAGAACATCTAGCCATCAAAACATGCAACAAATACTGACTATTACAGGGGAATTTCATACCACAAAGGGTTATGTTGAAATTCTAATCTCTGTACCTGTACACATTTAGGAGAAATTCTAATCTGTGTTCCTGTCAACAATGGGAGACGTTGTTATTTTTAATGTCATTAGACTTTGTCCAAAACATAGTGACCCTAGATGGGACAGGAGAAAACACGGCCTTGGCATGCACCATTCTTGGCCTCGCTGTTATATTTCACCCCGTGGTTGCAGTTCCTGTGTCAACTCAGCACCATGCGTATCTTTCTCTTTTCGATCACTCCAGCAGCATAATTCGCTTTTCTAGGGATTGATCTTTCCCAGTCTGCTTGGAAACAGGACTTTTGGCCAGATTTCTTCTCCTATTTGAGGGATATCCCATCAGCCAATGAAGGACACTAAATCTTTGCTGCATCCACAGCATTAAAGGCAACACGTGGCTTCGAGGAGGCAGCTCTTCCCCAGTTATATTTTGAGTACATTCCGAGCTCAGGGGCTCACCTACTGACATGATGTCTTACAAAGTGTTCTCACTTATCCCTCAGAAGTGGACTGCCTATTCCTTCTTCCTCGTCTGTCTTACTCTTGAAGTCACAGGGATCCTGCCATCTTGTGAAATGCTGGTGGCATAACTACCAACCCTCATTCAAGTCACCACAGTAAGACAAACCATGAGACCCTATGGGGTCGGTGAGTTGGAATTGACTCAATGGCAGGCAGGCAGTGAGTAAGGCCTACAAGAAGAGGTTCTTGGCTTGTACTTATTGTCTCAAGAAAAACGAAGAGATAAAAGCCCATTCTTCAAAGTCAACCACTTGTGTTTGATATGAGTTAGAGCAACACCAGCAAACTAAGATGCTGACATAATAAAATGCAGTGTTTTGGGAATGTTTTGTTTTGGTGAAGGTGGAAACAGTATGATCTGAGAGGGCATTTGGCAGAGAAAATTCTGAGTGAAAAAGAAATTTGAAAATGTACCTATGGGAGGAGACGTTTCGCTGAGAGCAGGTAGTTTGAGCAGAGGTTTGATAGAGGAATGAGGAAGCTTGATATTGGAGAAGCACAACTGAAGACTTGGTCACATAGTGTGTGTTAGTCAGGGTTGACTAGAGCAGCGAATTCAAAGACACTCATAAGTATATAAAGAAAGAGCTTTAGCTGAGCGCCAGTGGCGTAAGTGGTTGAGTGTGGGACTGCGGCCCGTTTGCTTGGTGGTTCAAATCCAGCGGTAGCTCTCAGGAGCAGCACTAGGTAGCGCCCATGACCACCAGAGGCAGTGATGCCCCTCCCAGAAAAACAACAACAAGAACAACAACAACAACAACAACAAAGAAAGAGCTTTATATAAGAGAGCAGTTATATAATAAGAAAATATTCCAGCCTTGTCCAAATCCAGTCCATAAGTCTGATATTAGCCCATATGTCTGATACAAATCTATAAATTCCTCTTCAGACTCACAAAACACATGCAATGATGCTGAACACAGGACAATCCCAGGTCAGTATGTGGAAAGTCATGTGGATCCAGTGGCAGTAGAAGCCTCCCAGCACTGGCGCAGGTCTCCATATGACTCTAGCTGCATCCATCAGGCTCCTCATCAGTAAAGCCTTGTGGGGAGTGAGCCTGTGTCTGGCCTCCAGGGAGCTAATTATCTCCCTAGCACCTCCAAATGAGGTCAGCAAGCTGTGACCTGATTGACAGGCTAAAACTCCACCCCTTCAGTCTTAAGGCTCAAATTGCTAAGAGATTACATAACTACCACATTGTGAAAGCAATTCTATTTCTGTGTGCCTTACTCCCTGAAAATCTGCGGCAACGCTAAAAATTCCCATTAAATTCCTCCTGGCAATTGGAGCGGTTTCTGGCAGGGAACAAGGGCCTTCTGTCATCACCTCTCCCACAGGACAGCACAACTTTCTCCACAGGGGAGTGTTCGACGCTGTTCACTCTTTTCCTAGCTGTTTGTTACTCTGGTCTTGGCACAGAGTGGCCCTATTTGTATCAGAGTAGAACTGCGCTTGTTACTTAGTATTAACAGTGGCTAACTTTGTGAAAGTAGATTGCCAGACCTTTCTTCTGAGGTGCCCCTGGGTGAACACAAAGCTGCAACCTGGATGCTTGATTAGTAGCTTTGTGCATGAACTGGTTACACCACCCAGGGATTTCCCCTCTCCCTATGGATTGCTGGACCTCCAGAAAGGGTTACACAGGACACCCACTCCCACTTCACACCAGGATATCCATTCCACAGCTCTCTATTCTGAATCAAAAATTGTAGAAAACTGATGAATTCCAGGTATAAACTGCTGAAGCATGGGCGGAGTAAAAGTCACCTTGAGGGACGTGACTCAGTGAATGAAAAGAATGAACAAAACACCATTTCAAAATGCCAGTGAAACTTGAGACATAGACCTATATGATTCAGTAGAGCCAGTTAGTGTAGAAGTATGTGTGTGTGTGGGGGGTGGGGTTGACTTTTTGAGGTCTGGGGGTAAAAGCGGCGCAGTAAACAGGAAGATGAAGAAGATAGCAAGTTGGCTTGATGTGTGGATATTCCCAGGACTTAGCCCAGGGTCCCCTGTCTAATAGGTGCTCAAACAATCAAGGAGAATTGATGTGGACAGATGATACTGTTTTGGTAGTGATTGGTATAAAAAGGATACCTGAAAAACTACATAGAACTCTGAATACTCACAATTAATTCCAAGCATCTTCCCTTGTCTCACCTAGTAGTATAACATTTGTAGAGGATGGAGAATTGGGAGGTGGCCAATCACGTTCATATATAGGCCATACGCTCTTTTAATCTAACACTCTGATTTTGCCTAGGCACTTTGGTCCACTGAAAAATGTATATTCGAGTTCAGTAAGTGACAATGATGACAAAATTTATGAGAGATTAAAACAAAAGTGATGGGAATGAAGGCGGGTCTCCACAGTTCTTCCTCGTGGTCTCTGGCTCTCTTCTGTGGGACTTTATTGGGGACTCTTAAGCCCAAGTCTTAAAGTCAAGTTGGTCGGGCCTTCCTCTGTGCTTCTCATGAGTAGAAGCTTGTGGTTGAAGCAGATGTTTCTTTGATTGACGGCTGCTACCCATGAGCTCGACGGTTCATGGCTCTGTAGGAGAAAGATGACGTGGTCTGCTCCTGCAAAACTCTCCAGCCTCAAAAATCTTACAGAGGGTTGCCAAGCAGAATCCACTTCACAGGACTGCATACTGTTTAGTTTGGGTTCATCTGCAGTACCCATGGCAGTAGTCATGGTAGTAGACTAAGAACCATACAGCATACCACACTCCTGGAATAAGTGTTGTTTAAGAATATTTGATGGAGTGACAGGGTGGAGTTTTTCATGCAAATACATTCGGTGGGGTGGGGTGGGGGTGAGAGATGGGAGGCAATGTGGACTGAATGGTGAGCCCACACCCCCGAGAAACACTCCTGTGGTTCAAAGGTTACCTTTTGTGGTACCCCTTTCATGCACAAGGGTTCTGAAAGAGCAAACAGCAGAGAAGCAGCAGCAGCAGAGGCTGTTCCCATGAGATTTCTGGAATCTACTTGGCCAGTGTTCACCTCAGCAGCTGGGCGCTTGGACAACAACTCAGAACAACAAAGCTTGGAGCTAAAACCTCTGTCTTGTTGGTTTTGATGTAAACCCAGGCCTGCAGTCCCGGGGCCAGATAGGAGCGATTTCTCACACTTCCCCCTTGTTTCGCAGTCTCACTCCTGGGAGGAGGGACATTTGTTAACAATTAGGAAAACAGAGGCTTTGAACAGTGCCTTTCACCCATAGTTAAAGGCGGGCTCAGAGCCCTGGCACCTCAAAGAGTCCAGAGAAATATAAGCTCCCTCTTTTCAGCCCTCCATGAAAATGTGACAAGTCTGCAGGTGAGACAAAGGACACAAAACAATTCTGGTCGATTTGATTCTAGAATCTTCATGAACACAAAAAGGAGTACTGTGCCGCTCCTCACTAAGGTGGTGGAGCTAACAAGTTATTTCAGCCAGACTGAAGTCCTTGCTCTGTGAGGTTTGTTGAAAACCCTCTCCTGATAGGGGCCATTATTTAAGAAGACACTACAGAGCAGAGTGAGAGAGGTGGAAAGATTCTGAGTTTTAAACTATCTTATTGAAAAGCATCTCCACAGCCACCTTAAGAAAATTAGTAAAACACCAATCCCTTTGGCCATCTACCTCCACCCCCCCCCCCCCAAACAAAACACAACAAAATCCTCCAAACCTGTTGCTATGGACTCAATCATGACTCATGACGCCCTCCTCTGTGATGGAGCAGCCCAGCGCCCCTTGAGTTTTCTTGGCTGTAATCTCGAAGGAAGGAGATCACCAGGCCGTTCTTCCCTCATACCACTGCCTGCATCGACATCGCCAGCACAGAGATGAGCAATGAAGGGCAGAAGGTTGCAAAGCAGACACTTAATTGTTCACCTAAGAGGCCAACAAAATATAAGCTTCCTGTTTTCAACCCTCCTTGAAAAAAGGTGACAGATCCACAGGTGAGACAATTGCTAATTACCATGAGGGTGATTCCCAACCTCCAAGTGAGAAGGCCTGGTCTCTTTGCTCTTCACCTGATTCTGCATCAAGGCAGCAGTTCGCCAATGTCTGAGGCAGGGCAGTGAACTGCCTGTCTCTTGAGTGCAGGACAGGAGCATGTGTGGGGTTTCTTAGGCAGCTCAATTAAACTTTGTGCCATGTTTCTCCATTGGGGACACATCGCTTACAGAAAGATCAAGCAAATGCTTACTCTGCTTGGCACCAAATCCACTATCCCTGTCCCCTAAGATCTAGCCTGTGAAAGGCTGTGTCCTGGCCTCCTCCCTCACCTAAAAGACTAGGGGCAGGGCAGTCCCCTGGGACTTCAAAGGGAACTCTGAACTCAAGTAAGGAGGTCAGATGTGGTGGAAGAAGGGCTCCACAGGAAGCGACACCACACACATGCTTAACTGCACTCCCTACACTTATCAGCACTGTCACTCAGGGCCATGTCTGACTGACCTTGGTGTAAATTAAGCTGCCTACATATGTGGCCACATAAACACAGAGGTGATGACCGCAAGAGAACAGGAACTCCTATCTCGACCCCTAATTACAGACATCAAACAAACAAAGCAATTCCTTCACTCTGGTTTATTGGGATTCTGGGCCTTGAGAGATCCACAACGGCACTTCCCCTCACAAATGTAATCAATGCACCACTGATAAACAGTGTTTGTTAGTAAGCAACGATTAAAGGATAAAAATAAAATACCAGCAATACTCCAGCCATTACCTGAAATTTCATCGTCAGTGATAGGAAATGCATTCAGGAAGCTAAGGAGGCAGCTTGAAGACAGGGAGTGTCAGATCACCTTTGGCCCAGGGTGAACCACTTGGCATGCATGGGGCTGCAATTCTTCTGATAGGAAGAGCAACACAAAGAATCTCCATTATTCGCACCTGAAGAGGGTTGGGCAGGACAAAGTAACATACCTACACTGAACATATTGAGAGAATATCCAACATTTCCCTCTTAGAGGCCCGTAAAAGCAAACCACATTTACAGCCCCTATCACAGCTTGAGCCAACATCATTTCTAGACTCTTCAACTCTAGAGCTGCCTTTTATTTTATTTTATTTTATTTTATTTTATTTTATTTTATTTTATATTTGCTGCCGCCTGTAAGTTTGGAAGTTCAACTTCACTTAAAGATGACATAGAAGAAAATCCTGAGCACCTACTTCCTAAAACAATTCGTTACTGAAAACTCCGCAGAGCTGCAGTTCCACTCTGCCACCTGTGGGAATGGGATGAGTTAAAACTGACTTAATGGTAATGCTTGGTTTATACAATGACAATGAGCAGCTTAGTTGGCCTGACACCCAGCGTTCTTCAGCATCTAAGCTACATAAAGTTGAGGATTCCTGGAGCCATCCAGCGGTCAAGATTCAGTGAGTTTAAACGAGTCCCTGGAATTCCTTTTCACCATATTCTCAAAGGATTCTATTGAAGAACTAGAATTCACACCTGAAATAAAAATAATAAATAAAACCACCTTGGATCAGTGTACAGTAGGTGGATGCTAGACTAGTGGCAGGCTGTGATCATTGATAGTTTTTTTCAATTTTTTTTGGCATCACTGCCCTCTGGTGGTCGTGGGAGCTACCCAGCGCTGCTCCTGAGAGCCGCCGCTGGAATTGAACCGCCAAGCCCCCGGGCCGCAGTTCTGCACTCAACCACTTACGCCACCGGGGCTCAGCTGATCATAGATAATTTTGATTCTAGATCACAGAGCTTAGAATTTTTCTATAGACAATGAAGAGCCCCTTTTCCAGTAATAGGACCAGGGGACATGAATGTGTCAGAATTCAAGAGGCAGCAGCTGACAGGGGCAAGATTTAGGCAGGGTATTGAGATACAGGTATATTGCAGGCTACTGGATTAAACCTTCTGGAGCACAGGAAGGAAATCTTTTATTGACATAACCTGCTCTCGGCTCAGATGGGATTGAAAGGATGATGAGCCTTTAGTTTGGTGATCTTTGGAGGATTACAAGTCACTTGCTTCCTCCTTTTGTTTCTATCTCACATCAGAAATCATGGATAAGTAATAAGCCATGGGCTTTGGTCTAGCAACCTCTGGTTTTGTGTTAGGAATTTAAGCCTTTCAGGACACAGTTCCTTATCTTTAACATGAAAACTTATATCTTCTTGATCAATTATGGGTTTCCAATGGGGTAAATGATCTGGAAGTGTCTAGTGTTGTCTAGTGCCATTATCTCAGAAATAACCTAAGTGGATGGGGTTAGAAAAATGAACTGTCTGTACTCACAGCTCAGGAGGTTCAAAGTCTGAATTCAGATGCAGGAAAATTCTTCCCTCTTTGTCATCTCTGGAAGAAGTCCATGTTCTATTTTTAGGCTTTTCCCCCCTTTTTGGTGGTAGCAGGTTCCTCTCACTGAGCTCATTTCTCTTTGGTCACTACCAAAGACAACAGGTTTGTAAGACAACAGGTAGTACAGGCCACCCACCATGGAAACACTCCTCCCATCAGATTAGGGTTGTGACCTGAATAAGGGCATTGAATCCCACTCAAATACACTTGCAGTTCAGTGATTGATTACATCTGATCACATTCAAGGGAAGATGACATCATTACATCCTGTCAAATTACATCAGGACATAAATGTTAAGCCACTATGAATCATAGCACAGGCAAGTGGAAACATTTTGATCAGACAATTTAATCAATGGCAAGAGTTTTAGAAAGTTACAAAGAAGACAATTATTTTCCTAGGGATAAAAATAATTTTAAATTTCTTAGTGTGACTACATGAAAGAGAGCACACCCACACCCTGGTTTATATATATTAGCACAGTATAGTGTCAATGTTCAATATAAACAATTAAAAAGAAAAAATATGAAACCATATATCTAGAATTATGGTGCTTTTAAAACTAACATCAAATATGAAAAATAACAATATTCCAACAGTTGTCTTTCTAGTGGTGACCCTGGGTCAAATTTTCTTGTTTCATTGTCCCAGCCCCACCCGCTACCACCACCACCACCACTGAAAACACTCTAAAGAAAATATGACACTTTTGTAATTGAAAAAAAAAAGAAACCCTCTTTTAAAAATCCCAGGCCCTAAAATCATCCTGGTTTCAGTGAATGATATGCTTTTTAATGAATTCATTCAACTTTTACTTTGACTCTTCCTAGTGCAGTCTCTGAACTCCTCTGACTTCACAAGACAGAAGAATCATGGTCAACAGACAAAGTTTGATTACTATGAGGCTGAGAACAAACTTGCCTCCACCCTTGTGGTAGTTAAATAATCTGCTGTCAATTTGAGAGGATTGCAAGTGAAGGGGTGGGGTCTGCCCTGTCAATCAAGATATAGCCAATGAGGCCTCTGTGTGGGTATGGCCTTCTGCTGAGGATTCTAGGAACTCTTGTATTTCCTCCTTGGAGGCTGGAGACATATACTTTCTCTCTGCTCACTCTCTGAAAGACATTTTTGATGAGAAGCCATATGAAGCTACCCTGATGCAGTCAGAGCCCTGGGAACTGGAGGACCATGTAGAAACCCTTGCCAGCCCTATGATAATTACAATGCCACTGGATTCATAAGACTCCCCACCCTGTAGCCGGTGATCTTCCTGCTTTCCATGTCACTGCATGTGATTCATGAGTCGGAAGAGAACTTTATAGATTGGTTTCAGGCATACAGACTAATATTGGACTTACGGACTTGTTATCTGCACTGGGCTGGAATGTTTTCTCAATATTCAATTGCACTTGAATATTAACCTCTTTCTTAAACACATATGACTCTCTCCCCGGATTTTTTCTCTGTCTACCCAGACTAACACAGCTGTCCAATGGTTTACTAATTCTGATACCAACCATCCCTCCCATGGAATGTTCTACATTGCTGGAATGGATAATTTGTTGCACTGCCCATTCATAACTCACAGGTAGTGCTCACACTTGTGTTTAGTAAGGAAGAAATAGGTTACAGTTCAATATAGAAAAATTACTCATGAAACAGTTCAACAGGGTAGCCTCTTCTCAGCCATAACCATATTCACCCTTCTCTCTTGGACCCTTGGCTTTTATCCAGCTCTGTTGAGTGTTACAAACTCTTTTAGCTTTAAAATTGTGTCCCGGGCACCCGACTCTAGCTAACAGCCTCCTGCTCCAGGTGCTTGGCTTCCTTGCTTCACCACTCAGTTTCTTCTGGTCTCTTGATTTGCTGTCTCGGCTACCACTGCCTCTGTCCATTCTCTGCCATTGCCCCACCATCTCTGGGATCACAGGTCTCTGTCTGCTCGCTTCAGAAGATCCACAGCATGATTTTTGGAACCAAAGTATATGCTCGGCTCATGGGTTCTTTTCTCTTGAGGATAGGGGAATCCCTCTTTTAATTTTGGGATAGCTCATTTCAAGACTAGGAGCTTGGCAAAACCAACTGATCCCCTTATTAGGGCTCCATATATTTTATTTGTATGGTCCCAGCCCCTAAGGGTACATGCCCCTAAAATTTTTTTTGAGATTTTTTTCTCATTTGCATAGTCCTACCCTGCCATTTGGGGGAAGTGGCAAGGACTATTGCTTGAAGAGGCATATTAAGTACTTTACTTCATATGAAATGCAAAGCCATTTCCTAATGGAGAGAGAGAGAGAGAGAGAGAGAGAGAGAAAGAGAGAGAGAGAATGTGTGTGTGTTCAGTTTAGATGTAGTTCTCAGGGAAAACAAAAGGAAAAGTGCCAACAAGCATGCCTGCATTTGGAGAAGACTAAGTCAATATATTTCGATTAGAACCAGGAATCCTGCCAATATTTACATTGGATATGCTTCCAAATGTCTGGCTTTTTCCTGGGTTGTAAATAAATTGGGAGGGACATAATACTGGAATAGAATAACTACAGAGGATGCTAATGTTCAGGGGGAAATATTAGAGTGTTTGCTGAAGCCAGCCAGATTCGGTTTTTTAAAAATGCTGTTGAGTCACTTCTGACTCACAGGATAGAGTAAAAGTGCCCGAGGGTATTTCCAAGGCTCTCCTTTATCAAAAGAGACGTCACCATCTGTCTCTTGTAGAACTATTGGTGGGGGTCAAGCTGCTGATCTCACACAGCAGCTGAGTGCTTAAGCCTTGTGCCACCAGGGTTCCTTTTGGTTAGGACAGGGTGTGGGAGTATGGTATCATTTAGAATTTCTGGATTTGGGGTAGGGGTAGAGAGAGTTGGTAAAGTGAGGCCATAGAACCACTGCTTGCCTTGTATCCTGGACTTCCGAGAAACACGTGCTGCCGCCTCCAGGATGTTTAACATGCCGCTCACATCGTGGAGCCCGAGCTTGATTAAACAGCATACAAAACTAGTACTTGTAAATGTCAGCATGGCAGACTTCTACAGCCTGGAATTAGTAAGATGCGAACGGAGATGTGTCTTCATTATGGTTTTTCTGGATATCTCTGAAGGACAAAGTCCAATTGGGTCAGCAAGCATAAATGGTGTTTATTTCAGATGATGGCCGCCAGGTTGGTACCAGGACCATCCAAACCGGACTTCCGAATTGCTGGCTATGGATTCAGAAAATTCTTTCAGACACCAAGGATCATTATTTTTCTTGCTTTACCTTCACTTCCTTAGTTGGGATGGATCTGAGAGTGAGGGAAGCCAGTCTTGGGTAGGGAAGGGAACGTGTAGCAACATGAAAGATAGCACTCCATTTCTTGCTTATAGGTTTGAAAGATATACAGCAGAAACGTACAAACTAATAGAAGTGTATAAATTAATATAAAGACAGAAGCTCGGGGGTCTCTTCATGCTGTTGGGCAAACTCCATAATTATTTACTTGAAGTGATTGCAGGAAAACAAATTCAGAGGTATGCAAATATAATCAAGAAGCTACATAGAATGCTTTTTGTGTTTGTTGGATTTACTGACTCCCAGCCTCCTAGTCTTCAGTGCAATGCATTTAACAAGAAATGAAGCATTTATAGCTATTGAGAAGGCCGTTTATTTTCCTATTAAAGCAAATGCCAGAGACGCAAACCCTCTCAAATAGTTGTCAGCTGGAATATTTGATGGTGGAGGTCCACCTTTTGTTATTATTGTCAATGTTTATTTTTCTTTTGCCTTTGTTTCTTGATGTAGGAAATAGGGTGTGCTGAGTCAAGTTAATAATTATTTTTGTTTCCACTCCAACTTATTTGGATAGGACCAATGTGATTATTTCCCTAGCATATACTAGGGGGAAAAAAAAAACCAACATGCATAAAACAAAGAAAAAAGATCTAAAGCTATAAAGCTTTACTAATTCGGCCATGTTTGGGTTTGAAAATATTAACATTATATGTTTAAGATGCTTTACTTTATGGCCCTACTTCCTTCATGCCAATCATCTGTTTTTATTTATGAAACACCCTTCTCCTTTGGCAGAACTTCAGAATTACGCTACCAAATCTTGCTGCCCTGCAAGATGGAATAAAAGTGAAAGAAAAAGGTAAAGGTTTAGTATTAGGACTTTTCTTCTGTTGACCTCGAAGTGTTTTGGCGTGTGATTGCACCAATACCACACCAATTTTAAACTCAACAATATAAATCCTGAAGGAAAGATCATTGTCTCCCTAGAAACGCATGAACCACTCCAGCTCTGGAAGAACAGCTCAGATGCTAATTTCAAACCAAGCCCCTGGATGGCAACCACAGGGAAAGGGGACTTCCTGCTGAAGTGCTGCATCTGACAACCAGCGCAGGACTCCTTTCTTTCTGCTTAGGCTGGTGGAGTTTATGAATGTGGGTAATATGAAAAGGAATCATTTTTCAAAGGCAAAAATTCAGCATGAGCCCCAAATCAGATACCAGAGTTATTTTTTGCTGCATTTTTAAAAACCACATTAGATAAATCTCTAGCCTACTAATGAAACATAAAAAGTTCAGGAGGGCACACTTGTTTGGAAATGAGCCATTTCCTCCTTCTTTCTTTTTCTCTTTTTAGCTTGTTATTCTAAAAGGAACAACTAAAACCCCCAAATAGATAATTACACCAACAACAAACCACCCACCTAGCAATTGATGAATGACGACTGGAATGACCCAGAGGCTATTTCCCCTCCCGGTGTGGCAAGTTTGATGCTTTTCAAATCACTTGTCTTTTTTATTTTCAGGGAAGGTTAAGGGAGAGGAAGTGAAAAATTAGGCAAATCTCAACCAGAAGGAACTTCAAAGGCCCAGAAGAGCCCAGATAGAATGACTTTTAACTTCTCTCCTTCTTCCTTCCACCCACTCCCCCTGGGAACCCCAGCACCCCATCCCATCCTGTTCTTGCCCACCAAGCGATCTCTCTTGCAATGAATCCCCTTTCTCTTTTCTTCTTAGGCAAAAGGCTGAGTGCAATACAGTCCTATACTTCTAAAATTTAATAAGGGCATTGAGCCATTACTAGATTACAAACAAACACATAAATAAAACACTGTTATTGTCTTAAAGGTTTGCATTTGAATGACCATCTTACATGTCTACAAATGTTGCAGAGACATCTCATAATGCAATCTAATGGAGTAAAAACCCCAAAGTCTCAAAGCCTCAGACTTAAAATGTGAGTTACAAATCATTCAATAGAAATATAGTGTCTTTCTTTGTAAGGAGTCCTGGTGATGTGATGCAGTAAATATTGGCCTTCTAACCAAAGGGTGGTTGGTTCAGACTCACTAGGCACTCAGAGAGAGAAAGACGAGGCTGCCTACTAATGTAAAGATAAAGTGCGCTGGAAGTCTTATGGGGCAGTTACGTTCTGTCCTGTAGAGTCAGCATGAGTTGGAATGGAGTGGTAGGCAGTAACAGGATTGCATACCCACCGGAGAAGCCTGGGTGGTACAAGTAGTGAGTCCCCAGATGCTTATCAAAAAGCTGGCAGTTCAAACCCACCCAGCAGCATTACTACAGAAAGGTCTTGCAATAGGCTTCCATGAGGATCACAATCAAGGAAACAATTAGAACAGTTCCACTCAAAAACACATGGGGTTGCCATGGGGGTTTAAGCGACATATACCTTGTTGTTTAAACAGCATATGCCTTGTCGCTGGGTAGTAAAGTTAAATCACTCTGTTGCTAACCAAAAGATGACTCAGAAGAAAGACCTGGTGATAAATCTCAAAAAAAATCTGCTCCTGAAAATCCTCTTGTAGTACAGCTTTACTCTGGTACACATAAGCTTCACCATGCATTGGAATTGAGTTCACATTAACTGATTATGTATATTCCCCCAATTGTTTTGTATCAATTAAACCTATCACTTTGAGTTTAACAACAACCAAAACAAATGTAAGGGAAATATAAGGACCTAACTTTGACTGTACCCTGGGAAAGGAAGTCGTGTGACTCACACCTCCTTTCTTGGAAATGAGTTAGAAGAAGCACATCAGTGCTGTTGCCACCTGTTCCACAGCATCCTGCTAATGACATCACTGACTCAACCAAGACACAAGGGTAATGCAATGAGAAATGAAGCCGTCCCAGATCAGATCACACTGCCCTTCCATACGCCCTGTCTTTGCAATGGTTCAGAAAGGCTAGTCAGTATTCCTCATTTGGCTTCTTGACCTAGCTCATGATCTGGCTTTCCACTTTTAATTCAGGCGCTTGAATGAGCATCTGTTTCATGTGTGTTGAAATGATAGATTCTACCTTCCTTTGCCACCCATCTACCCATCCCCTTTACTCGGTCACTGGTGCCTCCAAATCCTAGATACTTAGGACCATACCGACAAAACAGATGAATAACTTTGCCATGTTTTGGAAACAAAGCATTGTTTTTTGTCTTTGTGGAAAACCCTTAAACCCATAGGTCTACAGAAAGCACTTGCAAATGAATGGGGAAATGTTTATAAAGATTCTTTGGATAATCTAATCTTCCCATCTAGCCATAGGGCCAGAGGAGAAGAAACTCTGAGAAGAAACCATAACTGAATCTTATATTTGTACCTGAATTTCCCTCTTCTCACACCCAACCATGCTCAGTAAATGACAGTCTATAGAAGCAAAGTGATGAACTCTCTGAGCACATGTGCTTGACAGGGAGCTGTAGTCGGGAAGGTTGGGGTGGCCTGTTTTGAGTTGAGTTCACGACTGACACCTCATTCAGCATAATCACTGAATTCAGAACAGAGTTCAGAGAGCCAAGTTACATCAGCCCTTGGAGGTGGGGGTGGGGAGTGGAGCTCTACCATTAGCAGAAGAGAGCAAGCTTTCTGAAGCAGAGGAAAAGCATTTCTCCAGCCAATTAGACAAATCACCCTTAAGGGGATACATATTTCTCCATTAAAGTCTGCCAGCGAACAATATTTCCCAATTAGTTCAAAGAACACAGTCACAGATGTGGCAAAAAAAAATGCTATATCCTTTAGAAATTCTCATATCAATTGTCAGGATCTCGTTGATTTTATGAATGAGTGAAAAGCAGGGTTGTTGGTTTTTTCTTAAGAGACTTATAACCTGAGAGATTTAGATGCAAGTGCATTTAGTAAAACACACACTAATCGAGTGGCAGATGGTTAACCCTGGAGTGTTGAGATGGGCAAAGTAATAAATATAAGAACAAATTGGCAATGTTCTAGTTTAAAACACCTTTCCCTTAAATCCCATCCAAATGACTAAAGAAAACAGTTTTCCTTCTATGCACAGACTGAACATATTCATCAAATAGCAATACGAGATATCCCATTAGATTAGGATTTCACATAATTAAGGAATACTTTTTAATGTAAGTGCCCCTTATCATTTGGGGGGTATTCAAACATTAAAAATTATATCTAATTCATCTTAAATTCAAGTGGATGTCTCCTGCATTTTATCAGTCAGTATTTTCGATGAGAGGATCAGGCCTCCTATTTCAGGATTTTGAAATAGCAAACAAAGGTACGTGCATACAAATTAGACACTGTAATTCTTAGCAGACCTCTTTACCTGTGGGAATTGTTCACAAAAGTGGACCAGATTATTAAGGGATGTATCTGATATGGTCCAGTATCCATGTAAGAATTCTGGAGGCATATGTCTTGGGACAATCTGTCAGAGAAGCGACATCCCAGAAAAACATGGTGCAATGGTAAAAAAAAAAAAAATTTCTTGTCCACCGTTTTGCAATTTCTTCTATGTTGCCAAGTGGCCAGCTGGTACATTTTTTCTTTTTCTTTGGCTTATGTCCATTTACAAGATCTACATTGGGCAGGCTATATCACAGTTTTCCACAGAACATGTGGCAAATTAAATCCATGTGCTATTGAGAAGGGCAAGATTTTTATTCTCATGTGACTTGTAGATTCTTGGAATTTTAGAGCTAAAAAAAAACTCTATTAATTTTTAAAGCCATCTAATCCCTTCATATGAAGAAGTAGGAAGACACTTAGGTGTAGGGACCCTAAATGGGTATCTGAAGACCACCACCCCCCACCCCGTTGGAGTTAGGTCCAGAAAGAGGGGTGCTGATTCCTCCTGAGGCTTACACACCTTACCTCCACTACATCCAGATACGGAAATGAGGCTGAATATGTGTAACTGCAAAGAAGTTCAATCTGCATGATTAATCCTTCCAATACAAAAGGCCACCTTGTTCTTTTTGTTATTTTATATTGCTATAATAAGTAATAGTAATGGTTATGACTGCTATTTCCCTTAGAGTATTAAATTATAGGTTTGGAACAAACTGGTTTGTCCAAATCCTCTGAGCCCTCACTAGTGCATAGAATTGAGTAGACCAGTAAATGAACTTCTCTGATCATTCCTGTCTCACCTTTGGAAGATATTGCAAGTAACTCCAAAGGTGCTGTGAGGGTGATATGACACATGTAACTGAGGTTCTTAGCCCAGAGACTAGCCTAAGTAAACCCCGATGAAAGTAAGTAACTGTTTTAAGTTATGCATGTAGAGTTAGGTGGAGTTGGGTTCTGTTTTCATCAAACTCATAGTCTCTTCAAGGGTGACCTCTTTGGGGGAATAAACAAGCTTAAATATTTTCTCTTAAATCAAAGCCAACTGGGCTGAGCCCCGGTGGCGTAGTGCTTGTGCGCGGGACTGTGGCTCACTAGGATGGAGGTTCAATTCCAGCAGCGGCTCAACAGAAACAAAGGCTGGGTCTCCTACTCCCACCAACAGAGGGCAGTGATGCCCCCCAAAACAAAAAAACCAAACAAAACAAAGCAAAGCAACTATTTCAGGAAATAAACAGCTAATTCGAATTAATTACAAAACAAATCTAACAATAAAATCGTATGAGTGGTTCAGGCCAATGGTATGGGAACTAGGTCATATATGAAAAGCTTTCTTTCCTATCCCTCTAAAATAGGTTGGGCTAATTATTTTATCTGAGCAATCTTGACAACTGTATCCAATTGCATTACTGACTTACTTAAAGATGACTGGATAAAGCAGAAGCAAAATTACAAAGTAGGGATAGTTGGAGAGAGGGAATGATATTTCACCTCTGGTTCTTTGACCATTTTTCACTGCTCCAGATCCTAAACACCCAGTGCTTTTGAACGCCTTGGTTGCTAAAAGCCCAGCTCAGTCACCCTTACCCTCCTTGACAGACCAACAAGGACCAAAATGACTTTTCCCTAAAAAAATGTCTCCATCAAACAACAAAAATACTAAACTCACTGCCACAGAGTGAAAGCTGAGTCATAGCAAAGCTGTAAGACAGGGAAGAACTACCCTCTGAGTTTCTTGCAAATGAACCTTTTCATAGGAGTATGAAGCCCCATCTTTCTCCCACAAAAAGCCTGGTCGCTTTGAACTGCTGACCTGATGGTTGGTCACCCAATGCTAAACCACGATGACAACCAGGGCCTTTTAATTTCTCCATTGATCTATGCAATTTCCCATTACTTAAAGACTTCTTTAGAGTGTTGAAAAGTAAAGCGGTTACTTGGAGGACCTAGATGAGCCTGACCCAAGCCATGGTATTGTCAACTGCCTTACATACATGTGATAGTTGGACACTGCACCCGGAAGACCCAAGAAGGATCGCTGCATTTGGACTGTGGTACCAGAGAAAAATATCGTTAAGTACCATGGCCAAAGAGACCAACAACTCTATCTTGAAAGCAGTGTAGCCATACTGCTCCTTCAAGGCAAGGTTGGCGAGACGTCATCTTTCATAATTTGGACATGTTCTCTCTGATGAGAGATGAGTTCCTAGAAAAGGGCATCATGTGTGCCCAAGTAGGAGGGCAGCAAAAAAGAAAAAAGAAACAAAGATCACTCCCTAGATGAATGGACACAGTGGTTGCAACAATGGGCTCAAACACGGGCATAATTGTGAGCATGGCTCAGAACCAAGCAGTGTTTTGTTCTATTGGGCCCAGGAGTCTCTGTGGGTCAGAACCCACTAGAAGGCATCCAACAATAACAAAATTGATCCATTCCTTTCGGTGTGGTAAAGAAAATTTGATAAAAAGCTAATTTAGGGGCTGAGCCCCGGGGGCGTAGTGGTTGTGCACGGGACTGCGGCCCACTGGGACGGAGGTTCAATTCCAGCAGTGGGGCTGGGCCTCCTACTCCCACCACCGGAAAGCAGTGACGCCCTCCCTCCCCCCCCAAAAAAAGCTAATTTAGTCCAAAGAATATCTGATTGGCACTTTTAGGATAAAAGTGCAAGGGGCTTTTAGGATAAAAGCAAGAAGTTTTTAAGAAAATACAGCAACGGTTTTGTTTTGATTTTGCATTGTGGTCTACTTTAAGATCAGATCATTTAGGTGAGAGACTCTTAAGTGAGAGGACCTAAGAATTGTCAAAGCAAATGTCCTCTAGTCTTCAGGGTTCACCCATCATTTGAATGCCCACTGACATGAAGTCTGTCTCGTTCTACGTAAGCATGGGAAGTCAGCTCTCTTCTCCTTACATTTCTGCAACTCCGAAGGAATTGCGACATGTTGGGAATACTCGCCCTGCTATGGCTTTCCAACTTCTGCTCTGCCGTGCCCTTCAGAACACCCCTGTTGGGTTTCTCCACATTGCAATCATGTTCTAGGATGTTGCAGCTTTGCTCTGTGGGGACACTCCACCACCACTGGGTTCATTCCAAACTCACGCTGACCCTATAGAACAAAGTGCAACTCCCCCATGAAGTTTCCACCCCACCCCTTAACTTTTAGTGTGCCATGGTACTTCAGGATTTAGATCATCCAAGCCTATAGAAATAAATCAATGATATAGCTGCAAAAATCTCCTCCCTGTTTGTTCAGGACCCAATGGGAGTATACAGATTCTGTGGGGTAGGCAAAGTGTGCAAGGAGATCCCAAGTGCCCAAATGAATGATGTATTAGCCTGGGTAGACTAGGGAAACAAATTCATAGAGACTCCTATGTGATTCAGAAAGGTTTATATTTAAGAGCAATTAAAGATTGAGAAAAATATCTCAGCCCAGTTCAGATCACTCAATGTTAGCCTATATTTCCCACACCAATCTTTAAATTCCTCTTAAGACATACAATGATTCCAAATGCAGGAGGGTCACAGGGCAGTGGTTTGGAAGTCTTCTGGATCCAGTGGCATTGTAAGCATCTCAGCGCTGCAAAGGTCTCTCTGTAGCTTCTCCAGCTCCAGAGGTCTGGTTACATCAGGGTAGGGTCAGGGCATAGTGGCATGAGTCTTGTCAATAGAGTGTCTCCCAGAGAGTGAGCAGAGAGAGAGAAAGGTCTTCCACCTCCAAGGAGGAAATACAGGTGTTCCCAGTATTCTCAGGTGGCCATGCCCACACAGCAATCTCATTGGCTGTGACCCGATTGAAAGACTAGACTTCACTCCTTCACTCTTCATCCACTCAAGTCTCAAACTGACACCAGATTACATAACTACCACAGATGATATGCAGCTTTTAACTTAAAAGTTGGCTATGAACCTTCCCCTTAAAATAAACCAAAAAATATCCATTTGCCTTTGATTCCAGGTGTGTTATAGCTGAACTGTTCCCATACAGTTTTCAGGGCTGTGATGTTTCACACAAGCAGGTGGTCAGGCTTTTCTTCCAGGATGTTTCTGAGTGGGTTCCAACTGTCAACCCCGTGCTTCACTCTTTGTGCCATCCAGAGCGCGCCTCTACTCCTCTGCAAGGTCACAGCCAGTGGACATTCCTTGGAGTCCGGTTGTCCTCTGAAACATGGAGCCTCCATGAGTTAGGATGGACTCCATGGCAAGAAGGTGTGCTGTGTTTTGATGTGTTTGGTTGTGGGGACAGAAGTACAAGTGGGTCAACAGGGAGAGTCAACTACATTGACCGCTTTTCCAGGACTGTCCTGAGAAGACACACTCTGCCCAGGAAATGGGCATCTTCTCAGTATCCGTCTCTGAAACACTTAGAGGGGGGACATCCTTTCTCAAGTGTACCACCTCATCAGAGAGTCTGTTTATCCCTTCTTCTGCGTCCTTACCCTTCTCCTCATGATGCTGGGCCGTATGGATGTGAGAAGGTGTTAACTTTTTTTTTTTAACATTTTATTGAAGACCTTTACAACTCTTGTAACAATCCACACATCTATTGTATGAGGCACATTTGTACATATGTTGCCGTCATTATTTTCTAGACATTTATTTTCTAGTAAGAGGCTTTAGTTAACAGGAAAGTTGAGTCAGTAAGCAACCAGTAATAATTCCTAAGTATATCAATGGCTGTGATATGTGATGTCGAGGAAAAGAGGATGATTCTTTCAGAATAATCAGGTTTCAGAGTAGGGACAGGAAAAAGTTTGGTGGGCAGATACTTAAGCTAAGAAAGAAGCAACGAGAAAGAACTGGTTAGTGGCAGAGTGTGCACAGGGATAGAGGTGAGGGTGAGTGGAAAAGATGGGAAGAAGAGAAAAGCAACCACACAAGGGCATGCATAAAGAGAGTAAAGCATGTTGCAGAGATTATTTTTAAAAGACATATACCAAAGTCAGCCTAGACTGTCGTGAGATCAAGGTTTGCAAAAGACCAGGATTAAAGGCATTAATTATTTTTCCATAATGAATTTCCATCTTCTTTTTCATGTCCACAGAAACAGAGGCAGAACCACACCACCAATGACTCACAGCATCACAAAGGACTATTCTACATTTTAAACATTGTCAGTCAGATTGCCTAAGGTCACACTTGCTGAAAAACGCATTTGAAATGTGTGCTGTGTCTGCTCTTGATATTCTATTTGCTTATTACACAAAAAAAGGTGTTTAAATAGGTTTATGTTTTGACAGACGTGTGCACGTGCATCAGAGGCCGAGGGGAGGAAGCGTTTTGGGGTGCTACAGGAATGAAGAGACCTATTTTGGATAAATGCATCTACATTGGAAGAAGCGTAGCATGGCCAGAGTGCTCCTTAGAGGCAAGGACGGAGAGGCTTCCATCCGGCAGACTTTGGACATGTTGTCCCTGGAGAGGAATATCATGTCTGGTAAAACTGAGGGGCAGGGACCGAGAGGAAGGTCGTCACTAAGATAGACGATTACCGTGGCCACGACAATGGCCTGAAGCATAAACACAGTTGTGAAAATGGAGCAGGACGGGATTGGGCGGTGTTTGTTTGTTCAGTCGGGCCGAGTGTCCCTACAGGTCAGGAGTGACTCAGGGCACGCAACAACAGCAACAACAACAGCCGTCGTGCATGTGAGTCGGAGGAAACTTAAGAAACCCTCAAGAGGACATGCCACCCAAACATCTGAATGTAAATGGGATGCCGGGGTGGGGTGAGATGTTATGGATCCTTCTTTTCACAACTCTAAGCAGAGGAACATCGATGGAAAATACTAAACAAAACTTCCTTAAAAGAACTGATAGAAAGTAAAACAAGGTCATAAAATCTTTCTTCAATTTCCATAGATGAGACACCCTTTCTTGAAATGCCTCCAGTCTGGTAAAACCAGAAACCCTGTGAGAACACTCAACCAATGGAACACCGTCAAGTTCTGGGAGCAGAGAAAATGCATATGAAGATGATATTTTTTTTTTAAAAAAAAAAGGTCATGATTGACCTAGATTTTGCTATTGCCTGAAACTTCTCACAGAACCATACTACAACTGCTTTATCCTGGTGATTTTGATGTCATTGAATACCACAGAAGTCACACCTCATGCACCTTTCAGATATTCAGAATAAAAATCAGAAAGTAGCATTTTCATCAAGCATTCTAAAATCTATGCTATAGTCTTGATTTTATCCCCAGTGTCAGCTAGTTTTGCATATCCTGTATTTTTCAGACCATAAAATACACTTGCCCATAAGACACATCCAGTTTTTAAAGCAGGAAAGCAAGAAAAAAAATCTGAACCAAATTGTACCAGTATACTAAAATGTTCTGGAGTACCACACCTTTAGACCCTAAGACTCACCCTCATTTCCCCCCATTTTGGGGGGGTAAATGTGCATCTCACAGTCCAAAAAACATGATATTTTTTATCAGACAGTACCAACCAATCTTCTTCATTCACAATTTTTTTCATCATTTTGAGTTGTAACATGGGAAATTTTAATTACCCAGATGATTAAATCAAACAATGCAGCATATTTTTTAAATGGTATTGACAAATTGGATAAACCAGTGTTTTCCATGACATTAGCTAACTGATTATTTCAAGTCTTGATGATAGCTGTATCTCAGACAATACATGCAAAATAAAATTACATTTGTTGCTGCTTTTGTTGTTGGGGCCATCAAATGAGTTTAAACTCAGAACGAACCTACGTAAACTGAAAGAAAATCTCAATTGTTAGATCTGCGGCCATTGTCACAGCCACTGTGTCAATCCAACTCATTGAGGTTCTTACTTTTTCTCTCACTTTCTATCTGACCAAGCAGCGTGTCCTTTCCAGAGACTTGCTTTCTCTGATAGCATGCCCACAGTTGGTGAGACATCTGGTCTTCTTTGCTTCAAAGAAGCCTTCTGGCTGTGCTTCCTCCAAGAAAGATCTTCTTACCATCCAAAGTGTGTTCAATGTTCTTTGCAACACTGTTGTTTGAATACATCATTTCTTCACCCTTTCTTACTCAGTGTTCAGCTTTTACGTATGATATTTACGTTTTCTACGTGCTTTTCTGCCTCTCTCTTTCTCTCTCTCATACACACACTCTCTCTTTCATACACACACACACACACACACACCTTTTACTATTAACACCCCAATTCAACTGTCACAGGATGATGTTTACTATAAAGATTAATTAAGAACTACAAACCCTGCTAAGAATTGATGCCACAGAGAAATCTGTTTAGGAAAAGATCTGCCACCCACTGGACAGAGTACACTTCAAACCTGCAGGAGATTATAATTAGTTCAAAATGAGTTGACAGTCAACTGCATCGAGAGTCACATTCTGCATTTAAGCTGCCTCCATCTTAATCCTAGGATGAGCCCCATGATGATTTCTGCAGGGCTGGGAGAGTCATTTTCTGGCCCATCACCATCTAGTTTACACCAACTCACTAGAGATTCAACATTTTTAGGCCCTTCTATGTCAGTAAATTATACAAATGATCTGTCAAAAGCATGTTTGATTTAGTAGGCATGCATGCTAGAAAGACACCCCAGGGAGCAAACCAAAACCCAGTAACAGAAGAAGCAGAGAGAGTGGAGGGCATGAATGAGCTCAGTCGGAAAACACAAGGCCATAAAGAAGCCTACAGAGATTGTGGCAGCCATTGTTTATGCACACTCCCAGCGTGTGTGTGTTTTCTAAAAACCAGGGCAGAGTCTTTAGAGTATGCAGTATAGATATCCGACGCTTCAGATGGAAATTTTTTTACAATATTAATGGGATGATAATGGGAAAGAGGTAAGTAATATCTATATTCTAAATAACTCTGCAATTCTAAGAAAGAGGATTACAGCCACGGCAGCAGCATTGATCTAGAGTCTGCTTATTGCTGGTAATAGAATGAACAAGTTAACATTTCATGGTTGCAGTGAAGCTATGGTGAGCTGGACACCAGCATGAGGGAGGAGAGTGTCAGGCAGGCTCATTCCCTTCCTAACGCTACGGCTTGGACCAATGACACCAACTCTCTGTGCTGTACCCTCTGGGTCTTTAAAATGGGAACCGTAGCAGGAGTATTGAAAATGGAATGAGTTAATACTTGGAAAGTACTAACAATGCTGCTTGTTAATTAAGAAGACACTTAAATGTTCCCACTGCCCCACAGACACAAAGAGAATTCAGACACTTCACCACCCTACAAAGGAACTGAGAGCCTTGTCTTTCTCCCATGAAGCTGGTGGTAGGTTTGAACCACCAATCTGCAGTTAGCAGTTTAACAATTAGATGATGATGATGATGATGATGATGATGATGATTAAGAAATGCTTATCTCAATAACAAAGCTTCTAGCCACTGTATTTTTTGTATTACCCAAGCCATTTTATTAAGAACTAATCCAGGGCTGAGCCCCGGTGGCATAGTGGTTGTGCGCGGGACTGCGGCCCACTGGGACGGAGGTTCAATTCCAGCAGTGGGGCTGGGCTTCCTACTCCCACCACCGGAGAGCAGTGATGCCAAAAAAAAAAAAAAAAAGAACTAATTCAGACATCATATCATTCCATAGTTCAATCCAATCAAGAAGCATTTATTTTATGTTTTCTAAGAAGAATAGATGATTCAATTTACAAAAGCATACCTATAACCTCATGTAGTTCATTTTCTAAAGAAAAGCAAGTGTGGACATATCACTGGAAACACTGGGACATATGTCTGCACACGCACATGTACAACTTTTACTACAGCCACCCAAATACATTTGCTATGAACTAATGATTCCAATTAATGTTAACTAAGAAATACAAACCTGGTTAGGAAAATCTATTTACACATAGAGCTGACCCCCCACTAGACAGAAAACTCTTCAAACCTGCAGGTTATAATTATTTCAGAATGAGCAGACAGGCAACTTCCTGGAGAGTCACATACTGCATTTAAGCTGCCTCTATCTTAACCTTGGACTGAGCTCCATGATGATTTGTGTGGGGCTGGCAGAGTAATTGTCTGACCCACCATCATCTAGCTTACACCAACTCCCTGGAGTCTCAAAAACATGTTTCAGGTCCGTCCATCCCCATAAAGTATACAGTTTTCACCTGAGATAAAGTACTTCTCTACTATTGAAACTTAAAGGAAATCTGTGACTGTATTTTTATGGCTTCAAACTGGAGCTAACATTCTAAAGATAATGTGTGTGTGTTTACTACATGAATACTCTTCATAAATTGCATACTGCACACTGAATACTGCATTACATGTTAGACATTGTGTGGGGACAAAGTGCTGTAATAAAATTAGGATCTTGTCTTAAAGGTCTGAAACACATTGAGATGACAACCGTGTGATATTTAGGCATGAACTTGAAGAACTTGAAAAGTGATGAACTTGAAAAGTGCCCGGTTGCTCGGCCTGACTTGTAATATGCGCTCAGTAAACAAGCTGTCTTTCTGCTGTCATTTTTCACATTTGAAAACTCTCTAAGACTTATCTGGAATTCTCTAGTTCTTCCCAGTGGGGGCATAGAAAAAAATTAACCAGAATTTTCCAGTATCCATCCTAATAAATGCTAATAATGTTTATACTCCATTAAGTACTATTTTTTCTGAAGAAAAAATTTAACTCTTTCCCATTGTATCAATTATTCATGACTATCACTGATGATTTTCACACAAAAAGGAAATGTATCTATGACCTATTGCATCATTTTATGGCTATTTTTGCTTATATAAAAGTTTTATCCACACAGCAACTGCCTATGTAACTATTGTTAACTCATGTCTTGATATTTCTAATCTGCCTCTGTTAAAACCATCTGAATGATCCAATGTATAACCAGAAATTAAAATCCATTCTTTCTGAAATTCAACATTTTTCATGTAAAAATAAACATAGAAAATTCAAGTAACATAAAATAGATTTCATGATTTTTTAAAAATGTGTTCAGGGGGACAGTGATTTAGCTAATAAAAGGAAATATTAATTCTTAGTTCTGGAAACTGATTTCTATAAGGCACAAAATGAAACTAGTGATGTAGTAGAAATGTAAGTTATATATGTCATTGCTTAAAAATGTCTGTTCATAATCATTTGCTCAAGTTAAGATAATATAGGTGTTTACTATTACACAAATCAATTTAAAACCACATGACTTAACTTTCTGGACAAACAATAATGAAAAGCATAATTGCAATAAGAAGTGACTGAATATGGCTAAAAGAAATTATTTTCTCTGTGCTATCTTTGTGTGCATGTAAAACTTCAAATTATAAAAGCTGCTAACTAGTAGGCTAAATTATTATTCTATTGTATGATAATCATAATGAGGGTGAATTTGATTTGAGAAAGTGCTGAGACACACAGTAGAACTATACTCACCAATTTTCTAATGTTCTACCCCTAGTGTCAAGTCCACTCATGTGTTTGATCCTTTATAATTCATTCATTGATTTTCTAATTCAAAAAGTCTCTCTCTTGAACATATGCACTATACCAGGCTCTGTCGTAGAATCAAGGTGCAGAGGAGGATAAGGCAGGCCACATCGCTGCTCTCCTGGACCCGAGATCTTGGTGCCTGAAACACTGCTCCACGGACAGCATATATGTTATTCAACACAGGGGTCTCTGACGGCTAGCAAAAAATAGTACTCACCACTGCGCAGTTGGTTCCAATTCATGACAACCCCATAGGACAAAGAACTACTCCTCCTTAGGGTTTCTGAGGCTGCAAATCTTTACACACACACACACACACACACAAATTTATTGGTTTTTTGTTATAAAAATCCATACATCAATTATGTCAAGCACATGTTGCCATCATCATTTTAAAAGCAGCCAATTTATGTACAAGTGTACAACTTGTTGTTAGGTAACATTGAATATTTCTATTGCATATGAGGCTATTGTAAACACCATAATTTGGGTCAGGCACACCTCAGTCCTCAAAATAACCCCCTTGCTTTTCAACACTTTAAAGAGGTCTTATACAGCAGATTTACCCAAGGCAATGTGTCATGCGATCTCCTGATTGCTGCTTTCATGAGCATCATGAAACAATGGAACCAAGCAAGACAAAATTCTTGGCAATCTTTTCTCGCTTTATCATGATTTTACCTACTGGTGCAGTTCTAATGATTTTCGATTTGTTTACATTCAGTTGTAATTCACACTGAGAACCGGTCCAGTTTACATTGAGCTGCAGTTCACAATGAGGACTGCAAGCCTTGTGCTTCATCAACCAGTGCTTCAAATTCTCCTCACTTTCAACACATAAATTTGTGTCATCTGCGTAGTGGAGGATTGTGAATAAGCTTTTCTCTGGTCCTGATCCCACATTATTCTTCATATAAGCCACCTTCTCTGAGTGTTTGTTCAGCATATAGTTTAATAAAGTATGATCAGAGGACACGCAGCTGTACCTCTTTAAGGGAACAGACAGCCTCATCTTTCTCTCACAGCATGGCTAGTAGACTGGGGCTGATAACCCTGTAGTTAGCAGTGCCATGCTTCACCCATGGTGCCGCTAGGGTTCCTTTTAGCCAAGAAGAGACAGGATAAAAGAAAGTACTCAGAAGCATTTAAGTACTACTACCATAATGCCTTAGCAAAAGAACTGATGCCCGCAGTGTTCTTTTATTGGCCCTTTTAATGTATTAGAACGCGAGATATCGTATGCACACTGTCTTACTGTACTTCCAGAAAATCTGGTGAGTGACATACACCAGACTTATCTCCATTTTACTCATATGGAAAGTATTTGTTGCCCAAGTTCATGTAGCCTTCCGTGACAGAGGCGGTTTCCACCCTGCATCTGGGTTCTCATAACCACCATTTGCTGCCTAAAAGACATTGACTCCCAGTGACCCCATGCATGTCAGAGCAGAACGATCCTCTGTAGGGCTTCAAACACCACCCTAATGAGAGTGTGGATGATGCAAAAGAATGTTGTGGCAATAAACTCTTAGGCAATACACGAGGTCATCTAGCATCAAGGCGGATTAGACATTAGAAAGCAATTCATGTTCAGAAATTCTGACCATTAAGCTGAAGAATTCCCATTTGCACAGGGAAGAGAGGATGGCATTATGCAATCTTACATCTGACTGCAATACTTAACACATTGAAAATCTGGGTGGCCAAAATGTAAGTGTTATTCAACAGGCAAAGATGAGGATGCAGAGTTCCTAAGGTTTTTTTTTTTTTTCACCTTGGTTTTGATCATTCCATGGCCTGGCAATTTAAGCCCCGGGATTATGAACATCTGATTTACAGACAACTCATATTTTCCTTTAAATGCTACATAAATTTATCCTAACTTTGAAAAGACTGAGTGAACCCCTCCAAAGAACCAAACTCACTGCCATCAAGTGGATACCGACCACCACATGGGTCATTATAGAACTGGCCCATGAGTTGACAAAACTGGAGCCATTCACTGGGGTAGAAAGGCCCTTCTTTCTTCTTTAGAATGGCTGGTGATTTCAAAATACTGGCTCTATGGTTAGCAGCGCGGTGGGCTCCTGGGAACCAACCCTACTCACAACAAATACTTTATTGCAATTTCCTCCCCATGCTGCATGTGCAGCGCTGTAGTCACTGAAAGGGCTTGGACCTTTTCTTGCACTCAATTAAGGCTATAAAGATGCAAACACACCTGTATTGACTGACTTATCATTTTGGCAGAAAGACACCATGAGAAATGGATCTCCTCTGTTACCTGGAAACTGGCCATATTCCATGACATGATCTGAATGAATTGAAGATCATTAAATTAGAGTACTGTTTTCTCAGTCATTTCCCCCAGGAAACTCTCTTCTATTTTCTATTTTTTTAAGAAACGATTCTTAAAGCTGGTTCCCTGTCATAGAGAAAAGAAAAAAAAAAAAGAACGAACAGAGCAATGACATCAACCAATTCTGACTCGTAGCAAGCCTGTAAAATAGAACAGAACTGTCGCTTTATGCTTTCAAGTGGGCGAATCTTTAAGGGAGAAGAAAGCCTCGTCTTTCTCCCTTGGATTTGAACTGCTGTCCTTGGTGTTAGCAGCCCAATGCATAACTCACTACATAAACAGGACTCTTTCATCATCAAAAACAGGTATGAAAGGAGCCACATTCTTTTCAAGTCTGAAGAGAGTACCAAGTGAAGGAGGTCAGTAACCCCAAGGTCTCCAGACAGCTACGAAGCAGGAAGCAGGTGCTTTGTGCATCAGCAGGAACTCAATTCCATGTCAAGGAATGAATTATTTCAGGTGTCTGAGAACTTGCACCCCGAGACATGGTGCTTCGTGTGAGAGCCACATAAATTAGCGGGGAACACATCTATTCTTGTTAGAATGGCAAATTAAATACTTTGAGCAAATCTCTTGACAAAACCAAATGAAATTTTGGATAAAATAAAACAGAACTAAACCCTTCTACATCCACAGAAAAGGGAGAAACCTATGGGCATGCAAAACAAAGATGAAGTCAGAAACCTTGAACGTTATGTAAGCATTGAAGTTGTCTTTTATTCTGAAGACAGAAACCAGGAGTTTGAGAATGTATTTCCATTCAGGTGGTGGTAGAATTTCCACAGAATAGTAAGTAAAGCATAGGGTTGAGAATTTTCCTCCATGCTTTCTGACTATTGCTGGAGCCATTGAAAGAGTTTCTGGTGTCCGGTTTTGGCAGTTGCCCTCACCAGATAAGCCAGTGCTACAGCCCAATGACCAAGAGGAGAGGGAGTTGAGGAGTAGATATGGACCACGGACTCACTATGGCTCCTTTAATCTCAGAGGTGTAAGAAGCTACAGGCGGCTGTTCTAGAATGCATTGAGCATTCCGACAATGTACTGCTAAGACACAGAACCTACGATTGTCTCTTGTCTAGGGAATAGCACGGGGGCAATGAAGATAAAAAGACAAAAGTTGAGCACAAGCTATTTGATCTCTTGCCCTCATGAGTCTCAAAAGAAGCCTAGGTGTCCTTTACTGAATGGAACATTGGAGCGAAGTTGGGACGCGGTGTAACTTGGAGGGAGCATTCTTGGTGGCTACATTCTTTTGTGTACTTGGTGCAGTTGACAGTGTGGTCTGCATTCTGAGGGGCTAGCCCTTCAAGTTCTTGACTGAGATACTCTGTAGAATTTTATAGGGATAGTCCCCAATATACAGACTTCAGATGTACAGACAACTTTGTGTTACACAAATGTATGCTCACGCTGAAATGACTGAGTGACACCCCTTCATCAAACACTCTCATGCTTGCTGCTGCACATGCCATTTTTCAATCATTGTAAAAGCTTGCAGTTTTTCACCAAAAAATCCCATTGCCATTGAATCAATCTAGAGAAAATCATAAGGCCACTCTGGGACAGAGTGGAACTTTAGGTTGCTAAGCGGTGAATGATACAGGGAGCAGACGCTGGCATTTTTTCCCCCTGTGGATCGGTTATTTGTTTGGAACTTCTGACTTTGCAATCAGCCGTCCCAAAGAGTAACTCACTTTGACACCAGGGCACTTTTTTTTTTAACCCTAAAGTCCAACTAAATAAGAACTTCACGCCTCTGGCTTGACTTATCTACATATTTGACTTGAAGACATGCTTATGAATGAATCCGTGCCCTCTGTTCACACCATCACTGCAAGTCTCTGGGGGAAAATCCACAGCCTTAAATCTTATTCCAGATCACTACAGATGGGCACGGAGCACAGGGAAGAGTTTACCTCCACACCCACTCTCTGCTGCCATCTCCAGCTTCTCAGATGGTGAGGGGAGGCACTAAACTCACATGATAGGTAGAATTGTATTAATTTTGCCCATGTTGAAATTGCAGCAAAGGCAATCAAGGAAGCTCCAGTAGTAGCTACAGTACATTAATCTAATCAGGGTGAGGGGCTGGGTTCAAACATTACTGTCCGATCCACAGCCAGCACTCACAGCATGATGCTGCATAGTCTCTGCCAGCTGCTGCTCTGCTCATGATCTATATTGTCATTGTCTGGTGCTGTTGAGTCAGTTGAATCATAGTGTACAGCAGCGCAAAACATCACCCTGCCCTGCAGTGTTCTTGTGCTTGGGTCAACTGTGACAATTGTTTTTGTGTGTGGCTTCATTGTTTTAACTAGTGCATCCATCCATGTGGTCCAGGTTCTTCCTCTTCTACCCCGCCACTCTATTTGACCAAGCATGATAAAGGACATCGTGCTTTGTAAAGATCCAGGGCCAGATCTCTCCTGATGACAGGCCCAAAATATGGGAGCTATGGGTGGCAGCTTCTCCTGACGCCCAATAGCACCTCTCAAGGTTCGGTCACAGCAGAGTCAGTTTCTGAGAGTCTAAACCTAGGACTTTTTCAGCCGGCTGCAAGCACGGAGAACACGGTGTCATGCCACTGTTGTGCGCTGCTCCCAGCGGTCCCTGACTCATGTGACCCAGTGCCTGCAGCATTCACATGATCCGATTGCTGTGAGCCCTAAGATGTTCAATGGTCAACCCTTGAAAGTAAGTGACTTCTTCTTAGTCCATCCTAGTCTGGAAATTGTGCCAAAACAAGTTCAGTATCACAGTAAGGAATAAGCACTCACCGATCATGAGCGACGTGTTGGTCCTCTCTCCAGCACTGACGAGTCTCCTCCCACCCCCTTCCCCGGAACTACTGCTGTCTTCTAAAACACTGAAAATGAACTGAATTATTAAAATTTGAAAGTATTGTTTTATTTCCATTTTATTATTGGCTTAGCATGTCAATGACTTTCAGAAATAGCCCACTTAAATGAAAAAAAAAAAAAAAAGCTTTTTACTCCAATTGGATAAGCACCCCATATGGTGAAGAGAATAATCTCTAAAGATGTGTACTTTCTCAGGACACAAACTCCCCTTGATTCCTTGGAACCGCAAATAAAAGAAGGAAGCAAGAAAGAGAAAGAAAAAACATCTTTGCAGTCCTATAGGTACATTGTGGAGGGTATTTTTTTCTGATCGCGTGAGCATTCAGCAATTGTCGCACAGGTAAATTCGGTGAGAACTTGGAATGCATTTCTGGAAACACTTATTTTCAGAGAACGCCTCGTCTCCAAAATACAAAGCGGACTCAGATTTATTGAATTGTATTTGCAGAGAGTGCTGAGAAAGCCAAACCGATGATCCTCCAAAATCGGCTTGTCACCTGCTGTGCGTTTTAGAACGGTGCCATGAAGAATAAAGCACTGCCAGAAATGTCTCAGATAAAGTGTCAAAAGTGTCTGATTTAATTGTTAGCGTAAGGATTTAAGATGCTGTTTCCCCCGGGTGCTAACACCTCACATTGATTCTGGAGCATTTCCATTTGTTGTTTAACAGAACTCTTCTATATTTATAGGCTGATCGCTCTAGAAGGGAAGCATTTGCAATTTGCACGTTCCATTTTTGGCTCCTAGACTCCTTTTTCTTTAAACGTCCTTCACTCTGGTGTCAGACTGCAATTTAATGAATGCTTGGTAAGCGGTTGCAGATAACGATTCTCATTCCCATAGGCAACAATTTCAGAACACCCCATAATCTGTTACTAATTGAAATCTAAATTGATCAGCCCTACCTATTTTCAACCAACCACTCATGGTGTGGTGGTTACACCCTGGGCTGCTCATAAAGGTCAGGAGTTCGAAGCCCCCATATTACTCCTCAGGATATAGATTAGGCTTTCCACTCCCTAAATCAGTTGCAGTCACATAGTTCCACCGAGGCAGTTTTACACTATCCTACAGAATCACTATGAGTTGATAGCTGTGTGTTAGCTCAGACTCCATTGAAGTCAGGGGTGATGGGTATATTTATATGTGTGTATGTGTAGTGTGTGCATATCCCCCGATGTAACTGGGTCACACCTCGGGGAGGCTTCAAAAATTCCATTATCTTTAAATTTCACTTTCCCACAAATTTTTGAAACCCTCTTGTGTAACCTATTTCATATGCTCTTCTTAACAATATAGTATTAGCATTCTTTTTTGTTTGATTCTGTCAAACTTCTTTGACCAATAATAAAAATTTTTAAAATAAGCTAAAAAAGTTTTTGGGGTAACCCTGCTTGATACTCATCCTCAGGAAGGGAACACAGAACATATGGGTGCTATAGAAAAATGTGCTGAAGAATTTAGATGGTGCCTGGTTACCAGATAAAATACCATCGGGGACCTTAAAGGATTATTTCCCAGCAAGCAGCCATCTAAGTGAGATGCCAACTAAGTCTACATGGAAGAAGCACGCCATCATCAGTCAGTGAAGAACTGGAATCCCTATACTCTGAAGTCAAAGGAGGGAGTCAACATCAGGGTCTAAATTGTGAGAATTCAGTGTGCAGAACACTATACATGACAGAGGGAGCCCAAGGTTCATTTGAAGAGTCACTAAGGTTATAAGCCTCCAGAAAACTCTCCCTATGTAAAATTGAGGGAAGGGAGAAAAGTGGTCGCTAAACAGTGATTGAAAGAGAGGAGTGTAGAAGATCAAATTCCACTTGAAAAGGTCTCGTATAATGTGTTCATGCCGTTTTTGTTAACTGCTGTTAAGTTACTTCCTAACTCCTGATGACTCTATACCCAATAGAATGGATTCCTGCACAGACCTGGGACTATGACTGGGGAATGAATTCTTATGATCCACAGGGTTTTCACTCACCAGGAACTTCTTCTTAGTCTGTGTTAGTTTGGGAGTACCAACGGATCCTACTTCATCATCAGAGTACCACACTCCCCATCACTCTCAGAGCTGTGCTTAGATGCCCTGGCCGAGAATTCAATCCTATTTTCCCACATAGAGAAAATGAATTCTATTGTGTAATCACTATCAATCACACAGATTGCTGATTTTGTAAACCCCTGAGCCCCAGTAGATGTCTCTCCATTTTTGTTGAAAATAGTGATGCTATCTTCATGTAGTTACTTAATTAAAAAATCAGTTAACTTCACAATTCTATTAAAAGCCTAGTGTAATGGTATGGCTATTGTGATAGGTAGGTTTATTGTGTGCCGACCTGGTCAGTGGGCACATATGGGATTAATATTGTCACAGTTTGATAGGAGGGTAAAAAGGTCAATGGCTCAACGAGCCCTTCCTCTCTCACACATGTGCAGGCTCTCTGGTGCTTTGGACCAGTGTGCAGCTGCTTTAGCTAGTCGTCTGCCTCAACTCGTGAGCTGCACTACCTGTGGGATACTACCTGTCTGCTTCTTTAACATTGGACCCAGCAGCCCTTCAGTCCTTATGAGTTGAAGGATTTCCAGTATATTAACTGGTTCATGGAAGTCAGTTGAACTGAGCCCTCTGTACTGCTGTGCAGAATAAATGTTATATGCCTTTGTGCTGTGTGTGTGTGTGTACTGGTTTTGTTTCTCTAGAGAACCCTATCTAACATAGCTTTCATCATAGATGTAGTTGAGAGGAAGCAAATAAATCTGGTAATGCCAATTTGTACATCATGTTTTAATCCAAACATTTTAAAAGATAAATCGGTTCCCAGCAGAAATCTGGGGTAAATTGTGAAATATCATAGACTTGTCTGATTTTAAGGTATGCACATATCCTCAACCATCCTAAAAGTGAATTTAATGTTATGCCTTGTTGTATACTTTGACAAAAAATATTATCTTTGCTGTTGTTTCTCTAGCTTAATTCAGATTTCCTTTGTGTAAATTAGCAGGAGATCATAGAAAAAGGAAAAAAAAAGGAGGGGGGCATTTGTTGCAACCAGAGAGGAAGTCATCTAATATTCTAGTTCAGCTATAAAGCTGCCCATATCCAGGGGTCCATCAAGAAACTACTCTTCTTTGTCCCTCTTCTTCCTCTCTCTTTTCTTATGAAGTTCAGTTGTTTTGATGGAAGCATAGTCTTCACCTACATATTTTTTCTTCATCTACATATTTAAGACATAATTTTAAAGAAACAGTGAAAATATTCCAAGGAGGGTATTTTTTTTTTTGTATTTTAGGCATCACTGCCCTCTGGTGGTGGGAGTAGGAGGCCCAGCCTTTGCTCTTGTGAAGCCACTGCTGGAATTGAACCTCCATCCCAGTGGGCCACAGTACCGTGCACAACACTGTGCCACCGGGGCTCAACCCTTCAAGGGAGGTATTTTATGTGCTTTCTTAAGACTTTCTACCCTCTCAATTGCTTCTGACACAAACATTTTAAAACTGGCTATAAAATAGCACAAATTCAAAGATCAAAAAAAAATTAGACCTATCATATTCATGAGCAAAAAAAAGCTATATTTTTCTCTTTGTAAGTAGCTAATTCAAATCAACCCTTTGGAAACACAATTTATAATCCTTGATGGATAAGGGATGTGGAAATGATTAACAGAAACCAATACAAATAACCAATTAGTTGATTAAAGATGTTCTGTCTTGCTCATTGCTGAAAATGCAAATCACAGATGCATGAGATACCATAGCTTGTCTAATTTCATAAAAATTAAAAGTTTGTGGTTACTTTGTATTGTCAGAAATCTGGAACAAAAAAGTTCTCATATATTGCAAGTCAGAGATAAAATGCTTTAAATTTTACTACAGAAAAATATGTCTGGGTTAATCAAAATGTCAACTATTCTTGTTGACCTGATAATTTCACTATCTACCCACACACATTCAAATGACAAGTGCACTGCAAACATTGTCCTGCGTCCACACAAAAAAGATTGGTATAAATGTATGTATATGTAATTGTGTGTTAAATGTGACAAGCTTCACACATATGAATGGTTTCTGTATCATTAAAGGACATTAAAACTGGATACAGCCAAATGTCCAATGATGGTGATTAAATTATAGAACATGAGCACATCAAAATGATATTAAAAAGTCATTTTAAAGACATTGAAAGAATGAACTGGATTTGTGTGAAATTTAATGTCAATATCTCCTTACAAAAGTGAGAAAAGCCCAGTTTGAAATACTATATCTAGTATGATCCCGTTGCTATAAAGGTACCAATATACATGGTGTATGCAGTACCTGCCTTTCCTAGAAAGAAAACATCAATTGGCTACATTTGGTGAAGACCTGCAGGTTAGAGTAGAGAAAAAATTTTATTATTTATTTGCACTTTTCTGCACTATTATACATTTCCTCATCAAATATATTATTGATTTCATTTTATTAAAATTAGTAACAACATCATCTGAGTTGAGAAATGGTAGTTCAAATGTTTTCTTGTTTGTACTTCCCCTTTTCAAAAAATTCTGTTAGCTGCTAGATTCAAACCAGGCATAGTTTTCTCCTTCTTTTTTTCCTCTTTCTTATATACTAAAAAATCAAGGTTGAATTTCTCTACTAGCAATATAGTCAATGTGTACAAGAAAAACTAAACTATAAGAAACTTTTTTGAGAGCAAGAGAGGTAGAAATACATGGAGAAGGACCATTGATACTCATCATAATTAATAATCACTGCTCACTTAACATTGCAACATGTTTAATCTGTCTCTTCATGTTATCCTTCTACTTATGACCAAGGAGCCCTGGTGGCATAGGGCTATGGGGTGAGCTGCTGGCCACAAGATGAGCAGTTTCACCAGCTGCTCAGTAAGGAGAAAGACAAAGTTCTCTACTCTCTTCCCAGAAACCCAGAGAAATATTTCTCCTACTGGATGACAGTGAAGGCTCAGGGAGGTAGGTCAATGCACATCTTGGAATGATTCAAAGCATTTACAATAGTTTTAAATGAATGTAGGTGTATGTTTAGCACAGTCACAATTCAAGAAACTTGACGGCTGTGGCAGACACTAATTTGATGTCAAGTTGAGGATTAAGAGTGTAGGGGTGGAGTCTAGCCTGTCAAACTGGAGATAGCCAATGAGACCTCTGTGTGGGCATGGCCTTCTCCTGAGAATTCTGGAAAAAGTGGTGTTTCTTCCTGGAGGTAAAGACATGGTCTCTCTCCATTAACTTTCTTGGAGACTTTCTATGGGCAACGCTTACTTTCTGCAAGACATCTCTGAAGAGAAGCCACATGGAGCTACCCTAGTGCGCTGAGCCAGACAAGCCACATGGACGCAACCAGACCTCTGAAGCCTGAAGAGTCACCTGGAGATTCCTGCCAGCGCTCAGATGCTTAAGATGCCACTGGATCCACAGGCATTCTGTCCATCTGACTTGGGATCGTCTTGCATTCAGTGTCATTGCATGTGTTTCATGAGTCTAAACAGGACTTGGTAGACTAGTACAGGACATATGGGCTATTATCAGACATGTGGACGTGGACTGGACTGAGTTAGGATGCTTTCTTAATGTACAGTTGCTCTTATTTATAAAATTCTTTCTTATATCCATAAGAGTTTTTATGGATTTGTTTCTCTCGCCTATCCGAACTAACACAGTGGCCACGCTCACAAATTGTACAGTCTGCATAAATATTTTGAACTCTACTAGATAATGGTCAAGAACCTGTGGGGGTAGTGGTTACATGTTCAGCTGTGGACCAACCTTCCTGCAGAAAGAAAGTTGAGGCTTTCCTCTTCCATAAAGAGTTATGATCTCAGAAATCCACCAGCATACATCAAGCCATATCCTAGAAGATTGCTATGACTTAGCATCAACTAGATGACAGTGAGTTTGGGTTTGCTTGTTTTTTACCAGATAAATCATATTCAAATATTAATATTTAGTAATAATACTATTTAATTTCATTAAGAACTTTCAGCATCAAAAGAAAGTTGAACTATTATTCCGCGTAGATGTAGATCAACACTGATTAAAGATGGAGACATATTTTATTGATGTTAACATTAAAAAAATTAACTTGAAACACATCACTGACATCAAAGTAAAACAACTATTAAACAAGGAATAAAAAAGAATAAAATATTTAAATCCCAGTGACTTTTGGATAAAACATAAACCATAAATCTTTAAAACTGATAAATTTGACTTTATCCCAGTTAAAAAAGTTTACTCTTCAAAAGAAACCATTAAGAAAATAAAAATGCAAGTAACAGAATTAGTGAAAACATTTATAATGTATCCGATAAAGGACTTGTAGTTACAAGACCTAAATGAATTTTATAACTCAAAAATAATATGAAAACTACATCAATGTATAAATATACTATTTGAAAAGACAATTCACAAATGCATATACACATATGTGAAAATGCATATCCTGCTCAGCAAGGAAACAATATTAAATTCACAATGTGACACCACAACACATTAACTTTATTGGCAGGAATTTTTTAAAAGACTAACAATATCAAGTATTGGTATGGTGTGGGTGGGGGGGGGGTAAGTATTGGAATAACTAAAGCTTTCGTACGTTTTTCCTTTTGGAATGTAAAATGGTAAGATCGATTTGGAAGACAATTTGACAGCTTCTTAAAATCTGATCAACCAGGAAGATGGTGGCCAGAAAGGTAACTCATGCTTGGTGCTCAGTGGAGATTGGTGAGTTGGGGAGATTTGGGGCGAGTAGGGGTATCAAATTGATCAGTTGATTTGTGAGAAAAGTCAGAGCACTTCGAACCAGAAGCTGATGTCCACCCTATAACCAGTACTTCCTACAGATTCCATTTCTTTGGTGGCGTTCAGGGCATCCGCTTGTGACCCCGCCACAGGGTAGCCAGGTGGGCAGAGTTAGGCGCACTTCATCGGTGCCTGCGCAAATTGCCAGCCAGTCCTCCCCACCCCAGGGTGCCCGATGTCCTGTGGGAACACTCCACGCAGACCCGCACCTCCCCCTCCCCACTCTCCACCCCTAGAGATTTTTGCCCCATCCGGAAGTCCCTTGTGGACCAATTGGCAAGCCCCGCCCCCATCCTGGAGTCCTGTGACCAGGTGCCATAAGGCAGCCAGAAGCTTCCCCCCACCCCTCTTGCCTTTGTGGTCAGCGTCAGCCAGCGACACCCCCCACCCCCTCACCCTCCAGGCTACTGTCCCCAACACCACACACACATAAGAGGGTCCCATACAGCCACTACACTTAGGACCTGCCAGGCAGCAGGCACAACTGTGACAGAACCTGCTGCAGCTATGGAGTAGGGACCCAGCATTATGAGCTAGCTCAAGGCATGTTCCCATGTCTCAGCTCAATCCTGTCCTCCCCTCTGTGCTCTGAGCTGAGTGGTGAATCTGCATGTCAGTGGCAGGCTTACCTCCCCACCCAGTCACTTGTGGAAAGTGCCCCTGACCAGAAATTGATCACCCCATCCTCAACCCATCCCCTAAACCCACTCCCCTGCACTTGACCAACACTGTTCATCAATCACAATGAGCATAGTTGCAAATAGTTCCTAAGGGGACCTGAGGGAAGCTGGAGCCCAAAGCATTGTAGAAGAGATGAGGGGAACCACAGCAGGAAAAAGGGGAAACACAACCCCTCTAGGTAGCATGCTAAAGGCAGCCTACAGAAAAACCAACACCAGCCTCCCAAAAAGAGAAGCCAGGGCTCTGAAACACCAGGGGAAATGGCACCTCAGTCCAACAAACCAAACAAAAAACAGCAAGCTGCTTCCATAATGTCAGCAAAAAAAGAGAAACCAAATCCAATGCAAGATGACCAACTGGAACTAACGTCAGTCATAGTTGTCCAAGGGGGAAAAGCTACTGTAGAAATTTCTGGGATGAAGCCCAGGTAGAATGGCAGGGGCAGACCAAATTTAGGACTGCATATGGTAGCCACCTGAGGAGGAGAGGGGGAGTTGGCGATGTGTAATGGGGGAATGGGGCACTAGCCCACCCAAGGGAAGTGTGTTGTTTGTAGTCTTTTCCACAAGGAAAGAGGAACCAAATTTAAATCTGGTGTTCCAGGATGCCAATGAGGGCATGGGGCAGGGAGCCAGTGGAGGGGTAGGAGGACCCAGCCTCAATCCCAAATTCTTGGACAACTACCCCTCCCCACAGTGGAATTTACTTTGGATGTCAGCACCGAGGCTGCAACGGGGGAGTGGGACAGATCTGACCAGAGCACGTGAGAACAACTGAAGGGGGAGGAAGAAACAGTGGAGTGCATCTTGGCCCAGGGAGTCTCAGGAATGATCTATCCACTCAGAACAGCCATTGCACAGAGAGACTCATATGACCAGCCCCACTGTGAAATATGGTGGCCTTTGCTGACCCAAGGCTCTATGAGGACAACACTGGAGAGGCTGGGTTGGTAGTGCACCCGATCTGACCCCACCATACGGAGGAAAGGGGGTATAGCAGAGCAGTAGGAGGAGAGAGAAGTTCCTGAGGGAGTGTCAACGATATATTTTGGTGCCAGGATGTGGCACCCCATCTGCCAGAACTGGGGACTCTCCTGGAGGTCAACGACCAGACTTTGATTTATTTACAGATTTTTCTTTTGTTATTATTATCATTTATTTGTTTTTTACATATATGTGGCATTTTTTTTTTGCTGTTGTCATCCTTTTGTTTTCTTTTGGCGCCTCATCTTGCGATATCTTTGTGGGTTTTTGTACATATTATTATCTGCGAAAGTCTATTCAGATAAGATAAGCAGGATGAACAGTCTGGAGGAGAAAACAAAGAAACCGATGGCTCTGGAGGGACATGGGAGATGGGGCGGTGGGGGAAAGGAGGTGGTGTTTACCATCCCAGGAACAAGGGAATAAGAAGTGATCCAAAATCAGTGGCAAGGTGGGAGGTACAAGGCCTGATAGGGATTGACCAAGAGTAATGTAACAGAGAGAAATTACTGAAACCCAAATGATGGATGAGAATGATGGTGGGACAAGAGGAAATTATAAGGAAATAGAGGAAAGAACTGGGAGACAAAGAGCATTTACAGAGGTCTAAATATAGGCATGAACATAGCTAAATATACCTACATAAAATGATGGGAAAATGAATCTATATGTATATACTTAAGGGGTTAGTATTAACGCAGCAGCTGGGCATTGGTCCTCCACTCAAATACTTCCTCAATGCAAGAATATTTTGTTCTATTAAATTGGTACTCTGTGATACTCACTTTCCCAACACAACCACTGAAAACAAAAGTGTGCACAATCAAGTGTGGTGAAGAAAGCTAATGGTGTCTGTCTATCAAAGATATAGTATCTGGGGTCTTAAAGGCTTGAAAATAAACAAGTGGCCATTTAGCTCAGAAGCAACAAAGTCCATTTAGAAGAAGCACACCAGCCTGTGTGACTACAAGGTATCAATGGAAGCAGTTAACAGGCATCAAGAACAGAAATTATATCATTGCATGCCCACCTTTCTGTTCGCAGAAGAAAAAGATGTGCATAAGCAATGGTGGTAAAGAAAGTGGATGGTTCCTAGCTATCAGAAGATACAGCCTCTAGCAACCTTAAAAGCTTGAAGGCTAACAAGTGATCACCTAGCTCAGAACCAACAAAGCCCACATAGAAGAAGCACACCAGCCTGTGGGGCCAAGAGGTGTCAAAGGGGTCGGGAAGCAGGCATCAAAGAACGAAAAACTATCATTATCAATGAGGAGGAGTACAGATTGGGGATCCAAGATCCATCTGCAGGGGAAGTGACATCCCCTTACAGAATGTCCGTGAGGAGGACTTGATCCAGTCAGGGCACAGTTTAACCACAATGAAATATGTATCTTCTTCTAGTTCTAAAATGCTGCCTCCCTCTCACTATCATGATCTGAATTCTACCTTAAAAACCCGGTTGGACCAGAGGATGTACACTGGTACAGACAGAAACCAGAAACCTTGGGTATCCAGGACATATGATGCCTTTAGAATCAGTGGGGAGAGTGGTTACACCAGGAGGATGGAGGGAAGGTGGAGTAGAAAGGGAGAATCTGTTATAAGGAGCTGCATATAACCTTCCTCCTGGGATATGGACAATGAGGAAGTGGGCGAAGGGAGACATTAGAGAGAGTTTGACAGGACAAAATTATAACAGTTTGTAAATTATAAAGGGCCCATGAGGAAGTGGGGAGCAGGGAGAAGGTAGGAAAAGGAGAGCCACTACCAAGGACTTAAGTGGAAGGAAAATATTTTGAGTATGATGATGGCATCCAAGCTACAAATGTGCTTTGCATACTTAAAAAAAATGTTAAATCTAATCCTGCCATTTAATCCAGCCATTCCCCTCTCAGCTATTTACCCAGACGAAATGAAAACATAGAACTACACAAAGGTTGTACACAGAGGTATCATAGCAGCTTGATAATAAAAATATGGAGGTAACATTCATTAAACAGATGAAGCAAAAAAAACAGCAATGATAGGTAAGTGTCAAAATCATCATGCAGAGTTTAACAATTATTCTAATTTTTAACATTTTCTGCTTCATTTTCAATTAAGGTTTTCTGATTCATTTTGTTATTGTTGTTGGTAGGTAAATCTACAGAGACAGAATCTGGATGAATGTTTTCTTGGGGGTATGGCAGGGGAGGTTAGAGGGATATGGGAAACTGCTAACAAATGAGAGCACGAAAGATGAAAATTTTCTTAAGTTGATTGTGGTGATCTTTGTACAATTCCTCTTTAAAAATGATTAAACTCCTTATTTGTGTTATGTGTCAATTACAGGTCAATAAAAGTGGTAAAATGTTTGGTATGCATGTGCTGGCTGGTAAGAATTTCTTCCTTCTAAATTAAATTTTTTGATGCCTTTAAAAAATTATTACACTAATTGAAAGAACCACAGAAGCCTTTCGATAAGGGACAGAACATTTAGAAAATGCAAACTAATCTCTAGTGACAGAAAACACACCAGAGCTTGCCTGGGGCAAGTGGAGTGTAACATGGGTTTTAAATGAACGAGAGGAGATTTGGGATGAAAGTGTGGAAAATGGTGATTGTGGTGATGATTTCTGACATCTCCACATAGGCCAAAACTTAAGTAATTGTACTTAGTAAATTGATGCAGTTTACGGTACACAAATAATATTGAAACAAAGCCTTTTGTTTTGTTTCAAAGAGGCACTCATTTGCCTTGTGTTTTGCTAGAAGTCCCAAGAAGTGAGAGAATTACAAACTAAGGCCTAATTAGGGGATTTAGAGCTGGCTGATAAGTATCAGAAAGAGGAACTCAGGAGAAAGAGATCTTGGATTCTAGTTAAAGATGGCATCTTCCCAAATGAGTTCTGCCAGGTCTTATCCCTCCGGCTACCATTGAATCCTGGTGTTTGAGACTTTTAATCGTTTAAGAGAGTAGAAAGCCCAATCTTTGTCCCGCACAGTTGTTGGTGTTTTCAAGCTGCTGACCGTGCTGATCTCAGCTCCGTGTGTAACCACACCACACCACCACCGGGGCTCCTAATCTTCAGGTAAACCCTGCAAAATCTCTTAAAAATGCAGCTAGGGACTTGCTTCTAGGCAAAAGGAATTTAAAAGAGTTGCACTTTTAAAAAACGTGTGTCTCAGTTGCATTAGATTTTGGAATTCACCGTAAACAACACCAGGGTGTTTCTTTAGGAAATGGCTCCTTTCTTCCACCGCTGAAGTCTTCCTCCATTACCCAGATGATATTAAGTGCCCTTGAGACATTACTCCCAGCAGCCGGGTGCTCGTCAGAGCGTAACCCTGGCCGTAACAGCCATTCTCGCTGCTCCTGGTAGGTTTGAGGCCATCATAACCACTGTGTCCACCCATAACTCGAATGGTTTTTCCCGTTTCCACTGACTTTCTACTTTATCAGGCACGTTGTCCTCTCAGGCTTTGTAGCTCCTGGTAACACGTACAAAATCCATGCAACAAAACTTCACCATTCTGCCTGTACTTCGTCCAAGACAGATTTATCTCTTATTCTGGCAGTCCATTGTACTGTGAATATTTTCTTCAACGCTGTAATTCAAAGTCATTGGCTTTTCTTCGATATCCCTTATTGATTGCCTAGCTTCCCCATGCATAGGAGGCTATTGGAAACACCATGGCTTGGGTCGGGCACCCTTTCATCTTTAAAGGCACGTGTTTGCTTGAGCCACTTACAGAGCTCTTGTACAGTAGATTTCCCTGATGTCATAGATAACTTGATTCTCTGACTTTTGCTTCCAGGAGCAGTGGCTCTGGAGTCAGGTAAAACAAAATCTTTGATAATTTCAATCTTCTCTCTGTGTATCGTGATGTTGCTCTTTGGCTCAGTTGTGAGAATGTTTGGTTTCTTTACTGCAAATATAGACATGTTAGAGATTGGCTTCTTTGACCTTCATCTGTACGAATTCGAAGTCCTCTTCACTTTTAGCAAGAAAGGTTGTATCATTTGCATATTGAAGGTAATTAGTGAATCTTCCACTCTGGTGCTACATTTCGTGTGGCTTAATATGTGAACACTGTGTAGTCAGGTGCTAAGAAAATCCACATTTGTCCCTGGTGACTTTCAGAGAACACTGACCTATTTCTTTCAATGACCTGTACACTCTTGTCTATTAAAGCCACCTAGTAAGATCAAAGGGTGCTTTTTAAAACCTGTTTTGAGTGGGCTGCACTCTAACTACTCTCCTGTGGGAAAAGTGAATCTATGAAGCAATCAAAATTACATAGTATAGCAATTGTTTCACAAAACTAATAATTTTCTCCTCCCTTCCCCTTTCTTCTTCCTATACAGGCCAATCCTGTCAACCCACCCAAATCACCAGAGAACAATATTTAATTTTGATTTCAGCCACAAAGTTAAGTCAGAGGGGAAAGACAGTGAAATTGAAATCAACATGTTTTAAGTGTTTAATGTAAAATAAAAGAGTAAATGATAGCTTCAAGAGAAAAACATATAGAGGAAACTGAAAGTTTCTAAGACCATCAATGATTGCAACTCTGTTAGAAAACAAGCTGACTGAGTGAGGTTGTGAATCTGAAGATGTGAAGTGAAGATGTGAAGATGTGAATTTGGTGATCAAGCATGACCACTGTCAAGAAGGGAACCTGACCTATATGGGCAAGGTTTTATTTTAATATCCTTGCTCCTAACAGGCTTGAATGGGAAGTAATCCAAAATTATTTATCCTTTGAGAGGATAATGATATATGAAATATGGTATCTTTTTGGAAATGATACCTCATTCTACAGTGAATACAAGCACAAAATTCGACAATAACAAAAAAGCAAGATGAGAAGAATACATATAGAATGATTCCTTTTATATAACTCCTCCCCCCCCCAAAAAAAACCAGACAACTGAAAGTATTGGAAGGGACCAAGTTGAGAAGCAGATCTATAAACCAGAACAAGAAAAAAATGGTTTCTATTAAATTCAGGGTGGTCATTAATCCTTGGAAGGAAAATAGAACTTGAACTTCATACACATAGGGAGGTTTTGAATGCATTGCTAATGTTCTTTTTAGTTAGTTGGGTGGTGGCTCGTGGATCATTATACATTTATTTTCTAGACTTCCATTTATCATACTCACTTCATTACATTTAACAAACTCTGAAAAAACAAAGAATCATTTTTAACGTAATGGGGAAGGGGGAAAAGGGTAGAGAAAGCACTCCATCGAGGCATCAGAAGCATAAAATGTCTTAATTCACCTTGAAGAAATGTGTATGTTTTCATACGGTTCTTTCACATTATCATTCCTGCTCTGGTTTCCAGCCTGTCAGCTAAACTCTTAATCAAGGCATGTTATACTGAAATTCAAGATTCTGGAAAAGGAGGGGAATCTAATGAAAAAGCTCAACAAATCTTTCCTGGTGCCTGGGGCCAGAGCTATGTCGAGAATGTGGTGTTTAACTTCACCACAGACTCGTTCCCCCAAGGCTAAGTGGTGGCCCAGACTGGTTGGAATCCAGATGGGTGTGTGAGGCCGAGGTCTAAGAAGATGTCAGCGGAGGTGCAGTGCTTCACTATTTCCAAGGGCCTGTCACCAGACCTCCCTGGAACCTCTCCCAGGCTCTGAGAGAAGACCTTGCTACCACCATTCCATTAGAGAGATTGTTAAACCACAGAGAAGTGAAAAGACTTGTTCCCAATCACTGTTGTGACAAATGGCAGAGGCAGAATGGAAAAACTGGCTTTCTTCACTGGGAGACAATGACCTTGAAGGGAATTCTACTGCGAACTTACTGAACTGATTTGAGGATAAAGTCCCACTTCCAGGCTGTCATGGTCTGGCCCATGAGGGGACACACAGAACATAGAAATGGTGTACTATTATCACATCCATTGCTGAGTATTTGTGTGTTGGGAGGGCTGGACCCAGGCAACATCAAGGGACAATGACGAGTAGCTCTTGTAATGAGTTGTCCTGATTAGCAGAGCCCTCTTTTGTTATCTTGCATGAGGTCAACATTCCACATCCATAAATAACTACACCCTCCTTGCCAAACCCCAGTCTTTACACTCGCACAGCAACGCACCACTTAGCAAGCCTTTTCAGAGAAACAAACATACTACAATCTGGCCTCGGGCTTCCTGCTGAAGAATGTGTGTGAGCATCGGCTGTGTCCTTGCTGCCCTCAGCACCAAGAAGTCCACTATTTACAATCGTGCTCTGCCAAGAAATTCCCTGGGCCCCGGTGTGGTTTGAACAGCGGATATGCGAAAATACTGAACAAATATCAGAGTTGGATCCCCATCCCTGTCCTCAAAGCTTTTGCAAATTTAAGTATGGTATCCTCAACAAATTGCAGAAGTAAAAGTCCACAGGAACTCTCCTCCATAGGTTGAATCTTGATGCTAAAAGGCAAACAGTTCCTAGCCCTTGAATGCGGAACTACAATAAGTAGAGATACATTATTGGCTAGACTGAAGCAAACCCTAAGTTCTCAGCCCCCACTTTTGCCAGCGGATTCTCTCTTAAACAAAGTGCCAAACTCTAAAAGCAATGCAACTTCAGCGATGCGGCTTTGACAGACCGCCAGAATTAGAGGAACCAGAAAAAGACGGCCTTTTTCAGAAGAGCACATGTCTGCGGTGCTGACAGAGCTACATGCATCCCCTTCTGAGGGCCCTGGCACAAGTCACTCTGAAGATGACCACCTGGAAGAATAGGAAACACATCCAGCACTTGCCTCTCCTGCCTACCTTCCTTCACCTCTTTTCCATTCCGGGTGTCTTTTACAAGGCAAACGCACAAAGACACATCATCCAGAGCAATCCTGCAGCATCATCACATTCTACCTAAAGGGAAGCACAAGAAGAAGACTAGTTTGCGTCTCAGGACATACCCTGTTTTGAAGAAACCTTAAGCCCTCCCACAAGACTAGCAGGTGCCCTCACGGTGCCATGGGAGGGCTCTCATGTGCCAACCACAAGGTTGCCTTCAACCTACCCCAAGCTCTGAGGGAGAAAGATGGGGCAGTCTATTCTACCCTGTTCTTGAAGTTCCTTGGGAGTTGTGATTTACAGTGGGTTTGGTTTGGGGGTAGATTTCAGGTTAGAACTCCCAGTGGCACAACGGTTAAGCCTTGGCTACTCACTGTAAGATCAGCTGTTGACACATGCTCGCTGCTGTGTTGGAAAAAAAAGCCTCGTGATCTGCAGCTTTAACGATCGCAAACTTGCAACTGAGAGGTAGTCATTTTATTGTTACATGGGATCCTTATTAGCAGAAATAAGTTAGACCGTATTCAACAATGGCAGTCAAGGTTTCCTTTTTTAAATCAAAATGACATATGCTATCTCATCATGCATATAAAGAGGACCCTCAGTTCATTTAGGACCATGGATAGAATGAATGTCATCTTGCACTGGAAGCTACTGTGCTTGAAGTGCGTTGCTCTGATAGACTGTCACAAATGCATTCCTTTCTCATTCTTTGGTCTCCAGTCAATGCCCACTTCCAGAGAATCGAGTTGATTTCATGAGGCAACCATATAGGATGGAAGAAATGCCCCCTGTGCGTTTCTGAGACTGTAGTTTTTCACCAGAGTCAAGAGCCTCATCTTTCTCCCAAGGAATGGCTGGTAGTTTCAAACTCCTGACTTTGAGGTGAGCAGTGGAAAGCATAATCACTACGCTATCGGGGTCCCTCCTTTGGTTGTACATTCACACGAAGCTACATATGACAGGAGATGATGGAAATAAATAAAGAGAACAAGTCTCTCTGGATCTTTAGGTCAGTTTTTGCATAAACAGCTTATGTATTTTCAGAGGTCAGTGAAATCCTCACTCGAGATTGCTGGGAAATTCAGGGTAGAGGAGTGTCAGTTTCCAAATCTGTTGAACGGAGATAACTGCTCTGAGGTGACAACTCCTACTTGTCCCTTAACAGTGTATAAATTTCTCTCGCATAGAAATAATTGAAGCAGCCTCTTTGAGCAACGTTCTCCATCACAATTATGTTCACTTACTGAGCGGCATAGGATTGTTAAGGCTGGGACTTTTTACTGAAGCAGATTGCAACATCTTTATCCTGCAAAACTGCTGGAGGGTAAGCGAGGTGGGGATGAGAGTGGAAGTAAATCCAGGCAGCTCAGTTAGCTGTGGAATTCTTTAGCCACTACACCACCAGAACTCTCTTTCTTGCATTAAAGTCAAGCTAAACAATAGTCTATACACTCGGTCCCACTTCCCTGAAAATTCTTAGAGACACAGGTATGATTCTAGTTCAGAACCTGGGGACTGTCTATACTTTCTTTTTGTTTTGGCTAAAACTTGCTCGGGTGCCAAGAAAATCAGTCCGTTTCAATTTCATTTTTCTTCCCTTTAAAACACTCAGACCAGTGTGGAGAGTTGACAAGTAAGGAATCTAGAGGGTTTTTAAGCCTGAGACCCTTCCCTTTGTAATTGCAATTTTATTCTTGCCTTTTGGTTTGTAAAATATAATAAACACAAAGGCAAACAAATGCCTTGTGGTTGCACAGGCTATCTAAAAATAGTGACAGTATCCCATTAACCCCCACGTGTATGTGCTTTTGTCTTCTTTTCATTTCTCACCCAGCTTCCTACCTTTTCTTCCAGACCCTGCCAAACCCTGCCTCCCACTCCCACCCCTCAGGTTCCCCTGGTCTCCTCTTAATCTTTAAAGTCTTTTATTGTGGTGTGGAAATCATTTTTAGTTTCCTTTCTTCCTTTTTACTAATAATGTCAAAATATCTTTACGGTGTTGACTTGCTTTGCTGAGTGTAATGTACTCCATTTTCATTCATGGCAGGAGAGGCCTTACAGAATCATCATTATTTTTTAGCAGTGTATGTCTGTAACAGAATGTGCTTATCCATTCCTCTACAGATAGATTTATAAAGCCCATTCAATCTTTTTTGCTTCTATAGAAATCACTGCAATAAACTCTGGTGTGACTATGTCTGTTCGTGTTGTGGGGTCATTTGCTTAAGGGTGAATAGGTGAATAGGGTAGAATCGGGTAGAATAATGTGAAAAAGACTACCTATCAGAACAATGTTTGCTGTAGTTTTTGAGCTTTGTGAGCCATCAAGTCAGCTGCAACTTATAATACCCCTGTGTACAAAAGAACAAGACACTGCCCAGTTCTGTGCCACTCGTGCAATCGGTATGTTTCAGTCTATTGTTGCAGTCAGTGTGCCAGTCCATTCCAATGAGGGCCTGCCTCCTCTTTAATCTGACCTTCTACTTTACTAAGCAAGATCAAGGTCTGATCTCCCCTGCAAATGTACTTGAAAAGAAGTGTGGCCACCTTCAGTTCTAAGGAACATGCTGACTGTAGTTCCTCCAAGATAGATGTGTTCCTTCTTCTGGAAAAACCATATTGCTTTGAAGATTCTTCAGCAATACCATAATTCAGATGAGGCAGTTATCCTCCTGTCTTCCTTATCCATCGCCCTGCTTCCACATGCATATGAAACGAAAACACTATGGCTTGGATCAGGTGCACCTAACTCCTCAAACTGGCCCTTCACCCCTGTGCATAAGCCATGTGCAGGAGCGTTCTCCAAGGCAAAATGCCATTTCATCTCATGACTGCTTCCATGAGCATTCATTGGGAAATCAAGTGAAGTGAAATCTTCGACATTTTCAATCCTTTCTCCATTTATCATGATAGCATACATTGGAGATTTTTGTTTTCTTTACATTGAGTTGTGATCCTCACGTAACGCTATCATCTTTAATTTTCCTAAGCAAGTGCTTGAAATTCTCTTGACTTTTAACAAACAAGGTTGTGTTTTCTGTGTATTGCAGACTGTTGATAAGAGTGCCTCCAAGGCTGATGCCAAATTCTCCATATAGTTTCAATATGTGCTCCATGTACAGATTAAATAGATAAGGTGTTAGGCTAGAACTCTGATGCACACTTTTCCTGATTTTAAACTACAACAGGCAATTATGGGAACGGAACCAGGGGGTAATATGTGGTTTAAATTCAGGAAAAGTGTGTAGCCATAAGAACCCAATGAAGTATTCTGGAATCCCATTCTTCACAATGCTATCCATACTTCTTTGTTGTTAGTCAAGTTTATTCCAATTCATGGCGATCCCTGGTATGCACAGTTAGACTGGGGTTTTTGGGAGGCAGGTCTATGTCCTTATTTCCTCTGGCAGGGTTCAGATCACCAACCTTTCTCTGCCTCATAGTCAACATTTCATCTCGTGTGCCACCCAAGATTGGAAGAGAGTGTTTCAACCTACAAATCAATTTTTTCTTCCATTTTTCATTTACGGTTCCTAATGAGGTTCTATATTTCCATTTCAGATGACAAAGCCAAAGCTAATTTGTCTGAAGAGTTTATAGACCAGCAGAAAGAAAGGGCCTTGCCTCACAGTGCTTTTACAGCATGCACCCCACTTTACAAAAGACAGACTGGAGCACATCGCGTCATGGGTCTTAACTGTTGTTAATTGATACAACTTTGAAAAAAAAATTTTTAACAATTTGGCTTGACAACCTTTTAAAATCATAATCTGACCAACTCTGTTTTAGAAATATGCTAGTCAAGGGAAATAAAAAACAAACATAATTTTCTTTTTCCCTCCGTTAAAAAAAGAAAACTAGAAACATGCTAAAATGTGACTCACACACTCCATTCAAAGGCACCTTGTGGATGATCAAACCCAGTTATTTCAGGAATTGCCTCCAAATGGGATGAACTAGAGATGCAAAAAAATAGTGGGTTTTGATTTGCTTGCTTCAACAAAAGTTATATCCAATTAAACACGGACTATATTCATCATAAATTATTATAACAGAACCGTGATGATAAATGTAAGAAGTGTTGATGCTTTCGTGAAAAAGCTGTGGTAATTGAAAAAAATCAATAGTTCCTTAAAATAGCACCTGCAGTATTTAAAGTTAATGAGATTGCATCCACGGACTCTCCATCTCGACTGCACATTGGACTAAGCTGAGAGATTTCAGAAACTCCTCTGATCTGGACCTCACCCCAATGTTGCTGATCTCAGAGAGCTGTAAAATTGAAATAATTATCCAGGTACTGCTAATATGCAGCCAAAGTTGAGTACTTCTATTGTATTACCATGGCAGCCTACACAAAATTTTGTTTCCTCTCAAGCTGTGTACATTCCACATAAGGGGAAAAAAATCATTTAAAGGTAGATGGCTCTTTTATTCAGGACTTTGAATCATGTTGAAGCAGAATGACCTAATATGAAACCTTGCTTTTAAAATCACTATTGTGGTAAAATGTACAATTGAAAGTATCTGCCAATCCAATGATTTCTACATGCAAAACTCAGTGGCGTTGATTGCATTCTTCATATTGTGAGACCACTATCACTGTCCTGGGTAGAATCGCCTCATCATCATTGACATAAATCCAATACACCCAATACACCCTAAGAAAATAACTCCTTTCCCTATCCCTCTCACTTAGAATGATCACTTGTATTCTTATCTTCCTATTCAGCTATCTTATATAACTGAGATCATGTAGCGCTTATTCTTTTTGGATTGATTTATTCAACATCGTGCCTATAAGGTTCATCCATCTTGTGACATGCATTAGGATTTCGTTTCTTTTCATGATTGAATAAAGAAAAATATATCCTATAAACATAGTACTCTGGATATATAATTCTCTGAAAATATACCCTGAATATATATTGACTCTTTCATAGTCATTCTTTCTCCTTCTATATCCATTTTCTCAATTGATTGATTGATTGAAGATCAGAAAAGCAGAGAAACCACGTCTTGGAATAAGAATACGGAAAATTGAAGACCCCTTAATAGTACATGTTATGACAGATACCTTTAATCATACAGAACAGGAATTTGTTCTTGAAAGGCAAAATGTGCCCACCAAGTGTCCAGAGAGTAATAGAGCCTAGGGAATCTGTTCATGGTGAAAACTGAGCTTTGGGTTGTGTGTGCATTAAGTTTTATATAAAGCTCTGTCATTGCACATTTGTTTGGTAATAAAAGCCAAACCCAGGTTTCTCACATCAGTTATATCTTTATCTCTCTGCCTTCCCCACTAAACCACGTGGGGCTATAACTTGAACATAGCTTTGTTATTATACCATGAGGAACCAAGCTCGCCCTTGTTTATAGGCTATGCCAAAAGTTGTAGAAGCCCCAGTGGAGGGGATCTGATTCCAATTTGGGGATGAAAGTGCAATTTCCCCTGCCAGGTCTAAATGGAGAGCATATTACTCATTTTTAGCTAATTTCTCAGCTTACAGAATAACTTGGCACATGTGTGCAATATCTGTTCTCTAAGCTTCTCCTCAGAGACCCTGGCCTTGATGGGATAGTTATGATTGGAGAAAAAAAAATAATAAATTGGAGTCATAGTTGAAAAACCAGTTTATGTAAGAAAACACATGCATTCAAATCGAAAGGGGTAATCAAAAACAAGAACTATGGATTAATATTTCTTTATAGGCTTTTATAGGCTTTATAGTTTTTAATATGAGGGCTTGTGACACAATAAAATGTTTTCAAAACACACCTACTGAGAAGAAACAAAAACATGTTTGGGTCAATTAATGTGGGAGAAATCATAGTCATCTATGTAAAAATTAGGTTAGTCGTTCAAATCCACCATGGGAGAAAGATGAGTTTGTTTCAATCTAGATTTAGTCCTGAAAATCCTTTTCAGGGTTGCTGTGAGTCTGAATCAACTCAGTGAGTAACACCTTCATATGGGTTGTAACCAGAGCTTCACCTTCTTCTATGAGTATCGGGGCCTTTGAATGAGATTGGACAGACATTCCTTTACTCAATGGGTTTCATCCCTTTCAACAATACTCCTTTTTTCCCCACCAATAATTATTGTCATCTCCTATCCAATGACTGTGTCCTTGTTACATGAAAATGTTTAATAATATAAAGCTCTTTGAATGCAGTTAGATTTTAAATTATTTACACAATTCCAACTTCCTCCTGTATCGATTTCTAAGGGCCACAGTAATGAATTACCCACAACTGGGAGGCTTGTAGACACATGAATTTCTGGAGATTCGGAGTCTAAGATTAAAGTGTTAGCTGCATTGATTTCTTCTCAAGCTCTGAGGGATGGTCACTTTCCTGCTCCTGTTCTAGTTTCTGGTGGTCCCAGCATCCTTTAGTTTGCAGCACCACATGGTGTTTTTGCTCTGTCTACCCACCTCTCTCCTTCCCTTTTATAAGGACCTCACCAAATAGGACCAGGGCTTTTCCTGTTAGATCCTTGGATAGTGTAAATAGCTTGTCCTTGTTCACTTGTCCAATGGTTGGTAGTTCCTACCACTCGTGGCACTAGAGAAGAGAGGCCCGAGGATCTGATTCTGTGAAGGTTACAACATCAAAGACATGGGGTCTTCTGGACTTGGAATGAACTTAACAGCAACATGGAAACTCAGATGTGACCTCATGTTAACGTAGCCAATAATATCTTCAAGGACTCTGTTGCCTAACAAGATCCTCACAAGTCCCAGGTGTCACACTTCAACATATCATTGTGGGACCTAGTTCATGACACATCGCAATCACTAACATGGAGTCAATTTCATCACTCACTGACATTGGGTCACATCCAACTCAGGGGAACCAATAAAATCTTCAGGAACAAAGTGTGAGAATCTGTAACGCATGAGTTTGAAAATCAAGAAAGGTGCAGGCTACCGGATTGTCTCCATGTTTTGTAACATGTGTTTATCTTCTCCTCTGACAGCCAAAGAAAGGTCTAGGCTCCCATCTGCACCACATCCAAATCTTCTCAGTACGTTCCTAAAGTTCTTGAAAGAAAGATACAGCAGACTCTACTGTCCTCTCTTCACTCACTCTGCCTGCATGGCTGCTGTGTGTTCATCAAAATGTGCCACACCATAGAGGGACATAAATGGACACATTCGCTGATTTCTTAATAGAAGCATACAAATATGCATAAAACTTTAGCTTGACTTCAAAGTAGCAGAGAGGGGCAATCACATCACAGCAAACATAGCAATAATGTAAAATTGAATATCAAACATCAAGGGTCAACATTCCTTATTAAATATCTTACTCTGTGTAACTCTGTGTGTGTTTATGCATTTGTATGTGCACTCTCTCTTAATTTCTAAAGTTTTGTCTGACTTCACATTTTTGTGAATCTACTATGAGGACAAAATTTCTCCCATCCTTCAATGACTCTCTCCCCCAATGCTCCCACTTCTGGTTTCATGGTACAGCTATTATTATTTCAAACTGAGGAACCTATCTGTGGCCCCAAGAAAAACCCCAAATTATTGGTTATTTCATTCCATATATAATTTTTATTCCTCTCTTTTTAGTATTTCGTATTGCAGGCATTGACACTGCACCTGATCCAATAGGTAAACATCCTTAAGAGTCAGAAGACAGACCTGGAACTGTTCACAGGCTACTTTTCTTTCTCCTTCCTCCATCCCCTGCCCCTGCCCCATGTCTATCTATATAAAATAGGCAGCATAAACAATCCTGAGGGAAAAAACAATGGGCCCAATGGTTCCAGGGGGTGAGGGGAGAGGAATAGGTGGGGAAAAGGGAGGGAAGGGCCAACAAACCCAAGAACGAGGAAACAACAAGAGATCAAAAATTCATGGCAAGGAGGGCATAGAATGCCTAGTGGGACTTGACCAAGTGCAATGTAGTTGAGAGGAATTATTGACAGCTAAACATGATAGTTGAACAGGAGGAAAGTAAAAGAAAATAGAGAAAAGGGCAGGAGATAAAAAGCATGTATAGAGCTATAAAAATAGGCATGTACATATGTAAATATCTTACTGTATAATGATAGGGGTATAGGTTCTATGACATATTTATAGGTTAGGTATTAAGGTAGCAGATGGACACTGGGCCTCTACTCAAGTTCCCCTTCACTTCATTCTAATGATCTAGGATACTGTACTCACCTTTCCAAGATCACTGAACACAAAATGGGTGAATAAGCTAATGTGGTGAAGAAAGGTGATCATGTCTAGCTATTACAATATATAGGATCTGGAGTTTCAAATGGTTGAAGTTAAACAAGCGACCATCTAACAGGGAAGCAACAAAGACCACATGGATGAAGCAGACCAATCGGTGTGATCAGGAGGCATCAATGGGATCAAGTATCAGGCATCAGCAGACCCAAATAAACAATTATATTGATGCAAATAACGGGGGGTTGGGATGAAGATCCAAAGTCCATCTGTAGGTAATTGGACAACCCCTGACAGAAGGGTCACAAGGAAAAAATGGGCCAACCAGAGTGCAATATAGCACTGATGAAGCACACAGCATCCCTCTAGTTCTTTAATGTTTCTTTCCCCCACTATCATGACCTCAGTTCTATCTTAAAATTCCAGCTAGATCCATGCATGTACACTGGTACAGATAAGAGCTTTCAACACAGAATCCAGGACAGATAAACCCTTCAGGACAAACAACAGAAACATGGGGGAAAGGAGATAGCAGACAGTGTAACATATGAAAATAAAAATAATTTATAAATTATCAAGGATTCACAAGGATGGAAGGGTCAGGGAAAGAAGGGAAAATAAGAGCTGTTACCAGGGGTTCAAGTAGAAAGAAAATGTTCTGTAAATGATGATGGCAACGTATGTACAAATGTGCTCGATACAATTGATATATGGGTTGTTATAAGAATTGTAAGAGCCCCCAATAAAATGATTCATTAAAAATTTTAAAAGATTTCATAAGTGCCTTTTTTTCATGTCTTTCCAAAGCAGTCAGTCAAATGGTAGCATTCTGTGGGATATAAAAAGACTTCTCCAGCTTTGTCAACCCCAAAGATATGCCAAATATGAGAGGCTGTTTGCCAGCACATGGTGGGAAGGCAGATGCTTAGAGATATTCTCCCTGAAGGCATTCAGCCTTCAAACTACATCTGGTCTCACTACAGGTGGGGCTAACTCTCTGCTGTTAAGGACAATGGATTACTTCTCCTAAAAGCTTAGGCTAAATCAAGACTCCAACTCAAGGTCACTCAATGTTAGAACTCCATCATGAATCTAGGTTCTGCCCATCTTGTCTCATGTGTGCCTCCAATCCCTCTCCTTCCTATTGCATGGATATTGTTAGATCATCCCCCTCATTACTGTAGTACCTATAGTACAACCACTTCCTGTAACATGTCTCTATGTATAATCAGGGGGCTTGCATACGCCCCAAATATATGCAAACCTTGGTTAAAAATAAATCCCACTCTCCCTCCTCCCTCTCTGTCTGTGCAGTGCTCAGACCTGGCTGTTAAGCAACTGGCTTTCCAGAAGGTGAGCATGTTACCATGAAATGTGTCTGACTTCTTCATTTTATTCTCTCTCCCCCATCTCTCCTTATTTTTCTATGACTTTACTCTATACATCTTAACTGTACAGTTGTGTTTACTGAACCCATGATTAGTTGTGGGAAGTGGCCGTCCCCCACAGCATTACTGTTTTTCTTTCTATAACAAACATCACTGAGAACTGTGAGCATAAGACGTACAGTGTTGCTATTAGGGTTCTAGTTCATATAAGGGTTCTTTAAGAAATTAAAAAAAACTATTTAAATGTGACTCTTTGATCAAGGGATAGTTGCAGACAGGGCTTCTCAATAATATGCTTCTCTCATGCTTTCCTTTAGAAAAATGAAATCAAAGTAGTGACTTTTGAGGGAATTCACTTAGCCAAGAAAAAAATGAGAAGCTGATACCAAGGGCTCAAGAAGAAAGAAAATGTTTTGAAAATGATGATGGCAAAAAATGTACAAGTGCGCTTGACACAATAGATGTAGGTATGGGATGTGATAAGAGTTGTGTGAGTCCCCAGTAAAATGATTTATTTTTAAAAAAGATCAAATTAGATAAGTCAATTGAGAATGTTATGGAAAATGATTCGGGGATTCCCAAGGGGTAATTTTGGTAAGTTTTCTCAAAGGACAAAGAATAATCACAGGGGCTTATTATGAAGGAATTTTAAGAAAATTTGAAGCTTCAGTGGGGAGAAAAAAGTCAGGAAGGTTCCACTAAGGAATTTGTTTTCTATCATGGCAATTTGCTTCCTCATTTTCAGAGGGGAGCAAATGAGAATTTTCTTGGGAAACCTTGCCACATCCATCCTACAGACCTACTCTTGCTAATTTAGGCACTTAATATTACCAAATTTCAAAGACATGTCCAAGGAACACTATTTTGTTCCCTCAAAGATGCCAAAGTGGCATTTTGTGATGGTATAGATCAAAGAGCTTAGATATGTTCAGGAAAGGGTTAGGGAAAGAGAAGTACACTTTCAGAAGTGTCTAAGCCTAGATCACTGCCTCCCTGACTGAAGGAATCACAGTGGGGATTTGAGGAGGCACACCTTTTGCTCATAGATGCTGGTGACTAAAGGAGTGTAAGTGCTTTTGGGTAAGTGGGTCCCTGAGAGAAATGAGGACTGAAATGATGGTTCATTACATGTTCTTCTCTTAACAAAGTGATCCTCATCTACTCTGGGTCGGGATAACAGTTCAACTTGGAACTCTTTCCAAGGTTGTTTTTTCTCTCTCTCTCTCTCTCTCTCTCTCTCTCTCTATCTATCTATCTATCTATCTCTCTCTATCTCTTTCCTAACTTTTGATGTCAATCTGTTTAAGATAGCCAAGATAAGCAAGTCCAAGTAGAGAGGGAAGGTATATTTGGTTCTAGGGGTGCATGGAAGGGGAGGAGGTCATGAGAGGGGAGCAGTGAACCAATAATAATGGGGGAATATCAAAGATACTAAAATTGATGAGGAGGAGGGTGTACCATCCTTGGTCATGTTTGATTAATTAAAATATTTCCAAGAGGAATTACTGAGAGGTGAACAATGGGTAAACATGATGGTGGAGCAAAAGAAAAGAAGAAAGAGGAAGAAAGTAAAAATTATGTATATAGGTATAAATATAGATATGTATATATGTGAACATATAAATCTAGGTGCATTTTTTCATATATGTGGGTATTTGTGTGTGTACGTACACACACATACATACATATAACAAAGAAGCAGGTGGAACTGGGGCCTATACTCAAATCTCTTTTTTTTTTAGCTTTTGAGTTGTTTTTTTAGGCATCACTGCCCTCTGGTAGAGGGAGTAGGAGGCCCAGCCTTTGCTCCTGTAGAGATTGAATTGAACTTCCATCCAAATGGGCCGTAGTCCCGCGCACAACCACTAAACCACCAGGGCTCAGATCTCTCTCTCTTTTTTTTTAATCAAATCTCATGTCAGTATAAGAACTGTTTGTTCTAATCATGTGACACTGTTTGCTACCTTCCCAACCCAATCTCTGAAGACAAAATGTAATGAAGAAAACTAATGGCATCCAGCTATTAAAAGATACAGCATTTGGGGGTCCTAAAGACTTGGAATTAAGTAGGCATCCAAAACAGCCCACATGGAAGAAACTTACCAGCCTGTGTGATAATGAGGTGTCAGCGGGAGCAGGTGTCAGAAATTCAAGGAGCATGGACAAAGTGATGGACCCAAGTCCACCTGCCGTATAATTGGACAGAATTTCACAGAAGGGTCACAAAGAAGGAATCATAAATCCAGTAAGCAGTATAGTACTGATGAAATACATAATTACCCTTGATTATTTAATATCCTGACTTCTTATAATTATGGTCTTTGTTTCACCTCGTTAATCTTGCTAGCCCTGCGGAGGTATATTTGTATAATTAAGATTGTTCAATGAATGAAAGCCAAGACAGATAACCTTTCAAAAACAGTAATGGGAGTAATGATTCCCTGAGTATACGGGAAGGGCGAGGGAGGGAAAACTGATAGCAATGATGACTGCATAACCCCATGTGAAGGTAAAAGATATCAGAATTGCATAAACATACATTGGTTGATGTAAAATATAGCATAGTAAGTAAATAAATAATAATAACACAATATAATCATAAGGGTTCATGGGAGGTTGGGCAAGGGAGGGAGGAGATATAGGGGAACTGAAATAAAAGTGTTTAAGAAGAAAGGTAATGTTTTGAAACTGATAGGGGCAGCAACTGTATAGTCATGCTTGATCTAATTGAATCCTGAACTGTTGCAATATCAGTAGGAGCTCCCAATTAAAAGATTTCTAAAAAGAGAAGTCTAAAAACCTAGATGTTTTTCTTTTCTTTTTTTTTTTTGGGGGGGGGGCATCACTGCCCTCTGGTGGTGGGAGTAGGAGGCCCAGCCTTTGCTCCGTGGAGCTAGAATCGAACCTCCATCCCAGTGGGCCGCAGTCCCCCACACAACCACTACGCCACCGGGGCTCAGCTAAAAACCTAGATGTTAAAAAGCATTAGTTTACATACTGATATTTTTGCTTAATAAATATCTCTATAATTTTGCAACATTTTAAAACATATTCCTATATTTATTTGGCCTTCAGGAATGCTTAAAGCTCCTTTGGGTGTTCTCCAGAGCATATGCTGGGCAGTGGTCCACACTTACAAACCTTCAAAATAACTGATCGAAATGTGTTCAAAGTACACATTGGGAAAAGTTGACCATTGTTGCAACTCACTTTGGTGAAAGCCACCCTTCCTCTCCACTTTATTATGAACATTTCTCCTTTTTGACTATCTGTTTCCTGTGATGCAGGTGAAGGACAGTGCTAGTATCAAGGTAAAGGGCTAACTCTATGTTCTAATGAACAACCAACTCTTCAGTCAAGAAGGAAAATGTCTGATTGTGGATATTAACCCTTCAAAATTAATGGACAATAAGGGACTTTCCCTACCCCCTGGAATCACCCATGTGATAGTTACATAATCTCCTATTAACCTGTGAATGGGTGGTAGGGTCTAGCCTGTCAATCAGGTTGCAGTTTAATGGCTTCATTCAGAGGGAAAAAGGAGACAAAATACCTCAGTGGAGGGCAGACATACCCTTCGTCTTCCTTCTGACAAGCTAGATGTGCTATGCTGATTGAGCCAGAGCCCCCTGGCCTGGGGGGCCTCATGGAGACCCATGCCAGCACTGAGGTGCTTCCACTGCCTCTGGATCCACAAGACTTTCTACCCACTGGCCTGTGCTCTTCCTTCCTGCATTTGGCATCCTTGCATGAGCTGTGTCAATCTGAAGAAGAATGTATCAAGAGGCAATAGACACATAGATTATATCAGATTTATGCACTCAACCTGGACTGGACTGGGATGTATTTTTAACGTACAATTGTTCTTTGAGATCAAGTTCTCTCTGACATATAGGAGTGCCTTTGGAAGTGTTTCTCTAGTCTATCTGAACTAACACAATGCAGCATCAGGATTTTGTCCACCACTTTCAACACACCTCCCAGGCATCCTTTCCCAGCCTTGCTTACTTGGACAAAGGAATTGAAGTGAATGAAAATCCAAGCACACTTGAGCTTTCCTTTTTCAAACCAGAGTTCTGGCAGAGTAACTCCAGTCAATATATCTGAATTTTCCCTCCACACCGACCACAGTCCTGGCTTCCTCCTTCGGGACTCAGGACAAGTCTTAGAGCCAGGGTTGACAAAATGTACCAATTTTGAAAGTCAGAAAAGTTTTTCCTCTCATCCTTTTAGAAAGTTAATTAAATGGTAGACTCACCAATGAGGCTTTGTGCCATTTTGCATAGTGCCAGAAAATAGTCTGTGACCAGAATTATATCATTATGTCACAGTGATTAAAATTGTGTTTTACAATAGAGCTTTTGGTCTGGAAGTCCGTGCTGGCATTAATCATCTGACCCAGAGTAAAGTTGTTTAAAATATGTGACTTTTCTTCTGGAGGCATAAAATGGAGATAATAAAGGAACTGCCTCATGGGGTGGTTGTAGTAATGAAAGCAGATCACTTGTGTCGATTGCTAGGCCCCAAACCAGCAAGAAAGTCAAGTGTCATTACTTCCTTATATCTGGTTTAACTAAATTACAATATAATAGAGATCCAAACTACTATAAAGCGGAATTTCGAATTTATGAAGATGAATACAATAAGAAATATAGAACTCCCAGACTATTGGAAATTTTAAAATGCAAAAGGATGGGAAAAAGAGGATCCATGAATGAAAAATGTCTTTGTTGAGAATGATAGCTGTTCTGAGTCGCTTCTCCTTCTCTTGGGGTGGTGAGTAGCTGGGCAGTCTTGCTTTCTTCTACCTTATTCTGATTCTGAAGTAAGGAAAGGTTCCTCTGGGTCTGGGGAATATTTTTTAATGTTTCATATGAATGCTACCATATAAAAAGAGATGGGCTCAGGGCATGAGTAGCAGAACCAGGCCAATGCAGTTGGGTTAGTTGCAGCTTGCAGTGTAAATCAAGGCAAAGAATCTAGTAGCATGTTCCCCAGATCAGATGCAAACTTCACAGGAGAGAAAAGGGTTACCTGGCAATGTCAAATAGAGGGCATTCGTAAGGAGCTCTGATCATGATGGCCCAGGTTTTAAGTACTCAACTAATAGCTGCGTCATTGCCAGTTTAAACCAGTAACCACTCTGTAGGAAAGCAGACATACGAGTCTGCTTCTGTAAGTACTTACAACCTTAGATACCCCACAGGACAGTTCTACTCTGTCCTTTGGGGTTTAGATGACTCAGAGACAAAGAGTTTGGTTTGGAGATGTGGTGGTTCAGTAGTAGAATCATCAAGTTCCATGATGGAGTCCCATATTCAGAGATGAAGACCTTATGTGCGGCCACCTCCTCTGTGTCACTGGAGGTGTACACATGGCTCTAACCCTGAGCAAGTTTTAGTGGAACTTTCAGACTAACATAGATCCGTGGGCCGCCCACCTGCTTCTGAAAAGCCAGACAATGAAAACCCTACGAATAACAATGCTAATACACAGAACAATGACCATAGGGATGACTCAGTATGGGGCAGTATTTTGTTCTGCTGTGCATAGGGTAGTCATGCATTGAGGTTGGCCCTGAGAGCCAACAACAACTGTCTGATCAGGCTACCCAAGGAGAGCGAAGCAACTAAAATCCAAGGGGGGTGTCAATGAGTTAAGGGCCATAAATGGAATCCCAGATGGCCATACAATTAAGAATTGTATTCATTAGTACAAAGTCACTATAGAAGGACAGCTCATCCAATTTGGATGATGAGGATTGTGAGGAATCAGCAAAGTATCTGGAGAGAAATGAACAGTTTTGCAACATTTGCCGGACACTCAGAACTGTTCTACAAAGTAGTTTCCTACCCCTTTCCTACCTCTTCTCACTCCCCAGAACTTTGGCTTCAGAAACTTACTGACAAGCTTGGTGGGCAAGGTGAAGGAGGTGGGAGAGGACAAAACTCAGTAGATGAAGGAGAGAGATAAGCCACAGCTCTTTCTCACTTCTGGTTGAAGGTCTATGCAGAAGCAATGGAGACAATTGGACATGGAATCATGTGTTGAGTTTGATTAGTACCGTGGCAGGATTTTCTAATTTTTTTTTTTACCTGGAAGTGTCTGTACAACCTAAAGGGAATTCAGGACACTAGGAAACAAAATCATGATGCTGCCTAGCTACTCATTTATCAGCAGAGTAGAATTCCTTGAAGAATAAAATTTGTCTTTTGATTTCTCCCTGGAGTGCATACCAAAGTGTCAGTAGCTCAAACTCACTAGTAACTGCAAAGGAGAAGGATGAGCTTGTCTACTCCTCCCTAAGAAGCTCTTCAAGGCAGTTCTACTCTGCATGTAAGGTATCAGGGCTTTGGAATCAATATAATGGTCATGGACTTGTTTTTGCCGAAGAGGAATGGTTTCTCTGTGCAGGGCATACTAGTTACATAAGCCTGGAACATAAATACACAATAAATATTCACTATTCTTACTATAGCTGCATGATGTTGTTGTTGAGGTTAGGTGCTATAGAGTCCATTCCCATCCTAGCAACTCTGTGTGCAGCAGAGTCAAGCACTGCCTAATCTGTACCAGGCTCACAATCATAACTATGCTTGACGCAGCCACAGGATTAATCCATCTCACTGAGGGTCTTCCTAGTTTATTGCCACTCCTTCACTTTACCAAACATGGTAGCCTTCCCCCAGCTTTGGTCTCTCCTGACAATATGTTCAAAGTACATAAGGTGAGGTCTTGCCACACTTGCCTCTAAGGAGCACTCCGTCCTTTCTTCCTCCAGTACAGACCAGTTTGTGGTTTTAGCACTCCCTGGTACATTCAACGTTCTTCTCCAGCGCCACAATTCAAATGCAGCATCTATACTTTTATGAGCTTCGTTATTCAATGTCCAACTTTCACATGCCTGTGATGCAATGGGGAATACCATGGCTTGGGTCACGCGCAGGTTAGTCCTAGAAGTAACATCTTTGCTTTCCAATACTCTGAAGAGGTCTTGTGAAGCAGACTTACCCAAGTACAACGCATCTTTTAATCTCTTGACTGCAGTTTCCATGAGCACTCAATGTAGGTTCAAGCAAGACCATATCCTTGAAAACGTCAACCTTTTCTCCATTTACGATGATGTTACTTATTGGTCCAGTTGTGAGGATTCTGGTTTCCTTACACTGAGTTGAAATTCATACTGCAAGCTATAATCCTTGTTCTTCATCAGCAAGTGCTTCAACCCTTCCCCCACTTTTGTGCCATTTGCATACTGCGTAAAAAACCTTTCTCAAATTCTGATGCTACACTCTTCCTCATAAAACCTAGCCTTGCTGATGATTGGCTAAGCAACCTCAATGCAAGACAATTGAACAGCTATGGTGAAAAGATAGAACTCCAATGCTCACCTTTCCTGGTTTTAGACAATGAGTTATTCCCTTGTACTATTTGTACAATTATCTCTCAATCCATGTGGACCATAAAAAACTCTGGATAAAAGTATGTTGAATGGATACAATCCTGTCACATACCTTTCGTGATTTTCTACCATGCAGTACTCCCTTGTATTATTCATGCAATGGCCAGGTGATCCATGTATAAGTTCTACATGAACATCTTGAAGTGTTTCAGAATTTCCTCATTCTTAACAATGTTATTCACAGCTTATACTAATTCACACATATGCTTTGATTTAGTCACTATGACTTGGGATAGTCAAAATAAGAAGCTGGTGTTCCCTGTTTTCAGTTACGATCCATCTGACATCATCAGTTATGTCCCTGGTCCATCACCATCTTCTGAATCCATCCTGAACTTTTGGCAATTCTTTGTCAAAGTTCTGCTTCCAATGTTCTTGAATGATCTTAAGTAAAATTTTACCTGTGTGTGATGTCAATAATAACAATCACTAGTTTGAACATTCTGTTGGGTCACCTCTCTTTTGAATGGCCACAAATATGGGTGTCTTCCAGTCAGTTGTGCAAATAGCTGTCCTCCAATTTCCTGGCATAGATGAGTGAGTGGTTCCAAGATCTCTCCAGCTTGATGAATCCTTTCAGTGGATATTCTGTCAATTCCTGTAGTCTTCTGCATAGTAGCTTCAATGCATTTTAAGATATTTATATACATGCTAATTTGCTATAATTATTATATATGATAATTACATTGGATGCACACCATTTTATACGTTTACTTTATTGGTCGCTACTCATAAATTTAGCTTGTATGAAACAGAAGCACACACATTTCTAAAATTACTTGAGAGATGGTAAAGAATATTCTTTCCTTTGTATTTGTTTCTTTAAAAAAATTATATCCTAGTGGATGTGCTTTCTATTTAGATTTTTCACATGAACTTTGTTTGGATGTGGGCTAGGTAGAAACTTTGGAAATTTCCTACACTTCTGTTCCACTGAACATATTTGCCTTTGTTGATGTTTATCATTGTCTGTAGCCTGCAGGCATTATTGGCTCTTAGGTAAACAAATAATTAGCTTGCTCAATTGAAGTAAGATGTAATTAATGTATTTGCTTACTGTTCTACCCTGCTGCAGACTGCCAAACCCTGAAAGCTTGGTTCTCTCATCTGTGTTGCTTTTTGCCTCCAATTTATCTGAGTGTTCATTTGTTTATCTTGGGATCTCTTTTCACGATATACAGAACCCTAGTGGTACTATAAAAAGCTCTGGTGATGTGGTAAACTATTAATCACAAGGTCAACTGTTGGAACTCACCAGGGGTCTGAGAGAGAAAGGAGAAGCTATCTACTTCTATAAAGATTTAAAGTCTCAGAAACCCAAAAAGGCAATTCTACTTTGTCCTAAAGGTTCACTCTGAGTCAGAATTAAATTGATGGCAGTGGGTTTGATTTTGGTTTGGTTGATGACACTATGAATTAAGCACTGGATAACCCAGGGCAAGGGTCACAGTTTAGATCCACCAGTTCTTCCATGGGAGAGAGATGAGCTCTGAAACATAAATACCTATTGAGTTGGAATCTACTGGATGTCCATGGACTTGTTCAGATCTCCCTAGTACAATGCCTACTTTTGACTCCAGAAAATACATTTGTACATAGACCTTCACTTATGATTATCTCTGAGACATCAACCAAGTTGATCTAATTCTTTTAGATAGTGTTTTCTTGGTTTTGCAAGCAGTATTTCAAGCAGATTTTAGGACCGATGACAGAGATCAATAAGGGGAAAAAGGCTATCCATGTAGCAGGGTTGAATTAGGATAGAACTTGGCCTAGCACACAGTTATAATCTGAGTGTGTCCACTTTGGATATGGGCTTCTTGATAGTCATGTTTTTTTTTCCTTTTTGTTTTTTGTTTGTTTGGTTTTGATTATGTATTAAATTTCAAGGGCTTAAAATGTCATCTGAAACTTTTATAGAAATTTTTACCTTGCTGTTTGGAATTTTTGCAAAAGCACTAGTTCATATCGTTCTTACCTCAAAAAGAGTAATATGCACAGACTCATGAGGCTTATAATCCAAAATGAATTACTGCCACAGACCACAATGTAACAACAGAGGTGGGCTGGGAATACCATTGTGTTAAGAATCTTGCTTTCCTGAGCAATAAAGAGAAAGACTTGGCTATGTCCCTTGGCTATATACTACATGTTAAATAATTTGTGGTTAAGGTTGAAACAAGATTCATGCTGGAAAATCCAGCCGTTTCAGCAGCTGTATTCTCATTCCATCAGGCTGTTTTTAAAATAAACTACTGCCAAATTTTTGAAAGTGGAATAGAAAGAATGTACATCTCACCACTAACTTTTCAATGGTGTATAAATCAGAAGGCTTGCCAGGTAGGAGGTAGAATGAACATCAGCGTCTACAATGGTGCAGGCAATTACTAATGCTGAATCTTGGAAAGTGGAATTGTGACACTGTCCTCATCGTAAGCAGCAAGAAGGAAGCGATCCTCATATTTCCTATTGATTTAAGTAACTGATATTGTCTCAGCCACCCATGGCTTTTTGTTAAAGTTCAGAAAAGAACTTTGTAAAAATAAATTAAAAATTAGTGTTCCATTCACCAGCTCTCTGAGTATTAAATCATTGCCACTTGACATTTCCTGGAAGCTCTGACAGACATTAATAAAATGCATATTGAATTGACTACAAAGGAGAAATGGAGAAAGGAGAACAAATGTGTATAGCGACATAAAAGAAATACTAAATGTGTGACATTCATTATGTTCTAATAAATGACCAATCATTTTTAGTATACTAAAAAAAAAAAAAAAGAAAAAGATACAGATTTAGAAAGAAAGAAAGAAAACAAACCCTGCAGTAGTGAGAAAGCAACAGCCAGTCCACTTTCCCACCTGCTATTCACTTGATTGCCCCACATGGCCAACCCTCATGGCGCCCTTGTCTACCTATGTTCTTTCCAGGCCTGAGAGGAACCACTCCCTTCCATCTCTCAGAAGGGATGCCAGACTCCGCTGAGAACTGCTGGAAGGCAAGTCTTCAGCTGCTGATTCAAGAGCTGGAAGTGGAAGACGGATCTGAAACTGTGCAGAGGGCTTCCTGCCAAGAGGGTAAAGGGCTTTCCAAGTATATAACTGTGGAAGTAAACATGACAAGTAGCAGAATGGGAGGCTCTCTTTGGATAAACAGGACGTGCTTCTCCAGATGACCCCTGTCTGGAGAGCCCAAGAACCCAGCAGGCCTGGCCTTGTACAGCGACCTTGCGGACTGTGAGAAGGTGCAGAGCAATGATGACTTAGTCATACTAGAACACAGGGTGAACCGATACTCATACTGCCTGGGGCTTCTTCATCTCAATCTGCTTGCCAGGGCCCATTACCTTTTCCCGCGGTCAGTAGAAGATATTTTGGGAGATGCTCTATGAAGTCAGGTGTCCTGACTTCTTAACTATCTACAGATCTTGGCCTTTTCTGAAATGCAATATAGAAGGGTGTACCCCCCCCCACGAAACTTCTTTGTCAAAGCTATATATTTGAATTTTTTAAAACAAAATGACCTTATCACCTTCAAAGTACTCTTCGTTACAATTAATATATGCATCAAATTTGCAACTTGATTCTTGGAAACTTTTTCTTTTTCTTCTTTTAAAAATCATGTTATCAGGGTCCCTAAAGCTCATATCACAACCCATGCATCCATCTATGTGGCAAGCACATTTGTACGTATGTTGCCACAATCATTTTCAAAATATTTTCTTTCTACTTGAGCCCTTGGTATTATTAGCTCATTCCTCTCCCACCCACTACCCTCCTATGAATCCTTGATAACTTATAAAACTTCTTTTTCATGTAGTACACTGACCAAGGTCTCCATTCACTCACTTTTCTGTTGCCCGTATCCCTGAGAAGGGGTCATCATTGTGATCAGTGCCTCTTTCTCTCCCTACCTTCCCTTTACCTTCCTAGAATCGCTACTCTAATTATAGGTCCTGAATTACATGTGTTGCAAGGAATTATCTGTACCCCCAGCTATTCTGATCCCTATTCTACTTTACAAATCTGGATAGATCAGAGCATGTACACTGGAAGCATTTTTCAAGCTCATCTGTCTGAAATGGCTGACAGCCCTTCCATCAGTCTTTTCTTCACCTCCTTTAAATTATCAAATCACTGTTCTTTCATATCCCTTCATTTTCAGATATAAAAAGAAGTCCTGATATGATCGCTGAAGACAAAGATGTGCATTAACAAATGTGATAAGAAAACTGATGGTGCCCGGCTATCAAAAGATAGGGTCTTAAAGGTTTGAAGGTGAACAAATGACCATCTAGCTCAGAAGCAACAAAGTCCACATAGAAGAAGTACACTAACCTGTCAGACCACGAGTCATCAAAAGAATCAGATATCAGGCATCACAGAACTAAAAATCATATATATGAACTAAAAATCTTATAAATGAAGAGGAGTACAGATTGGGGACCCAAAATCCATCTTCAGGGGAAATGACATCCCTGTACAGAAGGGTCGTAGAGAGGAGATAAGCCAGTCGGGACACAGTATAGCAATGATGAAATATGCAACTTTCCTCTAGTTCTGCAATGCTTCTTCCCACCCACTATCGTGATATGAATTCTACCTTACAAATCCGGTTAGACATGAGGAGGTAGAGTGGTACAGATAAGAACCGGAAACATGGGAAATCCAGGACAGATGATCCTTTTATGATCAGTGAGGAGGATGGCGATAACAGGAGGATGGACAGAAGGTGGGGTAGAAAGGTGAAACCAATTATAAAGATCTATGTATAATCTCCTCCCTGAGGTATGGACAACAGGGAAGTGGGGGAAGGGAGACATCTAACCATCTTCAATATGACAAAATAATAATACTTTATAAATTATCACGGATTCATGAGGGAGAGGGGAGCACTGAGGGAGTAGAAAAAGGAGGAGCTAATACCAAGGGGTTAAGTAGAAAGAAAATGGTTTGAGGATGATGATGGCATCAAAGGTACAACTGTGTTTTGCATATGATGGATGGATGTATGGATTGTGCTAAGAGTTGTATGAGCTCCCAATAAAATAATTTAAAAAAAAGAAGTCAGGTAGAGTGTGGTCAGGTGAATAAAGTGTGTGGGGGAAAGAGTGGTATGCTATTTTTTGCCAAAAACTAGTGCATTAACATGGTTGTGTGAGCAGCTACATTGCGATGGTGACAAAACCAGTGCCCTCTCTGACACAAATCAGCCCAGTTTGGCCATCGACTATTATGTAATATTTTTTGTACCTCTAAATAGAAAGGCTGATCAATTGCTCACCTGATGGAATGAATTCCTAATGCACTACAAGTTGACATTCTTGTCCATTTGGGAAGCTGTAAGATGTCCAGAAGGAGGTTTGTCATCATGTGACATTTCACCTTTTCTGAAGTGAGTAAACTACAATTGAGTTTTTCCCATAGCACTGTTCTTGTAAGCTGTGTTCAACATCACAACAGTTTATTTGGCATTTTTCCTGAGCAAGAAACAAAATTTCATGGCCACATGGTTTTCTCTTAAATTGGCCATCAGAAAAAAGAAAGTTTACACAAAACTAATTTTATGAAAAAATTCAGTGTGATCAGAGAGAACATTCCCAGGTGATGTCACGGTGTGCACTAATTCAGAGTGAGTTGATAATTACTCACCTAGTGGGAAAATACTTAGTCTGAAATCTCCTGTCCACCCAACTCAATTTCTTTTGGTGGGACGTTCCTTTGTCTCATAAGGATGCAAGACTCATTCCATTTGAATTGGGTTCCTGGTCAGAATAGAGCATGTTGAATTGCTGGTATGGTAATTGCCTTTTGCTCATTACCTAGGGAAACCTGCAGTAGCTATGAATGTGGTTTAGGTAAAAACAATAAGTATGGAAGGAAGACTTTGGGGACATATTGTTTTAGTATCTCTTGATTTCTCTTCATGTTTCCAGACAAGTTCATGAGTGGGTGCCTGTGGTAATCAAACTCACTTTGTTAATTAAGCACTAACCAAATCAAACAGAACACACTGCCTTTGAGGAGATTCTGACTCAGAACAGGCCTATAGGACAGGATAGAATGACTCTAAATAACTTCCAAAGCTGTACATATTGGTGGAAACAGACTAACATTTTTTTTCATGGATCATCTGGTGGAATCAAACCACTGACATTTTGATTAACAGCAGAGCATTTTAACTACTGTGCCACCAGCATTTTAAAAATTTTATTTGTCAATCAATATTCCTCATGTATGGTCTTGGAGGACTAAGTGCTATCAAATGGAAATTCTCCTATTATCATTAAACTATATACATTTTAAAATTCCACAGAGAATTAAAAATAGAATAGACTCAAGATTTTTTCTCTTGAATTTCTTTACAAGTCTGAGTAGGCTGACGATATATGAATTTTGTTAGAAGTGATAAAGATTTGAATATGCCCCTTGGAACAAGGAAGGTCTTAACATATAGTGAACAAATTGAATAATATGGGAGACAAACTGCTTTTCCACCTCAGCTGTATAAAAATGGAATACCAAAATGAATACCATCTTTGGTCATAATCTGAAGCAAGATGAGCAAAAGGTTAGAACCATTTGGAAATGTGTTCTCAATACCAAAAAACACAATGGTCCCAAACTGGGTTCTCCTTAAGTAGACAGCCATAATGAACTTTAAAAATTTTTTTCTCTGAAAGCTACAGTTACAATGATTTGCTCTCTGGTTTTTCAGAGCAAATAGTCATAGTAAGTCATAGTAGATGAAGACTTATCTCAAATGCAATTGTGCACAGTAATAGGACATATGTTTCTTAGAGTCTCATTCAAATATTCAACAAAGGCCATACAGAATTTTCCAAGTGGAAGTAAAAACATAGAATGGCTATTTCTTGAACATTGTGTATGTCCTAGACAATGCTAGTTCCTTATATTTCATAATTCTATCATTAAAGAGTGATAGAATGGTGGTGAGTACAGACTGTGTTTGTGTCAGTCAGATCTGTGTGGGGCATTATAAATTATTTATTACATTTTACACTCCGCTGGTTTATTGTTTAAATCAATGAATTCCCATTCATTCACTAAGGTCAAAATTTCATCAGAGCCACATAACCCTGAAGAACTTCTGTGAACTATAGCAATGTCACCCATTAAAATTGGATGCAATTTCTGTCACATAGAGTTGCTTTGAGGACTAAAGCTGAAAAATTAAAAAAGAATTAAAGCACAGCTATCATTCAATACATATCACTATGTCCAAACATTTATATTCTACCTTTTACCCTAATGTGAGATATTTATTGATGTTTTCAAATATGATCCTAAATTAATTTTGGTATTATTTTACATAAATAAAATAGAATAAATAAGATTATCTATAACAATATAAATCCCAGAGATAAGTTTTGAGGGTATTCTTGTTTATTTTATATAGTATATTAGTAACATAAAAATTATTTTTTACTAAGCTAACCTGGAAGCTCTCTTAATAAGCGTTCAGTTCTCCAACATTGGCTCTGGAGAGCAAATATATTTATGAGGACGTGATAAAAGGCAACTACTTATTTATGGCTCTTCTGTTCATGACTCTCTGAATTCCACCACATAATTGGGTGGGACCAGGCACACAGAGTATGTAAAACACTACCAGAAGGGATTGGTCAGTTTTTCCCTTCAAGGTAATCCATGTTAGAAACAGAAACAGAGAGGTTCCAATGAGCCCCTAGAAAGAAGAGCCACCAGCTGAGCATGCTCAAGGCCTCTGCCTGAGGTGGTGGAGAAAGCAGAGGCAGCAGAGAGAGAGAGTAAAGGAGTTGCCCCACTGAGACCATGCGGCAGTGAGGTAGAGTGGCATGGGGTAGGGGGTGGGGGTGAGGCTTCTTGACCCATTGAAGCAGAGGCCAATGAAGGAAGACACTGAGGAGCAGAGAAGCCTGATGATTGGCTGAGTGGACCAAACTCTCTATCCTTGTTGTTTCCCGATTCTGGCTTGTAGAAAATTGTTACCTTCCTTAATAGACCCTTACAATTGTGAGTATTGTCTGTGAGTTTTAGGTGGACATGGAAACAGATTATTGGCCCTAGCAGAGGAGTCTTGTGGGAGAAAAGGTTGGTGTCAGAAAAGGTAAAGAAAGATGGAGGACAGAGGCATGTCTGACCTTTAACTTGTGGCAGTCAACATGGGGCTCCTGTGCAGATGGATTCTTCCTCCTCCTGGAGTAGCCAGTGTGGTCAGATGTGGTCCCCATGTCAATTTCTGAGATCATCTTCTGTACTTTTCCAAACGGAGAGTTCCTTTTGTTTCCATCATTTCATCCTCAGTTCACCTAACAGGAAGAGAAAGGGGAAAGGCAAGACTTCACATGCATTGCTCCAAAGTTCGCAGAGAAGTGTGTTTACCGCCCCTGAGTCAGAACTTTGTTTTGTGGCTTTGCTTAATGAGCAGAATCCTGGGAGAATAGCCTCTCACCAGAAAGCAGTTGATCATGTGTCATCTCTACGTCAGATTACTGATAAAGAGAATGTGTACTGGGAGACGGATCTATTGATTGAGTGAATGTGGAGTGTGAGAAGAATCAGACAACTTAAGAGTTGAGGGATCTGAGCAACTAGATGACAGAGTTGCTTTGTTCAGAGTTGGGTAAGGCAGCAGAAGGGGTAGGTTTTATTGTGGAGTGAACTTGGGTCTTGTTTTCTGAAATGTCTATTTTATATAGTCAAAGAGATGCCAAATAGTCAGACGATACACAAGCCTGAACTCTCATAAGGTCTGAGTTAGCATATTGATGTGGGAATCATTGGGCAAAAGGATAAAGTAGTTTCAATTAGAATGGTAAGCATTAATGTTTAAAGAGCTGATGATAAGTAAAACCAATAAAAGACACTGAGAAAAGAAAACCAATCATACAAAAAATCTGAGTGTTGGATAAATTTTGTACTCCACTGTGTTAGACAGGGTTCTCTAGAGAAACAAAACCAGGGCACCAATAATTCTCTTCATATATTTATATATAAGATATCTAGCATAAGAAATAAACAGTTAGCTAATCTATAAAGCAGTACAAATGAATGACTCGGTGCAACTAATGCGTGTTGCAGTCCTTCGAGTCTTGAGGGCCGCCCGCCAAGTAGTCCTCTGTAGAGTAATTCAGGCTATCTGGCCTCTAGCAGAAAACAGCAAAGCAGGTCAGCAAAGCCAGATGACAGAGTCCAACAGTCCCCAGCTAAAGAGATGTATATTCCAGTGGTGTGGTGAAGCAGGACTTGAAGGAACCTCAACTCACAGTAACACAGTCTATGGATTAGATGTCCCACAGGTGGTGGAGCTTGCAAATCAAGACACAGGACAAACAAGGTAGCTGACTGGTCCAAAGATCCAAGAGCAAGAGAGAAAGATGAGGCTCACCAAGCCATGTAGAACTCTGCCCTTTAATTGATCTCACATGTGTTCATTGGCCACCTTGTCACAACAAACTTAGCTATCTTCCTTGGCCCTGTTGGCACAGCAAATCTACATATCACATCCACTGACTTTCTCTCTTTTCTCAGTGGTATCAGCTGTAAGCAAGATATTAGCGAATGCATGAGAGACTTGGGGACAGAGAAGGAGGTGTGAAATAGTCATTGAAGACTGAATAATGTACTTGTTCATCAGTGACACAATGAGGTTAAACCTTTGAAGCAAGTGAGCTCACAGAGGAAGAGAGATCGTATCTTAGAGAAAATTCTTACTTTGGGATCAAGAAGAAGATACAACAAATAAAGCAGAAGGCTGAAAAAAACAGAGATCAGGGCAAAAAATTTTATGCCAGTGTGCAAAATGTAGTCATATTAAAACAGAAACCTATCTTTGTTTTTGTGACCTTGTTCAAGTCACTTACCATTGCTAAGCCTTATACTTCTGATTCATAAAATGGGAGTAAGAATGGTACCTGCTTCCTAGGCAGCACTGTGCAGATTGCAAGGGATGTTTGTTAGCTACTTGGAATAATATTGGTCCATAAATGGCCTATGTTAGAAATGATGCCAAAAGAGTGTTGCCAAATGACCACCTAAAATCTGAATTGTCTATATAGAAATTAGAAAACACAATTTGTACTTTAGCTGTGCTGGAAACAGACTCTTTTTCTGAGTGAGCATGTTAACGTTCTCTTTTCTCCTCTCTGTTCTGGTTCACCTTTCCTGAGTTATTGGACATGAGTGTGTACAGAATTTCTAAGAGACGAGGAGGGGTGAAACACTGTGTGAGGCTCTGAATCCACCCAATCTAGGACCATCAGCCTCCAAACTCAAAAATCCCAAACCAAACACACTGACATTGAGTCAATTCCTACTTATAGTGACCCCATAGTACAGGCTAAAACTGTCATTTAGGTCTCTGTGACTGTAAATGTTTACTGAAGTAATGAGCCTCACCTCTCCCACGACTGGTGGTTTTGAATTGCTGACTTTGGGGTTGGCAGCCTAATGTGTAATCCACTGTGCCATAAGAGATTCTAGCCACCTCCATACTTTTTACAAAATATTGCATTTCCTAATAATTCAGAATTGACTTAATGGCAGTGAAATGAGTTTGTTTATTGTTTAAATTATGTCAGAATTCTCTGCCTTGTAAGCTCAATTCATCAAACCTGATAGTCAGTGATCAAAGGGTTTGAAGGTCTTCAGCTGCTCCTCGATAGTCAGTGAAAACAGAGTCCTTCTTGATTAAGTTGTGAATACATTGAACCATGTTGTAATTTTTAAAAATCCCTCAGAATGACCACAGTAGGTAAAGATTAATCCAAATATCCAATCATATCAATAATTACTTTAAATACAGTGGTCGGCACACATCATTTTGTAAAGACAGAGAATGTCCAAATGAATAAAAAATAACATTCATGAGAAGCTTACTTTAAGTATAAAGACAAAAATGTCTTTATTGAAATATTAGCAAATTATTTTTTATCCTGTACACTGTACAATGTGTCCCAACACTCACTTGCCTGTTAAATGTGTCCCAACACTCACTTCCCTGTTGTCCATGCCCCAGAGAGGAGGCTATGTGTAGATCCCTGACGTTGGTTCTCCCTTTCTATTCCTCCATCCCTCCCCCCTCCTGGTATTACCACTCCTATTACTAGTCTTGATGGATCATCTATCCTGTTTCCCATGTTTCCAACTTCACTGTACATCTCCTGGTCTAGCTGGATTTATGTGGTAGAATTGGGGTCATGATAGTGGGTGGGAGGCAGCATGGGAACTAGAGGAAGGTTGCATATTTCATAGCTCCTACCCTGTATCTTAACTGACTCATCTCCTCCTTGTAATCCCTCTGCAAAAGGACAAGTCAAGAGAGACTGGTCCCTGGAGAAAGTTATCATGCTTGGAAAAGTAGAAGGACAGTGAGAACCAGGTAGACCCTCAATGAGTTGGATGGACACATGGCTGCAGCAATAGACTCAAGCCTGGGAACGACTGAGGGAATGGTACGGGACCAGGCATTTAAAACCAGGGTTTTATTCTGTTCTACATAGGTTGCCTGTGGGTGGTAACTCACCCGCCCGATAGCACCTAAAAATAGCAAGATGTATATGCTCTTCCATACAGTTTTATCTCATCACAGCATGCCATGAAGTACTTATTATCATTCCTCACGTTAAAGAAGAATACTATGGCTTTAAAAATGAAATAATATATCCAGTGTTTCTAAGCGAAAACACGGGAGCTGTGGGATTCAAACCCAGACTGTCTGATTTAAAATTCAGCACAAAAGCTTTCCATTTGGACTTGCCACTCGAGATAACTTTTGCTTTATTATGCCCATGAGTCCATTTATTAAGAATTTTGCCCTATGTTTCTTGTTCTTCTGGGTGCATATGTGGAGTAATTATGAAAACAGGTCAGTTTCTATTATGGAAAGGAGGAAAGGAAATAGCATGACTTCAATATGAAATAGTTTAAATCTCATGTGCAGATATTTTATAAGTCTATAATAGTATATTTATAACTTATTAAATATCCAATTTTATTTTTCTATAGTGATCTTAACTTCTTGTGGTCTGAACTGCTCTAAATACAAACTCACATTAAAATATCTATCTTACTCTTTTATTAGAGCTTTTCTGTTTTGAAAATAAATATTGGTTAGAATACCACCTACTTTGACAATATTAAAGGTCCTATAAACTTAGCATAGGTATTAATTTTTAAACTATCTTATCTTGTATATATCTGCATCCATCAAGCTATATTTCAAAAACATATGTGGCTAAAGGTTAGAAATCCAAGTAATTTTCTAGACCATCTTAAATCTTACCAACAAATGTCAATATAAGAAACAATAGAATAATATAATTTTTATTTTAATGTTAACATTATAAATTTTATATTTTAAAGTTTTACTTGATATATGCACCATTGACTAATCAGCATAGAACAAAATTCTGCATTTCTTACCTAATAGTCCCAGGGGTACATTTGGAATGGAAAACTTCAAACCCGTTCTCTGCTACAGATGGTTGCTGTAAAGAATTTAAAAATAGTCATAAAACAATCAGCCAATAAACATACTGAAAACAATAAAGTAGAACTGGAACAAACTTGCTTTAATAGCACATACCACCCATTGTAATCACCAGTATCAGCTTCAATAATAAACCAATCAGTATGAAGTAGAACAGCTGTTACATTTTAATCTGGAAGGTTGGACAACAGGAGATTGTTAGACAATGGGAGCATGAGAGGAGAAATATGAGAGAAAATGTCCTAGCTACCTGAGAGTGGAGCATATTTTTGCACAGCAGACTAGCTTGCAAAACTCACTATGGAATTCCCCTAATGCACTTTGGCCCCTAAAACTACCACTGTGCTCCATTTTATCGATTAGAGAGAATAGAAAATTGGAGGTAAAAAGCAATTGATATCTACCTGTTTCTTTTTTTTTAAATCTTTTCTTTCAAATCACATTATTGGGGCTCGCATAACTCTTACCACAATCCACACATGTATTCCTTGTGCCAAGCACATTGTTCATTTGTTGTCATCATCATTCTCAAAATATTTGCTTTCTACTTGAGGCCTTAGTTTCAAGGCCCCAAACTCACTGCTGTCTCGTCAGTTCTGACGCACATTGAGCCTGTAGGACAGAGTAGAACTGTGGGTTTCTGAGAGTATAAATCTTCGAAGGATCAGACATTCTCCACTGTCTCATATTAAGTGGCTCGTGGATCCAAATCACTCTCCCGAGGGTTAACAATCCGACGAACAACACCCCCAGTACATGCTACTGGGGAGCAGAAAAGTCCCTTCTGGAAAATTATGTGATAAAACTATAGCCAGCTATATTAAGCTGAAGAGAAAATTAGAGGTGAGGAAGAAGAGGCATTGAGAAATTTGACTATAGCAAGAGGTGAGTTAGTAGATGTCCAGTAAATATCAAATGAATGAATCTTTTAAATATATACAAGGTTCAAAACCCCAAAATGACAGTTACCTGTTTTGTTTGCTTGATAATTTTTAAAGATGAGTCACAATTGAGGTAAGAGAACTTTCCCAACTTACCTTCTCAAATTACTCTGTAAAGACTAGAACTAAAAATCCCTTTGAAAACCTTGATTATACTCTTTGACCATCTATGTGCATATGGTCATTACTTTTATCGCCTTTAAAGAGTCCTAAGAAAAGTAGGTATCCCTGCTTATGGATTCCTCTATTTACAGTTAGTGAGATATAGTCCCCCAAAGTGATCACCATTGCTTCCTTTTCCTTGTTGGTGCACCACTCTACCCAACAAAAGATGAGATCTAGTAACGGCCCTGTTGACTTGGACTGACCTTCTGACATGCTTTGCCTGAAATTCCAGCTCCACAAATGTCTCTTTGGAGACAGCTAAAAAGTAAGCAACTTCTTGTTCATATTTCAAGGCAATGGAAGTTCAGTAGTAGATTTCTCACTTCTCACACAGAAGACTCAAGGTCAATTCTTGGCCAATGCACCTTGTACCCAGCTACTACGTGTATTGTCAGTGGAGACTTGAGTGTTACTGTGATGCTAAACAAGTTTCAGAAGGGCTTCCAGATGGACAGAGCACAAAGACTCAGAGCTGTATTTTGGAAAATTAGACAGTGACAACCCTATGAATTACAATGATCCAGTGGCAACTAATCATGAAACTGGCCCAGAAATGGATAGTGTTTTGGTCCATTCTGCCTGGATTACCAAGAGCTGGTGCAGAATCAATGGCAGCCAATAGCAATATGACCAATTCATTCAGCTGGAATTTTTAGCTCTTCGAAATGTGTGACTCATTTGGACTAAGAAAATTGATTTTATGACACTCCTTTGATGCTACTTCAGCTCTATTCCTTGGAAAGATAAGTTGTTTCTGATGTTCTCTGGCTGTGAGGTGCTGATTATTTATGTTTAGCTGTAGTTTTACACGGTACCTTTACCTCGCCTTATTATTATTCTTTCTGTAGCCAGTGTTCCCTGTAATGTTTCCGCTTCTAAGGTTTGAATTTTAAGTTGCACAAGTTCAAAGACCTTATTCACATACCGACCTTAAAGTACTGGAGGGTTCTTGTTTTGTTTAACAAAAATGAATTTTTTTTCTAACACAGATTATGTAGGAATAATTCCTAGCTTAGAATAGACTGTGAGAGAAGTCATTGAGCTCGAGAATGCCAAAGGGGGGAAGTTTATTTAAAAGAAAAGCAAAACACAATCATAATTTGCTGATTCTAATTTACATATGAAAATGGAAAAATAAACAGTAGCATTTAATTTTTAATGGGAGTTTGTTCCCAGCCTTAATAAATCTGCATAATAGACCTTTTGCCACTACCACAGAGGACTTAGTGTGAGGGAGTGCAAAACAGTTAGCTCTAACTAAGCAAACAATTTATCAATTAACTTAGGTGCCTATGAAAATGACACTCTTGCTTTTAGAGTAAAAATGTACCATGAATCTCTTCTTGATTCTCTATTGTCTCTGGGTTAGCTTTTACTTCTTTTTTCAGCTAAATAACAATCTGCTTTAGTTTCACTGATGGCTGTTATTGTTCGGTGTGCTTGTGTCTTTTCTGACTCACAGCTTCACTCTGTACAACAGGACAGAATATTGCCCGATCCCGTGTCATCCTCATAGCTTTTATTTTGTTCGATCCTATCTATGTGGCAACTGTGTCACTCCAGTTTGTTAAAGATTTGTCCCTTTTTTGAACCCCTGCTACTTTACCAAGCCTGATTGCCTTTTCTCAGGACCAATTTTTCCTTATAAATGTCCAGAGTGCCTGAGATGGATTCTCACCATCCTAGCCTCTAAGGAACATTCTGACTGTCTTTATTCCTAGATAGATGTGTTGGCTCTTTTGGCAGAGCCAAAAGTATTTTCAATATTCTTCATTAGCACCATATTTCAAATGCATCAATTCTTCTTCAGGTTCCTTTATTGAATGTGCAAATTTCACATCCTTTTTAGATGGTTGAAAATACTATGGTTTGGCTCAGGCACACATTGGTCTTCAAAGTAACACCCTTGTTTTTCAACACTTCATTTTGTTTATTTCTCCTGTGTGTTAATAATTCTGAATAGTTTATTTATTTACTTACTTACCAGATAGCAAGACTCTTCTCAGCCCTCATTTATGGTTAGAGGGGCTTCATTGGACTTGTTTTGAAAACTGCATCTTGATTCATGCACAAGTTCCACATGGACAAACTTAAGTGTTCTGGAATCTCCATTCTTTTCTGTGTTCTTCATAGTTGCTTGTGAGCCACACAGTCACATCCCTCAGAGGAGTAGTAGATAGAAAACAGGAGGTATCTATTTGGCATTTATTTTTCTGGTTTCAGTCAAGATCCTTATGACATTTCAATGATGTCCCTCGTTCCACATCATCTCCTGAACTGGCCTGAATCTCTGGCAGCTCACTGTCAATCTACAGCTGCAATAATTGTTTGGTGATCTTCAGCAGAATTTTACCTGCATGTGAAAGCAATCACATTTGTTCTATAGTTTTCCCTTCCTGTTGGGTCACTTTATTTTGTAATCGGTACAAATATGGATCTCTTCCAGTCAGTCGACCAAATAGGTGTCTTCCAAATTTCCTAGCATAGACAAATGAGTGCTTCCAGCACTAGATCAGTTTGTTGAAACATTTGCATTGATATTCCATCAATTGCTGGAATTGTTTTTGACTAATGTTCTCAATACAGTTTGACTGAACTTCTTCCCTCAGCACCATGGGTTCTGCTCTACCTTCTAGAGATGGTTGAATGTAGACTTGTTCCTTTGAGTACAATGACTGTGTATTCTTTAAGTCTTCTTTCTTTGTTCTGATTTATTTGGTTATTTTTTTTATAAATATATGATTGGTTAATCATAAGACTATAAGTAGAAAGTAAGTTCTCGGTTCTTAGAAAACATATTCCACACAGGAAAAAATATCAGCACCAATATCACCTAATTTCCATATTAAGTAAGTCCTCAATTAATTAATTTTACTAGTATCTTTACTCCCATAGGCATTCTTGCAGTTGTTTTTTGTTGCTTGAAATCTTTTATTAAGTTGAAGTTTAATACACATAGCATATCATTCCATATTTCAGGCACATCAAGCAGAATAATACACTCAGTTTGCAACCATTCTTTTTCTACATGAATTCTTTGACATCATCTCTCTTTCACCCCATCATCACCACGGTACCCCCTCTCCCATCCATCTTTTTTTTATGTTTCCTACCACATTCAATATTTTTTCCTATAGAATCTTTCAATAATGCAACTGGAGGCTTGAATTTTTCTACTTTTTACAAGATAATAATAAATGTTTATCGAGTGAATGAATAAACCGAATGCAGAGCCCTGGTGGCATGGTTGCTCGGCATGGTGCTGTAATCGACAAAGGCAGCAGTTTGAAACCACCCGTCACTTCACTGGATAAAGAGGGGGCTTTTATTGCTGTAAATAGTTACAGTCTCAGAAACCAAGACTGCTAGGGCAGTAGTTCTATCCTGTTGTGGGGTTACTATGAGTCCACATAGACTTTATGGCAGGTAGTTTCTCTCTTCTTTCTCTCTTTCTTTCTCTTTCTCTCTTTCTTTCTTTCTAGTACACATCTGGTAGAATACTACTAAGTCATAAAGATAAATCAAGGCCAGCTTGCCGCCTTATAGATGAACCATGAAAACATCAATGTTAGTCTGGGAAGACTTAGAGCTTCCTAAGTATGCATCTGTATATAAGTGAAAGGTCTATATACTAGAGGAATGGAACATTGAGAAATCATCCCAACCCAGTCCAGTCCAAGCCCACAAGTCTGATATTAGCCCCATGTCCAATACCAGTTTATAAAGTCTTCTTCAGATTCACGAAGCACATGTAATGACACCACGATGATCACAGGCCAAGGGCGCAGAGTCTTATGTGTCCAGTGGTGGTAGAAGCATCTCAGCGCAGACAAGGGCCTCTCTGTGGCTTCTCAGTCATATGTGGCTTTTCTGGCTTGAGAGGTCATATCAGGGTTATATCAGGATAATTGCATGTGGCTTCTCCTCAGGTATGTCTCAGAGGGAGTCAGCCTTGTGTCCTGTCAGTACACCTTCTCCAAGGGATTGAGTTGTCAGTCTCTCACCTCCTGATTTCCCAGAATTCTCAGGAGAAAACCATACTCACAAAGAGATCTCATTGACTATCTTCAGATTGAAAGGCTAGACTCCACCCTAATCTGCTGTCAATTTGAGGATTAAGAGTATAGGGTGGCAGGATGGTTTAGAAAAAAGCTAGGGAGAACTTAAACAGTGTCACTAAATTATACATAGAGGAATTGTTAAAGTGCTGCCTATTTTTGGTGTATGTATTTTCAACACACACAGGAAAAGATATTTCACATATAACATTTTTAGTTCAAAAAAATTCTCAACAAGACTTGGTTTTTCACATGCACATGATTTTTCTTCTAGCTAGATCAGACTTATTTTCTGAACCAGGAAAACAAATACCATTTCTTACCAGGATACAGCAAAAATAGAATGATGTATGTTACTTGGCACTGATTTTGCTGAACGTCTGAAGTAGAAGGCCATGCATCAAAGGCACAGTTGGAATGGCTGATAATTTGTGTACCGAGTTCCTCACCAGACAGCCATTGTTCTGATGCAAATGGATTTGTCATGTACTGATTCTTAGTACTGCAAAAATGCAATGTTTTTAAAGATTAAGCCATACTTTAGTCTTTCTTCAATTATGATTTCTGAATATCGCAGTACTTCTATAACAAAAGGACATCTTCACAGTACTTCTGCAACAAAAGCACATCTGGCTCTATCGATAAAATGATGAGCTGTAGACTGCATAAAGGACCTGAGGGGTGCAGTGGTTAAAGCATCCAGCTGCTAACCAAGGATCAATGGGCAAATGATGTGACAGTTTGTTTTCTTACAGATTTGCAGTCGTGGAAACTATTTCTTTATTTCTACTCTTGGGGTTTCTCTGAGCTGGAATCTCCTCAAAAGCAGTGTTTGTTTGTTTTTATAGATAATAGATGTGCAATGCTTCCATGTCATTAGTAAGTGTATGGCTTATATCTCTACTAATGGTATCATACACTTTTATGCATAATGATCTATTTAAATTAAGAAGGAGAAAGTGGAGGATGGAAACCTCTATTGCCAATTTCAACAAAAGTAGCAGTATTTTTGAAGATATCGGTTATGCAATTTTCATAAGTCATTTCACTAGGATCACCTGGCAAAGGTGACAGCTGCTACCCTGCTCAAATAAACAACAAAATAGCAGAAAAATAGAGTCAAAACAGAAAGAATAGATGTGCCTGTTCTGGGGCAATGGTCTAGAGACTTACACAGTGATTTAAAGTGACATTGATTGATCTTTAAAGAGTATTAACTCATACCTCAAGGAATTTGTTATTGATATTGTAAGTCATTGCATTGTATTTTAAAGTGAGGCCAGGAGGCAAGCTGGGAAGGACAGGTCAAAGTGTTCTTATGGATATGTGAGTGTGTGTACATTTTATTCTTTAGTAGATTGGAGAATACATATACTAAGGTAAAAAAGGTTTAATTCAATAATTAATATATATCAAGGTTTTGTTGAAAAATTTCTCTAAAGGACAAAAGTATGTTTGATGACCAATATGTGTGAATCTTCCAGCTTGTCAAGCAGCAGGACAAAAAAAAAAGAGAGAAACAGTCTAAGAAGATTGAGAGACACATTCATTCTACAGAGTGGAGCAAATGATAGTTTTTTGATGCTGTCCAAGCAGGCAAAAATGTCCTGAAAGCCAAGGATGGCACAGTAATATATCCAAGGAACACTGATAGTCACTGTTAGTAATCCAGTGAAATATTCATTTTTTTCTAAGTAGGTGGTCTGAAGAGTGTTTTCCTTTAAAACCTTCTTTGAATTGCGGCGTTGTATTTTTCTTGTTTCCACAGTATATTCCAGTTCTGTGGTTCTGCCGACTGTAAGCTTTGATGTCGCATACACACCCCGAGTCCTGAAAGGTGACCTTGAGCTTAGACAAGGCGTCGTGGCACTAGGGAGGATGGTCGTGGCAGGGTGCGGCAATGTTTCCTTCTTTGCGCGTTGCGTTGCTCTGAGTTGGGACAATTCGTCAGTGACAGCAGCAGCCTCAGCATGAAGCATGGGGACCATGGAATTCATGGTCTCTATCGGGATCTGAGAACATCCGTCACTGCCTTGGTATAAACTTTCAAGTCGGCTCTAAACCACCCATGCGCACTGGATTGATCCTGATGCAGGGCAGCCCCAGGTGCAGAATATTGGTCCATTGGATTGTCATAGGCTGGGTTTTAGGAAGCAGGTCACTGGGCCCTTCTTTTGAAATTTCCTTATGTGAATAGTAAAGTCCAACATTTGAATCTTGAGCCAAGCATTTAACTATAGGCACTGCCAGGGATTCCAAGGCCAACCACTTAAAAAAATTAAAAAAAAACTGCCCCGGGACAGCTGCATGTATTTCAAAGTAGAACTGAGTTAACAACTTCTCAGTAACTATGAAATTTTGAAAATAAGCAACCAGGCTTTTCTTCTGAGAACCCTCAGGTGCACTGACATCACACATTTGTGTTTAGTGGTTGCTCACGCCACCACCTGTCTGCCAGGTTGTCATTCCAGGGTGGCTCGTTTGTTGCTGTGATGTTGGAAGCTATGCTACTGACAGTTCAAATATTAGCAAGGTCACCGATAAGTCACCGAATGTGTTGTTAAAAATAATTCACAAACCTCCACAGCAATATTTTGACAGATCTCCCAGACATTCAATCTAGATTCAGAAGAGGGTGTGGAAGAAGGGATAATATCATTACTGATATCTGATGGCTCTTAGCTGAAAACAGAGGATACCGAAACAAATTTTTACCTGTGTTATTGGCTATGCAAAAGTATTTGTTGAGGATTTCTAATGGTGCAGTCTTTAAACACTCGCTGCAAACTGGAAAGTTTGTTTAAAGGTTCCGTGGGAGAAGGACCAGGCTATCTGTTCCAAAAATATTGTAACCATGAAAGCCCTGGGAAACAGTTCTACCATGCCTTGAGGGTTAAGAAGAAATATCTTGCATACACAAACAATAACAGTGTTCAACTGAGGCAAAATAAATTATAGATATCAATGAAAATGAGAATTTCAGAACACTTAATTGTGCTCCTGCAGAAACAGTGCCAAAAATGAAACAATCACTGGAAGCAAACAAGGAGATGCTTCCGAGCTAAAAATTGCAAAAAGATGCTTGACAAGATTGAATCTTTTCATCATCTTCATTCTATACGCTGAGCAAATAATCAGAAAAGCTGGAGGATATGAAAGAGGCAGCATCAGGAGGGGAGAAAGACTCATTAACAACTAGCAGTATACAAATGACACAACCTGGTTTACTGCAAGTGAAGACTTATTGATGAAGATCAAAGACCACAGCCTTCAGGATGGATTATCTCAGCATAAATCAACATATATCTCAACATATAACAAATAAACTCCTTACAACTGTACTCATAAATGTCACGATAAATGATGAAGTCGAAGTTGTTAAAGATTTTTTTCTTCTTGGAATAGTAGTCATGTTCAGGGAAGCAGCAATCAAATAATGAAACAATTATTGCATTGGACACATAAGTCGCCAAATACCATTTTGAAATGCTAACAAGTAGGGATGTCACTTTGATAACTGGTTGTACTTGATTCAAGGCATGGTGTATATTCAATGATCTCATGAATATGTAACAGTTAGACAATGAAAAAAGGAAGAGGGATAAAGAATTGACCCATTTAATTATATTATTGGCAAAAATTATACTATTGGGTATATTAACTGACAGAAGGACAAATAAATCTGTCTAAAAAGAAGGACACTCAGACTTTTTCTTGGAAGCAAAGATATTGAGAAGTTTATAGATAGTATCAGGAAGAACCAAGCTTTGATGAAGAATGTTCTAATTGGTAAAGTAGCGGGCCAGTGCAAAAAGAAGACCCTCAGAGAGATGAGCTGGTACAATGGCTGCATCATTGGACTCAAGCATTTTAAGGATGGCACAAGACTGGGCAGTGCTGTGTGTGGGGCCGCTATGAACTGCAGCTAACTTGAGGGCATCTAGCAGCAAGTTAGCACTGAGCCGTTTGTCCACCAAGAGATTTCTAAGCCCATCATGTCTAAGGGTAAATTGTCCTTGCTTAATTGATTTTATCAACCTTCAAATCAGATAAGATGACAGAAATTGTGAACCCCAAATTTCTCAAAAATATGTTGACCAATTGGGCTTTTGGGGTTTCACATTTTTACATGATTTTCCTAATAAAACCTGAATGCACTGCTCCAACTCTAATCCTTCCTCATTCAAATATTTTCAGAGTCTTCCTCTGCAGGATAAAGCATAAATGTTGTGTAATTTGGCGAGGTTATTCTCCTTCTCATGGTGTCCTCCTCCATCCCACTTCCTGCACACAATTTTGCCAAACAACTCAGGGTTGCTGAGGGTACCCTGCTTGTCACATTGATTCTGGTCTCAGAGCCTGTGTTCCAGATGTCGTATTTTCCTGGAGATTTTCATCCACCTACATTTTCCCTTCCTGTGTTTTGATGAGTGTTCAAAACCCAAAGACACAAAGCATTGTCTTAGTAGAAGTATCTCTTATTCCTTGAGATGCCTCTTTGTAATCTCTGAATACCCTGTGAACACTTTCATATGGTTCTTAAGATATTGAGATTGATTATCAGTTAATTGATTTGTCTATCCCATTAAACTCTAGCCACCTTGAGAATAGGGAGAGCATCTTTCAATACATATGTATCTCCAGCAAGAAATAATATCTGGTTCTGCACAAATTTTGAGGCTTATGTTTTATGTGTCATTTCTTTTCTTGTTGTAGCTAGCTGCCCCTGAGTTAGATCCTGTTTACAGTGACCCAATCTGCATTAGAACATAATACTGCCCACTCCTGTGTCATTCTTCCAGTCATGGCTGTGTTTTACCCGCTTGCTATAGTCACTGTGTCAATCTATCTCATTGAGAATTTCCTCTTTTTTTTTAACCAAGAATGTTGTCCTTCTTCAGGCCTCCCAGTAACGTGTCCAAAAAATGTGTCATGATGTCTCACCATAGTTGCTTAAAAAAAAGTAATCCAGCTCTATTAATTCCAAAACAGATTTGTTCATTATTGTGGAAGAATATTCAATATTATTTGCCAACACCATAATTCAAATGAATTGCTTTGTCTCTAATTTTCTTTATTTCCTAACCAATTTGCCAATGCATATGAGACAACTGAATAGTGGCTTGAACCAGCACACATTTCCTCAGTGACATCTTTACTCTGTAACACTTTGAAAGGTCTTTTGCAGGAGACAGCTCTCTCATCAAATTAAATTCATTGCCATTGAGCCAATGTCAACCCATAGAGATTTCTTAGGACAGAGGAGAACTGGCCCAGGGATTTCCCTAGATGCTAACTCTTGAAAGGAGTAGAAATCCCAGACTTTTGGGCTGAGCCCCAGTGGCGTAGTGGTTGTGCGCGGGACTGCAGCCCACTGGGATGGAGGTTCAATTCTGGCTCACAGGAGCAAAAGGCTGGGCCTCCTACTCTCACTACCAGAGGGCAGTGATGCCTAAAAAAAAAAAAAGAAAGAAAGAAAGAAAGAAAGAAATCCTAGACTTTCTCAATGTGGAGTTGCTGGTGACATAGAACTGAAACCTTGCAATCTGCAGCCCAACTGTTAAGCACTTCACTACGAGGGCTCCCACAGGTATCTCTACTCCCACTTCCACAGCTAATATGAGTCTATTCATTTATAAAATGAGTTTTGAGAAAGCAAGACCTGTGACACTTGTATGTGTATGTATGTATATAGAAAGAGATGTCCACATATTAAAAATGCCTTACATGATTATGGAAGTAGGTAAGCCCAGTCCAGTTCAAGTCTGTGAATCAGATGCTAGCTGGAATCAGCTGTGAGCTAACTCATGTCCCGGCAAGGGCTGGCAAATAGGAAGCAGTAAGACCACAGGCGGGTGCATGAACTCAAGGCCTGAAGTCCATTGATGAATGCTGGGGTCAGTAGGTGACATCACAGGATGCTGATGACCTGGGTGCAGGGTCCAAATCCAGAAGCGATCTAGTTTCCACACAGTGTCAATCTATACTGAGTAGACCACACCCAGAATGAAGCGTCTCTCACTTGTAGCAAACTGCAGTGTACTTTATCCATTATTTCTCCCCTTCTACTTGGTTGAAATTTATATTGAACCATTTCACGTAGCATTTTAAAAATCATTTCAAATATCAACACCCAAATATTCTTAAAGAAGTTATGATATTTTCCTTAAGAGTTTTTTTCAAAAAATTTAAGCAGCATTGGTATTTTTAATGAAGGCTATTAACCAAAAGGTCAATAATTCCAATCTGCCAGTCAATTCCTGGTAGACATATGTAGTGTCTGCCTTCATATAGATTCACAACCCTTGGAAATTCTATGCTGGTAATGGGGATTACACCCTGTTCTATAGAATCACCATGGATTAGAATCAATTCAAGAGCAAAGAATTTGGTTTTGTTGTGTTTGATAGTTACAAGATTGAATAGAAAGATGGGTGAGTGGTGGGTGAATGGTGGAACAGAACTCTTCAATCCATTACCCTCCCAAAGCCACTGAGTCAATTTCAACTCACCGTGACCCTACAGGACAGAGTAAACTGTTAGGAAGAGAGAGTGCCACTCCTGCGGATTCTTCCTTTTTAGGTAGCAGCTGGATACTTCAGCCACTGCCTCTCTAGTGCTTATTTTCAATGCCGTGCACAATTAACATGGATTTTTCCCTTTGTATATGTGTCACCAGCTTCTTGAGGCATGGTGGCCCCACCAGCTGGCATTCCTGTTTTTCCCTGTCAACAGAACACTACTTGTTTAGAGCACCATTGTGCTATGTTAGGCAGTCAACTTTCCTGATCCCTTATACTGCAGATGATCTGTAACCCAGTTCTGATCAATGAAGTGAGAGCAGAAGTCCTTGTGTGGGAACTTGAGGGCTGATTATTAAAAAGGGTAGAGTTGGTCTGCATGCCCCTTTCAACCCTTTGGCTCCTTAATGCCTTACAACCTTCTGCCTTATTTGTGGTTTCTGGAGCATGGAATCGGTGCCTTGGACATGCCGCAGTCATTTGCATGAGATCAAAACTTACAAGAAGGCAGAAAGGAGACTAGGAAGCACTTGGACCTTTCATCTTGAATGGAGATACCATGCAATTCCTTGATTGGGCACCCCTTAAATTTTTGTTTCTGAAAACAATTTACACTTTCAAACTCAAGTCCTTCTTTTTTTGAAGTCATTTGCAAACTGTACTTTAATGCAATGCCAAGTGAAACAAGCAAAACATAATTTCTATTCGACAATGTTTCTATTCATGATCATAATGGTTAAGGTTGTGTGTCCACTTGGGGGAACTATGCCTACTGGTGGTGTATGCTGTAGTCTTCCCTCATGATGAGATCCGTTTTGAGTAGTCAATCAATTGAAAAGGAGTGCTATCTTGCTTCTAAGATATATGGACTTTCTGGAAAACTCACTTGATTCTGGCTACATCTGGATCCTACACAGGGCTCCTCATCATCTGACCTCCAATTACTTGGAATTGGAAGCCTGCTGGATGACTTGTCAATTCTGAGATTCATTAACCTCCACAGTCTGTTAATCAGCAGCCTGCCATCTTACCTTTCTATTTTAGATTGATACCCCTTTACGGCCAGAAATCTGCTGTATGTCAATCTGCCCTGTCAATCTTGGGTTTGTCAGTCTCTGCTCCTACATGAGTCAAAAAAATATATAGCCTTCAGTCTGATGTCGATCCCTGAACTTGGAACTTGTCATCCTCTTTCTCCATGTGAAGTATTTAATCAAGACAAATCACCCCATAAACTAGGAAGTTTCAAACATATTATGTAAAATTTTCAGTACTTTTTCATTGAAGAGAGGTTTTACATCTCTAGAGAACTTAGCCAAACACACTTAATTTTGACTGAATCACTTTGTCTTATCCTTTAGCAGAATACTTAGAAAATTTCATAATTCTTTAATCACTTTTATTCTAATAATTATATTGAAGTTAAATCTAAATCTTATGTACACTTCATTTTTACTAGAAAAAAAAAGAAAGAAAAAGATTATCAAGATCTCTCCAGGAGCATGGCTGGGCTTCCTACTCCCACCAGGGCAGTGATGCCACCAAAAAAAAAAAAAAAAAAAAGATCCAGGGATAAGCTCTGCCTAAAAGTGAGAAATGGAAATAGTGTCCAGATTTATAAAAGTAGTTGAAGAAGTAAATGCTAACTAGATACTTAGAATACTGGGGGGGGGGATTGCTAAAGGAGATAATTATCAATGTTTCCAAATATATGACATTTTATATGAGAATATGATTTGCATCCAAATATATGACATTTTACCTGAGAATATGATTTGCATTATATAGTAAATGTCTAAGTGAAATAGTCTATGGAAATAGCAATACATAAACTGGAAGATGCAAAAAGATTGTTTTATAGCAGCGGATCTCAACTTCTGGGTTGTGACCCCTTTGAGGAGTTGAAAGAACGTTTTACAGGGGTCACCTGAGAAGATTGGAAAACACGTATTTTTGATGGTTTTAAGAACAGAAATGTTGGTTTTGTGAACATACTGTCGCAGAATATAGAAATGTAGTTACTATTGTTATATTAACACTGCTACCCATGCTACACCATGCTTCAAGATAAAATGTCATTGATTTGCAGTTAGAAGTAAATATGTCACAATATATTATTACATAACATTTTTGTGGTTAATCGCTATGCTTTAATTATGTTCAATCTGTAACAAGGAGAATGCATCCTGCATATAGATATTTACCTTTGATTCATTACAGTAACAAAATTATAGTTATGAAGTAACAAGGAAACTAATTTTATGGTTGGGGGTTATTACAAAATGAGAAACTGTATTAAAGAGTCACGGCATTAGGAAGGTTGAGAATCGCTGGTAAAATAGTTAGAGTAATTATAAATATGAACGACTATTATTCTATGAAAGAGTAATTAAAATGAATTACTTATGGAAAATTACATCTCTTCCAATGATTATTAGGTTTCTTCCAATGATTCTTGATTATTATAATTTTAATGACTATTTTCAATAAAATCTCCTAAAAAACAAACTTCAGCACAACCTAAATTACTTCACTGGAATAATTATTTCACAGGGAAAAATATTAAGCTGAAGATTGATTTTGACTTAACCTACAATATTAAAACTACTACCTAAGCTTCCAAAAATAAAGAGCCTTAGTGGTACAATGCATTAAGCAACAGGCTGCTAAGTGTAAGGTAACACTTCAAACCCACCAGACTTAGTCTCTCTGTGGGAGAAAGAAGTTGTATGCTCCCATCAAAGTTTATAATCTCAGAAACCTTCTGAGCAGTTCTGTTCTGTCCTAAAGGGTTGCTACCAATTGCAATTAACTTGATGGCATTAGGTTTGCTTTTTTGGAATACAGAAATATATTGCTTGGTGCATTTAATTCCCAAGTAATGGATACATTCTGTGGGAGGGAGTGACCAGGAAAAAGTAGAAATAAGTGTAAGGAGCATGATTTAGTCTCTGGAGACATATCATCCTGAGCTTTCCTTCTGGGTTCCTGGCAACTTCAGATTTAAGATTCCTTCAGTAGGAGTAACTTACATAACATAAAACTCAGATGGCAGTATACGCATCTCTCTGTTTGCTTTGGCAGTCCAATCATCTCTTCCAGCAAGGCTTTGGTAACACATGAAAAATCAATAAAATGGTAGTTTATTATGAAATGCTGTGGCTCTAGCTTTCTGGGTTTTACGTTCCCTGTCTTAAGGAACAAGGATTCCATAGAGTGCAAGCAGGCATCTTGGGGTGGGTCAGTGCTGTTACAAAAGCAAACAAAGGAAAATGATTTGCACATTTTCCATGGTATTTCTCCAGGTGTTTGTTTCTTAAAAGACTAGACACTTAAGACTTCCTTGGGAAATTTATGCATTCTTAGAGCACTGTCTCAGTTTATTTGCCCCCTAAACTTCCTATATCATTTGGCTTCAGTATCTTTGCAAACCTTTCTTTAGGTTGTTTTTCCATTAATCATTTTAAGCCAAAATTTAATGCAACTCTATAAGACAGAAGGCCATACCCACACAGAGGTTTCTTTGACTATCCCCAGATTTAAAGGCTAGACTCCACCCCTTCAATTTTAATCCTCAAATTAGTCACCATATTAGGTGACACCAACAGTGGTCTTTAAAATATTGGTGACGGTCTTTACTTTCTTACACTTTATTTTTATATTATTATTATTTCCTTTTTTCTGTCATTTTATTTCTGTTTTTAGTGTTTCTTCTAGGTTTCCCAGTTTGTGACATGCAGGAGTGGACACATAGAGACAATGAATGATGTAATATATCAGAAAGGAGGTGGTACTAGGGAGGTGTGGGAAATTGGGGAGCACTTAATGAATGTGGAAGCAGGGAGAGAGCCTTGGAATTGGTTGTGATGATATATATATACATATATATACGTATATATATACACAACTTGTTTTAAAATCAATTTAACTATGGAGGAATATGATATGTGGATATTACATCAACAAAACAACCAAAAATATAAAAGAATCCAAATTTGACTATGGTTACCATGGGTGAAGGAGGAAGAGTTTTTGCTTAGGGAATGTTGGGCTCATGTTAAGGGAAGTTGAATAATTTGGGAAAGAGTATCCACAGTGATGGTTCAACATGAAAAGTATGATCAATGGCACTGAGTTATCCATGTAGAAGTTAAATTAGAGAATGTTGTGTTGTGTATATTTTTGCCACAATTAAAAAACACAAATTACGTGAACATAATGAGTACAAGGAAGAAAAAAAGATTCTACAATTGACTGTGGTAATGATGGCACAACTTTTTGATAAAATTGAGCTACTGTATGATATGTGGATGAAGTGCCAATAAAACTGTGGTTTTTTAATGAAAAAAAAAGACAGATAAAGTCACTCCGGACATCCTCCTATGGGGGGACACATATTTATTTGGGATTCTCTGAGGAGTAATTGTCCTTGAATCCTTTTAGTTTAAGCTCAGTAAGGCATGTCAAAATGCAAATGAGAGTGTTGATATATTGAGAGCCTTGAACCTGTGCTGATGGTCATTTGGTGAATCACTCTCAGACTTTCAGTTTTCAACTATTATTGCTAACAAATTGCAACACTTACAGTATGTCGTCTCTACAGAAATGGAATTCTGTCTTGAAATTAAAGAGGAGTTTGACCTGCCAAACCTTAATTTCCCAATTTGAAAATGTATCCAATGAGCTGATAAACATTTCTCATAAACAACTGAACTCATTTTACACTTTGGAGATGTGTCTTTATTTTAATAAACATGTCTGCTTAAGTCTGTTGAAATATTAAAACCAATGAGTCCTTATGAGTGTAGTGGCATTGTCTTCTGTACTGTTGGTGTGTTTTTGTTGCTTTTTGAACCTAGGTTTCAATTCCATGCCAATTTCATGCAGCCTGCATCAGTCAGAACAACTGAGCTAACCTTGTAGTGCCAGTCCCTAGTTCCTCGCCTAGCACATGGGTTTTGAATTAACTGTGGGACAGATCTTAGGATATTAGTGTGACATAATATACTAGCTGTTCAATTTTAAGAACACACCTTCTATGTTTATGATCATACTCACAGCCATGAGTCAATTCCACCTCACAGCCATGAGTCAATTTCACCTCATAGTGACCTCAAGAGAAATATGGGTTTTTTTTTCCTCATTGAAAGCTTTACAGTCAAAAAAAAAAAGAGAAAGCTTTACAGTCTCAGAAATGTGAAGGACAGTTGACATTGTCGTGTAAATCATTTTAGAATTAGAAACCCCATCTTTCAACTTTCAAACTTTTTAGCTTGAGGTCAGCAGCCCATTCTATTACCAGGACTCTTCGCAAGGATATTATTTTATAGTAGGTAGTTCATAGCTTAAAACCTGTTCTACAAATGAAGCTTTCCTTGGGGTGCAAATAGAGGAAAGGAACTCTTGGTTTGCCACATGGAGAGAGATGAAGAAAAGCAAAAGAGAAAGGACGTGTTGTCTCTCTAGACCATCTTGAAATCGAGTTCTGAGTGATCATGGAAAGAGAGTGTAGACCTGAATAAAAAGAGATTTGTGAAAGACTTTGTGAAGTCCTATGCACAATTGGGAGATTCTGAGCGAAACAGTATGAGAAATGAAAAAAAGTTCAGCTCAAAAGTGGATGGCCAGGAACTACATGTGTATGAGTCCTCCATTGATTGCCCTACAGCCATAGACCAGGGATGTGAATAGCCATGCTATCATCCAGCAGGATGGGAAAATGGAATATGGTACCTATGACTAAGTTAAAATTCTAGATCTTATCTTTTGATCTCCCTTTTGCTCCATTTTCAAATTATTTTAATTTTTTATATCCTCGGTTTTCTTCCCAACCGGGGTTCTTCTCTATTTCATTTTCCATTTTTTTGCTAGCTTTTTGGATTTTTTTGTTTTGCATTTTTATATGGCTTTTGGTACATGAAATGCAGGATGAATGAATCTACAGACACAGTAATTGAATTAATGTTTCCTTAAGGCTTGAGGGGACATATCCAAAACAAGGAGTGATTGTAAAATGTGATTGCACTATTGAATCACACAATATCTGGTTTATGTCCCAATTAAACTGTTCATTATAAAATAATAGAATAGTGACTTCTTCTAATATATGAAATGTGACATAACATCTTGTGCAAATTTGTAGCAATAGTATTACAGTGGAATATTTAATATGGCTTTCTTATCCAAAGTCTCTAACTCCCATCAAATGGCCTTTCCCTGAATGAGTCTGGTAAGAAGGTAACAAGATACTGATAAAATTTACCTGTGAATAGTTGTAAACAGGATTTTCTGGAGTGGAAAATGAGCTTTCTGAAAGCAAGAGGGGCCAGGGTTGGAGTGCATCCTTTGGACACACGATCCTTGGGAAATGAACCCCGTGGATCCAAAAGGCAGCTATATTATCAAAGTAGCAGCAGCAGCACGAGGAATCAAAGCATGGAGTAGAGTAATGGACCTCCCAACCCACTGAGCAAGTCACGGTGAGTGCTTTGGTGCAGGTGGTTGGTTTGTAGAGTGGGATGCCTCTCGGGAAGTTAGAATTGTAGACGCATGAAATCAGAGCGGAGTGCCTGCAAGTTCACGCTTTCTACAGTGGGGTGCCCCTGGAGACTGACGTCAAGGACCTGGGCTGGCTGATTAACAGAATTTAAGTTGAATGCCTTCAGCTTCCAATTTACAACCGAATAGTAATGACAGACTTAATATAATTTTTAAATATGTCCTGATAAACAAGTCAGCCCTGAACATTTCTCACTGGGATTATAATTCATTAATGTCTGTGGCCGTCTTGTACTTTGATGTCAATTTCATGACTGGGAGTATAGGGGTGGAGTCTAACCTGCAGATCTAGAGATAGCCAATGAGACCTCTGTGTGAACATGGCTTTCATTGAGAATTCTGGGAAATCTTGCCATATTTCCCTCATAGAGATGAGAGACTAAAACTCAGTTCCTTGGAGCAGCTCTCCTGACAAGACACAAGGCAAGCTCCTGGAGGAGAAGCCATGATCTTACCCTGATGGAGCCAGACCTCTGAAGCTGGAAAAGTCACATGGAGACTCCTACCAGTGCTGAGATGCTTGAGAAGCCACAGAGAGGTTTCTGCCAATACTGAGATGCTCCTACCACCACTGGATACACACGACTCTGTACCCCACTGCCCTGTGATTGTCCTGGTGTCATTGCATGTGCTTCGTGAGTCTGAAAGAGATTTATGGATTGATATTGGACATATGGGCTAATATCAGACTTATGGACTTGTACTGGACTGGGTTGGGATGCTTTCTCAATGTTCCATTCTTCTTGTATATAAACCTCTCTCTTATATACATATGCATGTTTATGAATTTATTTCCCTAGTCTACCTGGACTAACAAATGTCCTTACTAAACTCTTTAATCTCTCTTTGTCTCTGTCTCTCTGTCTCTCTGTCTCTCTCTCTCTCTCTCTCACACACACACACACACACACACACACTAGATGAACTAGTTTCCCTTTTCTACCTTGAGTGTGTACCTTTCAGCAACTTAAGGCGTTGAAGTTTTCCTCTAACATTAATCTCTTAAATTAAGTGCCCTTGTGCCTTAAATATTTATATTTAAAACCATGACAGATACTTCTATGATCATTCTTAGTTCTTATATTATGTGATACTGCTTTGTAAGTTATTTTTATATATAATTATGCTTGTCTTTTTTTAGGGGTATGTTTTCCAACCATAGATTTACCACATCTTTGAGCCAGCAGTATTAATGTTTATAATTGTTAACAATAACCTTAATATTTCTCACTTCTTGGAAGCATGTATATTGGTTCTCTCTTTTGAATGATGAGGAAATTAGCATGCTCATATTTCCTCCTACTTTTTTCCCTCACTATATATTCTGATTTTGATTGCCATGTGATTATTTAAAATTGTGTCATTTAGTTTCTATTGTTCCATTGATTAAGCAGTATTAATTATTTAAAGCAGTATCAATTAATTTAGCTATGAAAAATAGACATTTAAACTTTAGATACTTTTTGATTCATTATTTTTACATCATCAGAGTGTTAAACATTTCTATTCTGATCTGGGACAGTAATCTATTTACTTATTGTCAATGGTGCATTTGAGTAGATTGATTTTCTACATCATGCCATTTCCCACAAATTCTTTCCTGTTCTACTCTATGGAACAAGGATAATTGCCAATTGTATCTACTACTGCTGTAATAGAAATACCAACAGTGGAAGGCTTTATCTAGTAAAAACTTATTCTTTCACAATGTTGGAGGCTAGAAATCTTCATCCAGAGCACCGGATCCAGGAGAAGGCACTGTGTTGGTTCTAGAGGAAATTCCTTGTCTTTCAACATCTATGGACCTGGCATGCCTTTGAGATCTACATGTGTCATCACACCATATCTTCCATGGGTCCAGGAGGTTATCAGTTCAGGGCCCCCTTCAGATCTAAAGGAAGAAGTCTGCTCTTGACTCTTGTTTCTTAGTGGTAGTCAGCTCCCTGGATCCCTTCATCTGTGCTCACTTGTTTCATTTCTTCTTTATCTCAAAAGTGATTCACTGAAGAAACAATCAAATCCTGCCAATAATGTCTCAAGTTATCAGCATAAATGCTTCTCAACTTGCCTACACCACTTGACTGTCAGTTTGTATCACTGTGGTGCCTTGAAGCTGGCTGTGATTCTAGAAGCTGTACCACCAGTATTTCAAATACTAGTAGGGTTACCCAAGGTGAACAGGTTTCAGTGAAACTTCCATAATAAGAGCATATTACAAAGAAGGCTGCTACTTCTGAGTGACAATGAAAGGCAGGTCCTTCTTTTTTGGTATTTGAACTCAAAGTCATTGCGTATTTCATTATAATAATTTATTTTCTTTTCTCAAGCTCCTCTTTGTGAGTTTCTGCTTAGTTCTTTTATCCCATAATTTTTCATTCACTTTATGTGTTCTGAAGAGAAACTTTCAAAGTCCCTCTTGGCAACCACTTTGAGTGGTCCTTTAATACCTGCCTTTTTAAGAATGCTTTGCTTTCTTTGAGTATGATATTCTTATTGCCATCTTGGAGCCGGTTGGGTCTTTTGTCATTACTGTTCAATCATTTAACACTATTCTTGTTTGGGGGATTTGACAGAATATGTAAATAATTGTAAATTATCAAGAGCAACTGATTATTGTCTGGCATACCTTATGAATAGCAGTGCGATATTGTCACATATAGTCCTACAGACGAGTCACTCAGATTAGGACAAGCTGTCTTCTCAAAACTGAGTCAACCATAATGTGAAAGGAGTAAAATCTTAGAGACTTCACTTGCTCATAGAATAAGACTCAAAATAAGAAACAACTATAAATATCTATTCATAATTAGAACACAGAATACATGAAGTACTAATCTAGGAAAGTTGGAAATCCTCAAAATTGAAATGGAATATGTGGCAGTCATGTGCTTATGTTAATTTTATAATTGAAATGTAGGGTTGGAGTCTGGCCTGTTAATCTGGATATAGCCATTGAGTAGCCAATGAGGCCTCTATGTGGGCATGGCTTTCTCCTGAGGCTTCTGGGATATCTCGTGATATTTCTCTTGTGATGATGAGAAGCTATCTTCCCCAGTTGTTGGGAGTTAGTCTCAGAGGCAATTAGTCACGGAAAAGACAAGATGGCAGCGTCTGAGAAGCTGGAGGAGCTGGCAGAGAGACCACACGGCTTTGCCTTGATGGACCCAAACCTCTGAAGCTGGAGCAGCATTCTGTTGATGGACCCTGAGGCCTGGAAGCGAAGAGCCATGGGGAGACTCCTGCCAGTGCCAGAATTCTGCACCCACTGATCTGTGACTTTGTGAGTCGGAGGGAGACTGATTTTGGGCATATGGGTTTATATCGGACTTATGACTTTGTACTGGACTGAATTGGGATACCTTCTTAGTGTCATATTCCTTTTGTATATAAACCCTTTCCATATAGCCATATGCATGTCTTTGAAATTTGTTCCTCTAGTCTACCCGAACTAACACAGACTATATAAAGATCAATATCTTAGGTATTAGTGAGTTAAAATGAAATGACAATATTTGCCATTTTGAATGAAATAAGCATATGGTTTAATATGCTAGGAATGACAAATTTGGAGATGGTGAATGAGTAACACATACCAGAAGGACTCTGCAAAAATCAACTCAAAAGAGCCACTGAGAGGGAAATTCCACTCTGCCAGGTCACAGGAAGAGTATCATAAAGATAACTATACACAGATCGACTAGGTTTTGAGGTGTGGGCTTTCGACTTTTCACTATGGAAGACAGGTAAGGCTTAACCTTAGCTCTTCCACAGTCTCGGCCAGACCTGGGATCCGTTTGGCCAGGCCAATGGCTTTATTTCAACACAGTCACAGTGTGCCACTGCCTTTGGGCAGGGTTTAAACCCCTCTAGCTCCATAGTCAGACTATTGGGCCTCAGCTATTTCTTTACTTTTGCTTCTCTCTCTTCTCTCTCCTCCACTGAATTATCAGTGAACTCAGATCTTATTTTTTTCCTCTTCTTTTTCCTCTCAAATGTCACTACCAGCCTTCAGGCCACTCCTCTTCAATTAGGACAACTATGCCTGCTCTCCACCCAGCTACCACATGGCTTGGGAAATCCTGCTGTTCCCTGCCCCCCCCCCCAGAGGAACTCCTACATACCCACCAAGGCCCTTTAAGAAGCTGTAGAATCTACTTTCCACCTTGTGGGGTGTCCTGCTTGACTGGGAGAAACTCTTCCTGCCTTCCATTATGCTCAAAGTGGCTGAGGGAGTCCATATCCATTCACTGTGGTTCCATGTGGCAGAGGATACTTTCTTGCACCTTCTGTAGTTATTTAAATAGTCTAAGGAGCTTCATCAACCCCATCCAATGTTCCAAAAAGCTGTGTGAACCCCTTCCTGATCAATGCAGTGATCTTGCAGACTAGGGGAATTCCACCTACCAGTCACGGTACCCTACACCAAAGTGTGCAAACTCACCTGCCCTCCACAGCACTCCCATTGCAGCAGGCATCCCTGCCCACCTTCTGAGGGACCCCAAACTTCCATGGGCCACATTACCAAAGCTTCCTGTGATATCATTCAGTGTAACACCATCTAACCAATGTCCCCTGAGAGGACCATCCAATTTGTTCTCAAATAACATAATACTGGGTGGCTAGGGAAAGACTGAACCCACAGGAGGATAGAGTGGCATCCTGACCCCACAGAGCTAGTATCTGCCAGCTGTTCGAAGAAGCATTCCTACCAATCTCCCCCCAAAAAAGAGCCCAGTGATCTTCAACTCTCTAGAAAATTGTGCTGGAATCCTCTAAAGCAATACAATACAAACAGCAATCAATCCCAATCACTTAAATGAAAAACAAGAGAAAACAAAAGGCAATGTAAGAAGTCCTGAACCTTACAGTATACATAGAAGAAGCAAACATTGATATGCAACAGAAGTAAATCTTCAAAATACTTCTTGGAGTCAACAGGACATGAGAGAAGCAATAGAGAAAAGGGATGAAATGATACAGTAGATAAAGGTCATCCTTCAAAGGTACATACAAGACCTGTGGAATGAGAAAACAAAAACCATTAGTAAATTGACAATCTTGACCAAAAGACTTGAGAAGGTAGAGAATCACCACAGTGACTTAGAAGATAACCTGGCAGATTTCAACAAATGAGAAAGGTAGTCAAATAAGATTATCAGAGAAGCTGAAGAAAATCTGAGAACCATGTCTGATACTATGAAGAAGAACAACATTAGAATAATTGGACTACCTGAACAAGACACAATGAAGAAATCAACAGCAAAAATAGCCAGGGAATTTTTAAAGGAATGTTTTCCCAACTTAAGGAATGAAAACCAAGCAACCATTCAGGAGGCCAGAAGAACACCAGTTAGACTGAATCCCAAGAAGAAATCACCAAGGAGTATAATATTGTGCAATTTTGAGGAAAAGGAGGAAGTCATAAGAGCAGCTAGAGAAAAAAACAATCACCTATAAAGGTGTGCAAACATGAATATTCTCAGACCTATCCAGAGGTACTATGAAGAAGAGAAAAGAGTGGAGTAACATATTCCAAATAGTGAAGGAAAATAGTGCAAATGCAAGAATACTCAATCCAGCCAAATTATCTATCATTTGGAGAAGTAAGAGTCTTCCCAGGCAAGTTAAAACTCAAAGAGCACACTAAAAGAAACCCAGGCCTACAAAAGATCCTTGCTGACCCAATATAGACAGAAGAACAGCACTCGCCAATCTCAAATAAGAGACTGCCACATAGAACAGCCCCACCCAGAGGGCAATAAAGAGAAAACAGCCCTCAAGACAGCATTGGGGAACACACTGATAAAAAAGGGAGGTAGGAAAATATTCAACACCAAAGGTACAAGATGAAATCGCAGAGTCCACAGATGAATTAAATAGCCCTGAATATTAATGGATGAAACTCAGACATTAAAAAGTAGGGCCTGGGGCTGAGCCCTGGTGGATAGTGGTTGTGTGCAGGATTGCGGCCCACTGGGTTGGAGGTTCAAATCCAGCAGCAAGGCTGGGTCTTCTACTCCCACCACAAGAGGGCAGTGATACCAAAAAAATTTTAAAAAAGTAAATAAGTAAATTAAAAAGCAGGAGCTGGCAAACTGGCTTAGAAAACACAATCCCTCAATCTGCTGTCTACAAGAGACACATCTCAAAATTACAGACAAAAATAAGCTGAGAATCAAAGGCTGGACAAAAATATACCAAGCAAATGGAAATTTTAAAAAAGCAGGTGTTACAATCCTAATCTCAGACAAAATTGAGTTTAGGATGCAAACCATAACAAGAGATAAAGAAGAGCACGATATAATGCTCAATAAAATAGTAGATCAGGGACCAGTGAGCATAATAAATATATATGCACCCAACCAGAGACCCATGAAACTTGTCAATCAAACACTCCAAAGGTCAAAAAATAAATTACAGGTTCAGCAATTATAGTAGGTGTGGCAGTCACCTAATCTTGTGTCAATTTGAGGATTAAGAGTATAGGAGTGGAGTCTCTAGCCTGTCAATCTGAAGATAGTCAATGAGACCTCTGTTTGGGCATGGCTTTCTCCTGAGTATTCTGGGAATTCTGGGCAGATTTCCCCCTTGGATGTGAGAGATTCACTATTCAGTCTGTTGGAGACACTCTACTGAAAAGACACAAGGCTTACTCCCTGTGAGACATCCCGGAAGAGAAGCCGCAAGGGCTTACCCTGATGGAACCAGACCTCTGAAGCGGGAAAATTCACATAGAGACTCTTACTAGTGCTGAGATGCTTGAGAAGCCACAGATGGGCCCCTGCCATCACTGAGATACTTCTACCACCACTGGATGCACAAGAATCTGCAACCCACTGGCCTGTGATTGTCTTGATGTCATTGTATGTGTTTCATGAATCTGAAGAACAAGTTATAGACTGGTGTAAGATATATGATCTAATATCACACTTATGATCTTGGAGTGAACTGGGTTGGGATGTTTTCATAATATACAGCTGTGATTGTATATAAACCTCTTCCTTATAAACATATGTGTGCTTATGAATTTGCTTCTCTAGTCTACACAAACAAACATAGGAGGTGGCTTCAATATACCACTCTCTGAGAAATATAGCTCACAGAGAAAGAACTTTAACAAGAGGAATAGATATCTAAACACTATGATTAGATGATTTGACCTGATAAATATTTTCAAAGCTCTTCACCAAAAAGCAAAAAAAAAAATCACATTCTTTTCAAATCCATATGGTCCATACTCAAAAAGAGAACACATGCTGGGATGCAAGTCAAATCTGTATAATTTCAAGCACGTAATAATCATACAGATTTCTCTCAAAGACCACTATATCATAAGAGTGGAAATCAATAAGATGACTATTAAGGAAATGAGTGCAAACAATTAGAGGATGAATAGCTCTCTGTTGCACATGATGTGAGTACTGGCTCAGATAAGAGATGAAATTAGTAAGTTTCTAGAAACCCATGAGAATAGGACACACCAATCACTTTGAGACACAGCGAAGGCAGTTATCAGAAAAAGTCTGACAGCAATACATGCACACATGAAAGAGAGACTTATGATTGATATGCTGACACAAAACTTATAGCAAGCAGAGCAGAGTTGACAGGACAATTCTACTAATAGCAAATGAAAAGAAATAATAAAAACTAGGGCTGAGATTCATGAGAGGGAGAACAATAAAACTGTGGGGGAAATGCAGCTAAAAGTTGGTTCTTTGAAAGGATTAACAGTATTGATGGACCATTTGAAAACCTAACAAAAGGAAGGAGGGAACAAATTTCAGTAGGATGAGGGATGAAATGGGACATTACAATGCACCTTAATTAAATCAATAGAATAATTACACTGTACTATGAGGGCTTGTGTCCCAATGAATTCGGAAGCTTGGAAGGCATGGAAAAGTACTTGGAAAAACAATCCCTTCTTAGACTATCCCAGATAGATGTCAAGAATGTCAACAGACCCATAGTAATAGAAAAAAAAAAAACAGACAAGATTAACAAGGTATTACCAAGAAAAAATTCTCGCAGACCAGATGACTTCACAGAAGAACTCTACCAAGTCTTCAGGGAAGAACTGACACCAATCCTACAAAAACTCTTTTAGAAGATAGAAAAAGACAGCAAACTCCTAAACTCTTTCTATAAAACTAGTATAACTCTGATAACTAAACCTGGCACGATTCCATAAGACATGCAGTGATATGCCTCGTGTTTTTCACTGTTTTTTAAGGAATGCAAAGTACTCTGCTACATATATATACAGTTTTTATAATCCATTCATCCATTGATGGAAATTTGGGCGGATTGCAACTCCCTGCATTTGTGAACTGTGCCTCAATGAACATGGCCAGACACACCACCACATGTGAAGAATTGGAGGAAATTATGCTAATCTAAGTAAGACAAGTATAAAGGGCATAGGAGAAAAACTACACACACACACACACACACACACATACCTGGGGTGAAATCCAGGTACTATGGCAGGGGCCAGACCCAATCCATAGGTACATTTGGCAATCAAATAAAAAGGAGGAGGAAAGAAAATAAAGGCATGAGTAGTGAGAGAAAAGGGCACTAACTTCCCTAAACGGAGGGTGTTGTTTATATCTCCACAGGAAAGGGAGAGAGGGGAAGATTTCAAACCAGTGCACCAAGATATGAATGCAACATGCTGGCATGATTCAGGAAACCAATAGAAAGGTCTGTGGGGCGGGCATCAATCCCAACTATGTGGAGACCACCAACATTTGCCACCCGCAGAAGAATTCACTGCAGAGGTTACCACTGCATCTACAACTTGCGGACAGGGGTGCATCTGATCAGAGCACACAAGAGCAAACTATGGGAGAGAGAGTGGAACAAATCCTGGCCCACCAAGACCCCAGGATATTATTTCTACTCATAGCAGTAACACACAGAGAGGACTATGGGGCCAGTCCCACCATGAGCCAATGCGTCCCTCACTGAACCATAGCACTACAAGGGACAACACTGGAGGCCCCGGGCAGGAATTGTCCCTGATTGGACCCCACCACACCAGGGTGAAATGCTAAGGGCATGTAATGGAGCAACAAAGGGAGCAGAACAATGAGGTCCCTGGGGAATAACAAAAAATAGACTCCGTCATACTCAACCGAAGAGCATTCCTAAAGGTCAGCACACAGAACTTGAATGATTTCTAGGCTTTTCTTTTCTTGCTTTGTTTCACTTTGCCTTATTTTTGTGCTTATTATTGTCTCTGCATGCCTATTTAAACAAAATAGGCGGGATAAACAATCTGGAAGAGAAAACAATGGGACCAATGGTTCCTGAGGTACATGGTAGGGAGATGCGCCAGAAAGGAAGTGGGTGTTAACAAACCCAGGGACAAGGAGACAGCAAGTGATCCAAAATTGATGGTTAGCAGGCCTTTAGGGCTTGAATAAGGGCAATGTAATTAAGAAGAATTACTGAATTCCAAATGTGGGTTGAATTGATAATGGGTCAATAGGAAAGTGAAAGGAACTAGAGGAAGGAATGAGGTGACAAAGGATCTTTATAGAGATCTAAATATAGGCATGTACATATGTAACTATATTTATATGTGACAATGGGAAATAGATCCATGTGCATATATTTATAGGTTTAGTATTAATTCAGCAATTGGACATTGCACCTCACCCAAGTACTCCTTCAATGCAAGAACACTTTGTTCTATTAAACTGGCATTCCATGATGCTCACCTTCCTGACGTGATTGCTGAAGACAAAGTTGATGTATAAGCAAATGTGGTGAAGAAATCTTGTAGTGCCTGACAAATCAAAGATAGAGTGTCTGGGATCTTAAAGGTTTGAAGATAAACAAGCGCCTATTGAGCTGAGAAATAAAAAAGTCCACATGGAAGAAGCACATCAGTCTGTGTGATCACAAGGTGTAATCAGCTATCACACATCAAAGAAAAAAACAACAATATCATTGTGAATAAGGGAGGGAAGAGTGCAGAATGGAGACCTAAAGTGCATCTGTAGGCAACTGGGCATCCCATTACAGAAGAGTTACAATGAAGAATCAAGACAGTCAGGGTACAGTATAGCCCCAAGGAAACATACAACTTTCCTCTAGCTCTTTAATGCTCCCTCCCCCCCCCCGCCCTCTATCATGATCCAAATTCTACCTTTAAAGCCCGATTAGACCAAAGGATGTATACTGGTACAGATCAGGGCTGGAAACACAGGGAATCCAGGACCAATAATTAGAGTAGATATACCAGGAGGGGTAGAGGAAGGTGGGGAATAAAGGAGGAACTGATCACAATTATCTACATATATCCCCCTCTCTAGAGGATGGACCACAGAAAAGTGGATGAAGGGAGACATTGGGCAGTGTAAGACATGAAAAAATGATAATTTATAAATTATCAAGAGATCATGAGCAAAGAAAGGTGGGAAAGGGGTATGGGGAGCTGATACCAAGGAAGAAAATATTTTGAGCGTTATGATGGCAACAAATGTACTACTGTGCTTGACACTCTGGTTATATGTGTGGATTGTGATAAGAGTTATCCTAGCCCCCAGTAAAATGATTTACAAAAAACCAACAGAATTAGTCTCTATTGAACCATTTTAAGAAGTAGCATACAATCAAGAACCAATTGTAGTGAAAGAAAAGATTGAAGCTACACTGAAGACATTGGTGAAATGCAATGCTCCAAGAATTGACACAGTATCAACTTAAATGTTTCAATAAGTTCATGGAACACTGGAAGCACTCACTCACCTATGCCAAGATATATGAGGACAGCTACCTGGAAGAGAATTCATATTTGCACATATTTCAAAGAAAGATGATTCAACATGATCTGGAAATTATCAAACAGCATCATTAATATTGCACGCAGATAAACGTTTGTTGAAGATTATTGAACATGGATTGCATTAGCAAATAGACAAGTTGCTGCCAGAAATTCCAGCCATAACCAAAAATATTGCTAGCATCAAATGAATTATGGCTGAAAGCAGAAAATACCAGAACTATACAGCTATATTTACTTATGTTCTTGACTATGCAATGGCATTCAATTGTATAGATCAGAGCACAATATTGATAGCCTTGAGAAGAATGGCAATTCCAAAATGTCTAATTGTTCTTCTTTAGAATCTTCATGAATGGACAAGAAGCTGTTGTTCAGTTGTTCAAATAGAATAAGTGGTTTAAAAATCAGGAAAGGTGTACTTCAAGTTTGGACCCTGGCACCATACCTATTCTGTCTCTATGATGAGCAGACAATATGAGAAACTGGATTATATCAAGAAGAATAGGGCGGAGGAAGACTTACTAATGTTATATATACAGCTAATATAACATAAATACTTTATAATGAAGAACAATGACTGTGTCTTCTATATAGACTGAAACTGAATATAAAGAGAATTAAAATCTTCACAAAGGGAACAATAGATAATCATGATAAATGGAGAAAAATTACAGTTGCCACGGATTCATCTGGCCTGGATCCATAATCAATCCTCATAGAAGCTGCAGTTGGGATCAGACAACGCATTGCATTTAGTAAATCTGCTACACAAGACCAGCTCAGATTAATGAAACAGAGGGGTGTTACTTTGAGGACAAAGGTATACCTGACTCAATCCTTGATAGTTCCAATTGCCTGCCGTGCATGAGAAAGTTGGACATTAAATAAGGAAGACTGGAGAAGAATCATTGAACTTGAATCATGGTGCTGTTGAAGAATACTTGAAGCACCATGGACTGCCAAAAGATCTGCCAGCAGGTCACTCTTGGGAGAAATACAGTTAGAAAGTTCCTTGGAAGCAAGATGATATGACTTTGTCTCACACACTTTGGACACGTCAGGAGAGCCTTGTACCTGGAAATGGAGATCATGCTTGGTAGAGAAGATGGGCAGAGAAAAAGAGAAAGACCCTTTCCAACATGGATGGACCCAAGGGTTGTGACAACAGTCTCAAATCTAAGAATTATTTTGAAGGGGACACGACCCTTTGCAGTGTGTCATTCTGTTGTACAGAGGGTGGCGCTAAGTTAGAAACAAGCTGAGAGCTCCCAGGGACCAGTGAGGTGAAGGGCTTGGTTGAGTGGGTGTGGACGGGGTTGGCGACAGAGCTGCTTTTGCTTAGTGAGGTGTATGCTTTGAAGCATTGCCAGTAACTGGCAGTGGTGTGGTGGAGAGGGAAGTGCTGCCGATCTTCCACTTGGAAAAGAGGAGCCTGGTTTGGGTGGGTGTGACTTGCCTATGTTTGCACAGGAAGAACATGAAGCCACCACCTAGTGGGGCTGAGAGGACTGAGGACTTGGGCACCATCAAGAGCTCCAAGTTGAATAATGATAAAATAAAAGGAGAATGCAAAGGTCAAGAAGCAATCAATACATATATATAAATAAAATGAAATGAAATTTTAAAAAACTTCTCTGGTCTCTGACTCATAGTGACCCTGTAGGGCAGAAATAGCTCTGCCAAATCAGGTTTCTTCTGCTCTAAATCTTTACTGAAGCAGATTGTAAGGTCTTTGTCCCACCTTTTGGTTAACGAAACACTTTAAAAATTGAGACATCGGTGATTGCTTCCTATACTATAGACTATGCAATGCACCACACACTGAGTGTGTAGCAGTTATAGATCGCCTACTGAACAATCCACCCATCGTAATAGCCCTCCTGAGCGGGGTAATCTTGTTAACGTAACGTCACATATCTTTATGAGACTGAGGGATATTCGGTCTTATATGTAAGGCTATAGGTCCTAAGAGTATTATCTGCACTGCTTTCCAACAGACAGACTTAGTGGATTTGATACGGAACCCATAGTGGAGATGGAGGGAGTAGCTGTGGTTTGGAGAACGACTTAAAAACCTCTCCGGGGGCTGAGCCCCGGTGGCGTACATGGTTGAGTGCAGGACTGCGGCCTGCGGGCTTGGCAGTTCAAATCCAGCAGCGGCTCTCAGGAGCAGCGCTGGGTAGCGCCCATGACCACCAGAAACAGTGAAGCCCACAAAAACAAAACAAAACAAAACAAAAAAACCTCTCTGGGTGGGAATCATTCATCAAGTTCTCAAACTGAAAAGTCTCCACCATGACACAATTAGCAGCGCGGTGGTGAAGGTAAATCTACTGGTTCATGTGATAAAAATCTAGCACCAATTCATGCTATCACATGGATTAAATCTGGAAAATATTGTGCCAAGTGAGCTACTTCAAACACCCAAAGGCAAACACTGCAAAATCCCACTTATATGAAACAACAAGAATAGGCATATGCCTCCAGGCAAACATAGATTTGTGTTCAACAGGGGCAGAGAAAAAGGGATGATAGAGAATTATTTAAAAAATTATAATCATAAAATTTAATTTTTTAAACCTTAAGCCTTTATGAAATGATACATATGTTTACTCTGCTATTTTCTGTTCATTGCAGAGGTCTAAAACTTCAGGTCCTAGCTTCTTTAAAAAGAAAAAGAAAAAAACCAGAAAGCTAGAATCAGGAGAAATCTTAGGACTGCACTGATGATATGGTCATAGTGCAAGAATCAGATAAAAATTATCCAAATGGGAAATCAGATGAAATAAAACAAAATACACACACAAAACCCATTTGTATGAAATGCTTAGGGAATCAGATAACTCTTTATCGATTGCACAAATATAGTGTGTGGATTATCACTTTTCTAGGCACTAAATTTCACACTTAACATTATAAAAACATATTAAGTGCTCACATATCCCTTTCTGATTGTTCAGCAGACACTTTTATTCTTGTACTTCCTTGGGGGGTTGTTTTTCATCTTCTTTAGAAATTACCCCTACGTGTTTCTATGGGAAAAAAGTAAGGCTTTCTTGAATCTTTCAGGGACATTTTCTACATTAGATAAGGCCTTAAAGAGGGAAGTGGGACACATTAACTATTATGATTTATTTATCTTCAGCCTTCTTCATCATTCTAACCCCGAAAGACTAATCAGCACAAACCACCTGATTTCAACATCTGCCAACATATCGTACTTTCTACAGCTTCTCCGAGGAACTGAAACAATTGCTTTAAAATGGCATCAAAAATATTATTTTCCTTAAAGAGAAAGAGAAAAAGTGTGGCTTTAAAATGTTTCATTATCTAGATAATTGCCTCACATCCCTGCCTCCAACCACACCCCCTCTCCAAGTTCTATATGTATAAACAAGCTAAAGCAATTGCATAGTAGTTTTAAAGGTTTAAAACAAAACAAAGTCTAAGATTTACCTGTTTCTATGGTGCCTGTCTCCATGGTACCAGGAGAAAAGGACACACGTATGACCCAGCAGGTCTCTTACCGCTAATTCATATCAATGCTGCTTAATATGCCTACATTATTTCAATCAGACAACCAGTCTGAATCTTATATTGAAAAAAATATTCCTCTGTACTGTGCTTTTTGAGAAGCAGTGACATTATTTTATCCATGGTAAATGATCATGTGTTAACCACCAATTAAAAATGGGACATCTCATTTCCTCTCCTGCCCACCAAAATGTGTGTGTATTGGCACTCTGTAGCATAGAAGACCATGGAGATTGCAATACAGTATACACTCAGTGTTGAGTACTACCCACTTTAAAAAATAGAATCAATTAAAACATTCTCACCTCACTACTTTAATTAAAAAAATAAATACAGAGCTCACTTTTCACTTTTATTCCTATAGTTTTGAGATGGTCACTTAAAATGTATGAAAGCAAACAATGATTGGTGAAAATCAGTGAAACAATATATTGCTATAAAGAAATTTTCAGTAGAGTGAATAACAGTGGTGTATGACAGAATAAGGAATAACACTTTTTATAACTATTTCTATATAAGATGGACCTGTTAATTACTTTGATTCAAGACTAGAAGCAGAGGGAAGCATTGGTTATATCTAAAGCATTATGATAACTGTCCTTATGATAACTGTCCTTATGATCATGGTCCTCTCTATAACCAAATCTTAGGGACATCAGAAAACTGGGCATTAGAAGACTGTGTGTTATAGTATGTGGGTCACAATGAATCACAACCAACTTCACTATAGAGAGTAAGATAACATTTAGCACAAAAAGCATTTACTAAGAACCAGGCATTGTTCTAACAGCTTGTACCATATTTTCCCTTACAATTCTAATGTCAAACCTTTGGGGTAGTTGTGCAGGCCCAAATAATGTTCTCTATTTAATTTCCCCATTTCTAAATTCCATTGTAATAGCTACACAGAAATCACAGACAAAATTTATGATTAAGGAGCTTATTAAGGGAGTTAACAAGTTGCAATGGCAGTTACAAGATTCTTTCAGGTCTGCTAATAAATGTTCGAAGGGGCATACCACTCCACTGGAAGTCTCAGCCCAAGGTCACTTAACCTAAACTCAGTAGGTAACCAAAACCAGCTCCCCGAATTAAGTGCCCAGATACACCCTACTTCAGTAAACCTCAACCTGTAGGCATTAAGCTTTGACTTTGTGGGTCAATTTCCTCCAATAAATGTGCCTAGAGGCACCGCCTCCCATAAGCCAGTCTCCTGTATGAAACTGGTCAGCTTTACTGGCTCATGGGTTGGTAAATCCACCATTCTATTCTGTACTCTGGTTCCTGGCTTTAAATCCAAGACATTCACTGTCCAGGGATCAGGGTCCAGAAGAAGAGTTCTATTCCTGGGTCTTGCTGGTAATGAGATCTCTTCTCCTTCTTCTTAATGGATTCATTTTATACACAGTAGGGTGATACTCCAGTGAATCATGTTCACAATACTCACTGGTGAGCCCTATTAGCATCATCTCCCACCTTCTTAGCAGACTCAGGCAGGTAAAGGTTCTAAGTAGGAGTTTGACTAGAGGAGGCACATTAAATAACTTACAACCCAAGCAGTTGGTTATTAGTTATAGCTTACTACTAAGGATAAAGAGACTCAAAGAGGTTAGCCACTTGCTTAAAATTGCACAGCTAGTAAATGCTGATGCCTGCACAGGAACCAATGTTGTCTGACCCTAAGTCTGCGTGTTTCACCAGCTGCAATGAAAAATTACACTAATGTAATTAATGAGAAGGATTCATTAAATAATACCAGAAAATGGATCCACACTGAAGTATTCATTATCCTTCTTATATTATTAATCACCCACCCCCTCTGTCACTGATTCTGAGCCCCACCCATGTTTTCTTCCTCAATTTAATCTTGCCTCTTCTCATGCTTAATTCTCCAGATTCCAGGGTTCTTCATCTCACAGAAACAAATTGTCTTAAGACAATTTGTCTTTCCTAATGGGACAGTAAAGATATGCTGTGCTTTGTCAAAAGGAATTTAAGCTATTGGAATTTTACTTCTATGTTCAGGGACATTTGACACTTGCTCTGTTTTGAGTCAACTGAGAAATCTTTGACAGGACATGAAGCTTGAGATAGGATCAAGGAAGAATCCTTAGCAAAGTGTAAAATAAATATCCCAAATTCTGATTCAATGCCGGTGATTCTAGGTGTTTATGCCTATGCCCTTGAAAGACCATTAGCTTCATTTCTCTTATTTTTCTTTGATGTGAAGTTATATCAACAAGGATTTGGAAAAGGTTCCATGGCTAAAACAATGAAACAATCATTTACATGTCAATTTTAGGGTAAGCTGGTGAAGTAATGGCTTGAGAAGAGTTAACAGTTGGAGTAGGTGCCCAAGAAATAGTATGTGGAGAAGATGAAGAGAAAATGCCATCTCTGGTTCACGTGTGGCTGTTGAGTGGACTCTGACTCAAGACAGCTCCATGTATGTCAGAGAAGAACTGTTTCTAGGGTTTCTTCAGAGGTTGATTTTTCAGAAGTTGATTGCCAGACCTTGCTTCTAATAGAGTGATCAGAAACTTTTAAGTGAGACACCTTTCACCGGGGGGTGGGGAGGAGGTTTCTTGATTAAAAATTTGGTTGATATGGAGCAACAAAAGTGTTCAAAGAACATAAAAATAGTACTGTCATATATTTATTTAATTTTAAAATGTCGTGGGATGCAGGAAACATTGTTAAAAACCGGGACATCTCGTTACTTTATAAGTATCTGTGGGTGGACTCAAACCACCAGTCTTTTGGTCCCACCTCCCAGATACGTGAACTGGCTAGAGTCAGTATTATTAATATAGGTCCCGTATCATAATTTCCTACAGGTTCAAACTGTACTTTTCAAAATGGAAGATTCACAGCACAGTGGTTAAAGCACTGGTGTACTAACCAGAAGGGCAGCCTTTGGAGCCCTCCTGTCATGCCAGGGGCAAGTCAGCTCCTATAAAGATTGGTGGCTGTGGAAACCATCCTACGTAATTCTACTCTGTCTTAGGAGATGGCTGTGAGTCAAATCACTGGCATGTGTGTTGGGGTTTCTTCTGTCGTCAAGTCTTTTGTGATGTCTGCAGTCCAAATACCACTGAACATGCTTGAAATGTCATTAGAATAATCACCTTTGCTGATCCCTGAGAACAACTAAACCCCATCATTACCTGTAGGTGTCATGGCACATGGAAAAGACTGCACTGCCTCCACTCCAGAACTCTCTCTGTGCTGAGAACCCCCTGGTGGTCATATACCAATATTTGTCCCCATTTGACATGCAGGAACTTTACGCCCAGATCCCCACAAAAGTAAGGGATTCATGGTGAAATGTTCCAGAAAATCACCATTGGCTTTAAATACCAGTTTGCCACTTGTGATATCCAGCAGGTTCCTCAGCTGCTCTACTCATGCAACATATGTGTATTCAGTACTTCTGATGCACAAGGCTTGGGAAGAATGTCTTGACCCAATAGGACTTTTATGCAGGATAAGCTGAATGATGTTTGTGCATTGATAGCCTGGTACATTAAACATATCTACTTTATGAATACAAATAATTGAAAGTATACACTGCATTTTCATTACAAAACACAAAGGGCAATCTGCTTTTAAATTAAAATAATTATATGCAGGCAAAACCCCCTGAAAACAAAACCAAGCAAAAAACCATGGACAAAACTTGTTTCTAACATATAGTTCAGGATAATTTTTTTTTCCAGACTTATAATTGCTGATTAAAATGTTCTGCAAACTGGAATTTTGCTGAATTCAGCATTGTTCTGATATAACAATAATAATAGCATATTTATGTATTTAAAAATATTTCACATTCACTAACTCTAAATAAATCATTGCCAGTAGGCTTGGAAATCTTCATGTTTCATAGAGATCTTTGGTATGTAAAATTTGTTTTAAATGAATTTGGCCTGGATCAACAACTGAGCTAAAACAATTAAAATGTCCAATTTTGGAGAACTCTTGGTAGCGTTCCAGCAAACCATTAGTTTTTATAATCAAGCTGTTATAGGATTTTCTCTCTTTCTCTCTCTCTCTTTCTCTCTCTCTCTGTCTGCATGAACAGACTCCACTACACTCAATTTGAAGCAATTATTATCTGTGGCACAATATAATCAAAAGGCTACTGCTATTTGTTGAAGGATCTTTTGTTTGCCAAGATTATTAATAAAGTTATGCCAGGAGCACATACAGTACTTCTTGGCACTCAGCAGCTGGCTCAGATAATGGGAAAATAAATCAGAATTCTTGACGCTTTTGTTTTTCAATATTCGTGCCAGTGTGTGTATTGGAGAACATTTCACATTAAATAGCAGTAATTGACTTAATTGGCTTATGGGTAACAAGCCCACTTTATTGTTGGTATATAGTCAAAGTCATCAAGTTTATTGGGGGGGGGGAACTTATATTTGTACACATTCCATGGTCCAGGTGTAACACACAGAACAAGGGATCTGTCATGTGAACAAAACTCCTTTTGTGTTTCAGGGAAGAAGGGGTGTGGAGGGCGTAAGGAAGCTCCAGTCCCTTATAAAGTGCTGGATAAAAACTCCTTGCCCATCCACTCCCAGTAAGGAGCTTCTTAAGGAAAGCTCTAGAAAGAACATCAGTCAGTCTTGGCTCACACTGATCCAGTCCATGAGTCTGCGGGAGTTCCATATTTGCATATAGGGCAGCTGTAATTTAGAAACAGTAAACTTTATTCTTTGCTTTTATCTGGTTGATATGGACTGTGCTTATCCCAAAGATGTTCATATCCCCATTTCTGTACCTGTAAATGAGAACGTGTTTGGGAAAATGGGGCAGTTCTTGAAGACGCCATCTGTTAAACAAATAGGCCATATTGGAGTAGAATGAATTTTAATCCAAATTCAAAGTGGAAGGAGAGACAGAGAAACAGGATCATAGAAGGGAAATGAGATTGTTCAAGTCATACAAGGCAGATGAGGTCATTCAAGGAAAAACACAGTCAGCATACCTCAAACTGAAAGAATTAAAAGAAATGTTCAGATCTGAAGGCACATTATTGATATATCGCACAAGCAAAATATTGAAGATTGAAGAAGTGACAATAGCAGGTGAAAAGAAATACAGAGTCATTGCCCGGTAAAGAATTATTTCACATTCAAAAATTTCAAGAAGTGGCAGACAGCACAGAAATAAAGAGTCTAAGCTGCATGAAAGGTGTTAAAAAACAAGACTCCAGGAATTGACAGAATACCAATGGAAAATATTTCAATGGGCTGCCAAAGCCGGGAACCACTCATATCTCTGCAAAGAAAACTGGAAGTGAGCTATCTGGTCAATTTCTCCCCAAGACCAGAGACAGGTGCTTGAACAGAATGAGGACAATTTTGAACATTATCATAACTATCACCTGCAAGTAAAATTTTGCCGAAGATCATTTTTCAAAGCTTGTAACAGTACATCAACAAGAGGCTGGCAGATTTTCAAGCTGGATTTAGAAAAGAACACAGCCTAAGGTCTTACACAGCTGACGTTGAAAAGGTTCTTTACTTAGAGCAGAGAATACCAGAAAGATGGCACCTAACAAGAACAACATGAATTTTGTCAACTGAATGCTGTGAGCTTGGTTACATTTTTTATCCTATTGAGATGCCTTTTGTGTTAATCCAGAACAAATTAGAGAAATAAATTCAAAGAAATGCATATCGATATAAGGAACAGGTTTATATACAAAAAGGAATGGGACATGGAGAAAGCATCCCAGCCCAGTCCAGTTCAAAGTCATAAGCCCGATATTAACCCATATGCCCAAAATCAGTCTATAAAGTCTTCTTCCGACTCACGAAGTCACAGGTCAGTGGGTGCAGAATCCCCATGCTGGCAGGGCACCTGGACTCCAGGGCTCAGGTCCATCAACAGCAGAAGCAACTCATCGCTGGCAGAGGTCTCCATCTGGCTGCCCCAGCTCCAGAGGTCTGACTCCATCAGGGCAAAGCTGTGTGGTCTCTCCACCGGCTCCTCCAGCCTCTTGAACGCTGCCAGCTTGTCTTGTCCATGATTAATCGTCTCTCTAACTCCCAACCAGTGGGGAAGATAGCTTCTCATCTTCACAAGGGAAATATTGCGAGATTTCCCAGAAGTCTCAGGAGAAAGCCATGCCCACATAAAGGCATCATTGGCTACTCAATGACTACCTCCAGATTAACAGGCTAGATTCCACCCCTACCTGTCAATCATGAAATTAGCATAAGCACATGACTGCCACACCTTGTTCCTTATCTCCATCCCTTAGAAAGAGCCTTGGCAGGTTTTCTCCATATGCCCTCTCAGCATTTTAGACGCAAGATGTGAATTTTCTGAAAGTGAACAATAGCGGTTTTTGTGTGGGCTTGGACATTAGCGCTTTCACAGAGGGTACATCCCTTTCTATGGAACTTCAGTCATCAGTGTCTGGGACTCAGGCAGATGGTGGCCACATTGGGATGGCACCAATAGACTGTATTTGTGGCTGTTCTTTGAGGAGGTACACAGGATTAAAAGTAAGTTAAAAGATGGAATAAGAATGAAGGCAGAATTAAGGTTTATGTTATGATACTGGTCATGATGAAAATGGGAAAATCTGCCATCAAGTGGATGCTGATTCATAGCAACCTTAAAGGCTGGGTAGAAGTGCCACTGTGAGTGTTTAAGACTCTAACACTTTTACAGAAGTGGAAAGCCCTGTCTTTCTCCAGTAAGACAGCTGGGAGTTTTGAACTGTCAATCATGTGATCACAGCCCAACACGCAACCAGGGCTCCATTGTCTCATTCCTCAGATCTAATCTGTTTACTCCCTATGCATTTTCATCTGGCGAAGTCCACAAGTGCCTTTCACATTGTTGAAAAAAGAATGTATTTACAATGAAGTTATTGGTTGTGATCTCCAGCTTTGATTTTATGATCATGACCATGTTTCCCAAATACAGATCCTTTCCCATTCCAATCAGTTAATTATTAATGTATGTTGATTGCAGGTTTATGCAATTTCAGACTGACAACTGAATTGAATTTGCCAGTTTCCTTATCACTATCTTTAAAGCTTGGTGTATAAGTTTAGATAAGAGTCGCATTAACTGGACTTTTTAAAAGTGCTTTGATAGTATCCTATCACAATCTTGTACTTCAATATCCCCCGTAGCATATTCCTTTTGAGAATGAACATGATGTCATTTCTCTTGGCTTTGTCACTCCCAACACAATAAACCAGATGATTGCTAAACTTGCGGCAGCCAATCTCAGTCCACCTCAACCTAGGATCTTGACCCTTATTGTGTTCCACTTCATTTTTGACAAACTTCAATTTCCTAAATTCATACATTTTTTTACATTCCACATTCTTAATATTGATGGATGTTCCTTCTCATTTTGAAGTGTGCCTCATCAGCTAATGAAGATACCAAAATTTTGCTCCTTCCAACTCAGTAAATTCTACTCTCCTTTGAGGCAGTCGCTCTGCCACACTCACGTTCTCAGTGCTTTCCAACCCGAGGGCCTCCTCTTCTACCATGGTACCAACAGCTCTCCACTGCTGTTCATGTCCAACAATCTTGTTATTTCTTTGTAGTCTGCTCTTAGCTTATGGTGGGGAAAAGATGAGAAGCTGATGTCAAGGGCTCCAGTGGAAAAGTGGATGTTAGAAGAATGACAGCAACAGGCATGGGAAGATGCGTGGCACAATATATGTCTTTTTGTATTGTGAAAAATGATGTATGAGCTCCCAATAACTGATTTAAAGAAATTTGTTCACCATGCGTGACCCGGCTACTTGAAATAGTGACACATATCTTTTAGCATATAGCAACATACAAGCCACCCAAACCAAACCAAAATCACTACCATGGAGTCAATTCCAGCTCATAGACCCTATAGAACCAGATAAAATGGCTCCTGGGGGTTTTCAGGACTGTATGTCTTAACTGAATAGGAAGCCTCATTTTTCTTCAGTGGCAAAGCAGGTGGTTGCAGACTGCTGACCTTCTAGGTAGCAGCCCAGTGGGTAACTCACGATGCCAACAAGGCTCCTTATGAAACCATCACAGTACCGTGAATTGACGGATGAATGGTGGCTCAAGCTTACAGTGATACTATATAGGGTGTCTGAGATTGTAAATTTTTCCAAGAGCAGATAGCCTCCTCTTTTTCGTTGAGACCAGCTGGGGAGTTTGAAAGCTAAAATTTAGCAACCCAATGAGCAATCCTCAGAACAGCCATCCCTGCTAAAACAACATATGCCATTGTTATCAATTAGTGATTGTGTTAGGCTGGGTAGACTAGAGAAACTCATTCATAAACACACATGTGCATATAAGGAAGAGGTTTATATATAAGACGAATGGAACATTGAGAAAGCACCCCAACCCATAAGTCCATAAGTCCGATATTAGCCCATATGTTTGATACCAATCTATAAAGTCTTCTTCAGACTGACAAAGCACATGTAATGAGACCAGGACAAGCACAGGCCAGTGGCTGCAGAGTCTTGTGTATCCAGTGGTGGTAGAAACATCTCAGCCCTGCCAGGGGTCTCCCTATGCCATCCCAAGCATCTCGGCACTGGCAGGAGTCTCCAAGTGACTTCTCTGGCTCCAGAGGTATGGTTCCATTAGGGCAAGCCCATGTGATCTCTCCTCTGGCTCCTCCAGGTTCCAAGACTCAGGATCTATCAGCATGCCATGTTGTCTTGTCAGTCAAGCGTCCCAAGGGACTGGGTTTTGTGACTTATCAGTAGAGTGTCTCCAAGTGACTAAGTCAATGGGCTCTCATTTCTACAGGGGAAATATCGAGAGATTTCCCAGAATTCTGAGAGAAAGTCATGCCCACACTGAGGTCTCATTGCCTATCTCAAGATTGACAGGCTGGACTCCACTCCTACACTCTTAATCAAATTGGTACCGAGTACATGATTCCAACAGTGATGTATTGATTTATTTACCCATGATTTTTTTTGTTTATAATTATGGTAATCATTTCACTGAGAGTTCTTACAGATATTATAATAATCCATGTTTTAGTTAGATCAAGAACAAATTTACAGTTGCTACCACCATCAGTTTCAAAACTTTTTCTTTCTTCTTGAACTCTTTGACATCAGCTCCCCTTTATCCCCCCTCCCCAACCCTACCACTCTAGGAATCCTTATTTTTTATTATTCATACCTTACAGCATGCAATGTACCCATTCACTCCTGGATCATTACTTGTTTCTCTCAAGTAGGGTTATAAGTTATCATCGCTATCAGCTCCACCCTCAGGAAATCATTTCCATTACTGTTTCTGAAAATTTATCTATCTTGGGTTTTCATGCATCAAACACTCTGAAATATATGAGTGAGCAAACCCAGGTCTAACAAAATTGATGAGCTAAAACAAAGACCATAATAGTGAGGAGAAGAAATATTCAAGAATTAAAGGATAGTTATGTGTTTCATCAGTGTTATACCGTTCCTAAGATTTATCAGCCCTTCCATGTTGCCCTTCTGTGGAGGACTGTAAAATATCTTACAGATGGGTTTTGGGTCTCCAATTTGTCCACACTCCTTCACTTCAATTTGATTGCTTCTTTTTGAACTTCTTATACTGCTTCCCATGGATACCTCATAATCACAGACTGCTGTGTTTCTTCATGTGGGCTTTGCTGCTTCCCTGCTAGATGGCCCTTTATTTAACTTCAAGCTTTTAAGAATCCAGACACTATCTTTTAATAGCTCATGTGGTGGTCATGTGCTTATGTTAATTTCATGATTGAGATGTAGGGGTGGAATCTAGCCTATTAAACTGGAGATAGCTATTGAGTAGCCAATGAGGCCTCCATGTGGGCATGGCTTTCTCCTGAGACTTCTGGGAAATCTCGCGATATTTCCCTAATGGAGATGGGAAGCTATCTCCCCAGTTGTTGGGAGTTAGTCTCAGAGACAACAAACTATGGACAAGAGAAGATGGCTAAAGGAATCTGAGGAGAAGCCACATGGCCTTACCCTGATGGAACCAAACCTCTGAAGCTGAAGAAGCGCGTGGAGACCCCTACCAGTGCTGAGTTGTTTCAACCACCACTGGATGCTGTTGATGGACCCTGAGCCCTGGAAGCGAGGAGCCATGGGGAGACCCCTAATGGTGCCGGAACTCTGCACCCACTGGCCTGTGACTTCGTGAGTTGGAAGGAGACTTTATAGACTGATATTGGGGCATATGGGCTAATATCGGACTTATGACTTTGAACTGGACTGGGTTAGGATGCCTTCTTAATGTCTTATTCCTCTTGTTTATAAACTGTACCCTTACATCCATAGCGTGTCTATGAAATTTGTTTCGCTAGTTTATCCAGACTAACACAGCTCGATACCATCTGCTTCCTTCCCCACATTTGCTTATATAGTCATGTCTTCAATGATCATGTGGGGAAGGTGAGTATCAAATAGTGCCACATTCTTAAAAGATTTTTCTTGGATGTAGCTAGGCTTTAGTAAAGGCCCAAAGCCAATCTGCTTCTTTGTTGTATTTACATATATGCATACATAGACAAATACACATATCTTTATATCTTTTCATATATACATATCCATATTTATATCTATATAGAATTTTTACTTTCTTGTTCTTTCTATTTTCTTTTTTTTTTTGGTGGGCATCACTGCCTCCGGTGGTTGTGGGCGCTACCCAGCTGCCACTGGATTTGAACTGCCAAGCCCGCGGCCACAGTTCCGCACTCAACCACTCATGCCACCAGGGCTCAGCCCCTTTCCATATTCTTTTTTCTTTCCCCTGTCCCACTATCATATTTGCCCCCATATTTATTTACCTCCCAGTCATCCCTTTCAACTGCATTTCAATTGATGAAACAGGACCAGGATTGCCACACCCTGCTCACCTTCAAATTTAGAAGGTCGCTATTCCCCTGTCGCTGTCTTCATTGGTTCACCACTCTCTTCCCCTCTTGTTGCCTATGCACCCCAGAACCATCCGTCCTTCCCAAGTCTTCATGGGATTGCTTTTCTTGCCCATATTATATAAATGGACACCATAAGAAAGCGGAGGGGGGGGGGAGAGAAGACTATGCAAATACTTCCAAGTCTGCGATCTTTATTTAGACTAGATAGGCATCACTATGAACAAAACCTGTGAAAATCCATCAGTCCAATCCTCTTTTATTTAAGAGTTCCATATCCCAGGACCTACTTACCTAGAAACACATACACCTTTGTCTTCCTCAGCATCCAGCTTGCTTTTGCTGTTATGTGCCATCCAGTTGGTTCCAACCCAAAGCGACCCTGCACCCAACAGAAGGATACACCTCCCAGGCCTGTGCCGCCCGCATCACTGTTCCTATGCTGGAGCTCAGCATTCCAGCCACGGAGCCCATCCATCTTCTTGAGAGTCTTCCTCTCACCAATGCTGCTCTACTTTACCAAGGAAGACATCGTGCTCCAGGGACTGTTCTTGCCTGCCATGCCTAACGTAAGTCAGATGAAGTCCTTCCCTCTTTTCTTCTAAGGAGCACTAAGGAGCACCCCTCTTCCAAGAGAGGCCAGTGTGTCCTTTGATCCCTCTATGGTACTTTCAATATTCTTTTCCAGCACCACCATTCAAATGCATGAATTCTCCTTCAGTCATCTTTATTCAATGTCCAACTTAAGTATGCAGATAAGGAGATGGAAATTGCCATGACCTGGGTCAGGCATGTTTTAGTCCTCATCGTAACATCCTTCCTTTTCAACCCTTTGGAAAGGTCTTTTGCAGCAGATTTACCTAGCACGACATGACTTTTAATCTGTTGACTGCTGCTCCCATTAGCATTCAGTGTGAATCCAAGTAAAACAAAGTCCTCAGCAACTTCGATTTTTTTCTCCATTTATTATTATATTATGCATTGGTACAGTTGTGAGAGTTTTGGTATTCCTGACATTAAGTAATACATACTGAAGGCTGTAGTCCTTTATCTTCACCATCAAGTCCTTCAAGTGCTCCTTGCTTTTGGCAAGCAAAGTTGTATTATCCACTTATTGGAAGTTGTTGTTAAGCCTTCCTTCAATCCCAGTGCTGCGCTTTTCCTCATCCAGGTTCTCTGACGATTTACTCAGCATACAGAGTGGAAAGTATGGTCAGAGAATACAATCCTGCCGCACACCTTTTCTGATTTTAAACCACGTATCATCCCCTTGTTCTATTCTCACAACTCCCTCAAGATGCGAGTACACAAGTTCCGCACGAGCACCATGAAGTGTTCTGAAATTCCCGTTCTTCTCAAGGTTATCCACAGTCTGTTCTGATGCACAAATGCCTCCGTATTGTCAATACAGCACAAGCAAACATAGTTCCGGTAGTCTCTCTTTTCAGCCAAGATCCATGTGATATCAGTTATGATATCCCTCATTCTGCTTCCTCTTCTGAATGGCAGTTCTCTGTCAATGAACTGCTTAAATTATTGTAGGATGAGCTTCAGCAAACTTTTACTTTTATAAGATATCAGATATACTGTCCTTTCTTTTGAATGGCATAGATGAGTAAATGCTTCATAAGCTGTTGAAATAGTTCATTCAGTGTTCCATCAGTTCCTGGAGCCTTGCTTTTGGACAATGCTTTCGGTGGGGGCCTTGCTTTTGGACAATGCTTTCGGTGTGGCTTGAATTTCTTCCTTCAGTGCCGTGGGTTCTTCTCGACTAGTTCATTTTGGTATAGTGACTCTGTGTATTCTTTCCGGCTTCCTTTGATGCTTCCTGCATTGCTTTATCCATAGAATGTTTCAATACCTCAACTTAAGACTTGAAGTTTTCTTGGGTTCTTTTAGTTTAAGGTAAGCTGTGTGTGTTCTTTCGTTTCTCTAATTCTAGATCTTTCTTCATTACATTATAGTGTGTTGGCTTCTTGAGCTGTCCTTTGAAATTTTGTATTCAGCTCTTTGATTTCATCCTTTATTCAATTTGCTTTAGCTTCTCTATGATTCCGAGAAAGTTTTAAAGTCTCTTCTGACATCCACTTTGATATTTTCTTTTTTCCTGTATTTTTAAGGACTTTTCACTGTCTTCATGAATGGTATTTTTTCCTTTTAATTCTTTTCAGGTCTCTTACCACTCTTCTAACATTCCGTACATCACTTGCATCAAGTATGTTTATTCATATGTTGCTATCATCATTTTTTTTAACAGACCCCAAATGTTAAGATTTTATTTACGAAGCTTCTTTGTTGTACAGAAAGTAAAAATGTGGTTACAACCGCAGTGTAACTGGCAGCCATGAATGTTTCAGACTCACCGATCACAACTACCCAGGCTACAGCGGAGTCTCACACGGACACCTAACAACGTTTTGGTGGGGCGAAGTCCCAGGCTTGGTGGTGGATTTCCCAGAGGGACTAAAGAGAGGAAGGTGGAATGTCTCAGGAACTATTCTTTGGCTCTTTGGGTGGGCAGGTGTCCTGGGATTGAGAATCACAGCTACTCTTTTTGAAACTTAAATAGCTGCCAAATCCTTATGAGCAGTCCAACCAATACTGAACAGTTCTTTTTTTGCAGGTTATTTGGGGTCTTAATCCTCTTCTCCTTCATCATCTGTTTCTCTCTTCCGCTTTTCACCTTTACTGCTCTCCTCTTCCTCTTCATCTTCATCCTCCTCATCTTCATCTTCATCAACTTCTCCATCTTGGCCAAAATCTTCTTCCTCTCCACTGACTTCATCTTCACCATCTTCCCCTTCTACATCTTCATCTTCGTCTTCATCCTCCTCTTCATCAAAATACTCCTCACCATCCTTATCTTCCTCCCCTTCTCCTTCTTCCTCCTCCTCCTCCTCATCTACACCGTCCACCTCGGCGTTTGAGTCAGGGGCTTCCTGGTCCTCGAGATCGTAGCCATCCAGGTAGGTCAGCTGGGGCAAGAGCTTAAAGACACTCCCTCGGTAATCATTCAAGTTGGTGACCTCACAGTTAAACAGATCCAGGCTTCTCAGACATTCCAATTTTTTTCAAAGGTTTCAAGGTGCTGATGTCTTTCAGTTTATTCCCACTTAAGTTTAGATGTGTGAGGTTTGGGATTTTCTCAGCTAACATGTCCAGACCACCGAAGATTCTATTGTCGCTGAGCTCAAGCTTTTTCAATTTCGGTAGCTTGGGGAAATTTGAAACTGAAATCAAGCTTACATTTATTAAGCTGAGGAACTGTAAGTTCACAAATTCAGCTGTTAAACCTTCAATCTTTCCATCATTTGATTTGCAGTTGTCCAGGACCAGTTCTTGAACCTGACAGCACGCGGGGCCTCCGAGGTCGCGCCCCCTCCCCCACGCACCCCTGCCCGCCGCGATCAGGCTGGCTTCGCGCCTGGGAAGCCCCTCCAGCCAAGCGCCTAGCGTCCGCCTTCCCCGAGCACGTGCGGGCACGCCGGCAGCGCGGCCGCCGCCATCATCATTTTTAAAACATTTTCTTTTTATTTGTGCCCTAGGTATCAGCTCCTCTTTTTAACCCTCCTTCCACCACCCCACTCTATTGACCCCTTGATAAATTATAAATTATTATTGTTTTCATATCTTATACTGACCAGTTTCCTTTCACCCACATTTCTGTTTTTCATTCCCCTGGGGGGTGCATGCAAATTATGCATCAATCATTGTGATCAGGTCCTCTCCGCCCCCCCCTCCCCTTTCACCTACCTTCCAGGTGTCTACTCCCATTTCTGTTCCTGGGGAGTTTATCTGATATGGTTTCTGTATATCATATGCTCCTATCAGTACTAGTGTACATGCTCTGGTCTAGCCAGAACTGAAAGGCAGGGCTGGAGTCATGATAATGGGACTGAGGAAGCCTCAAAGGAATATTGTGTTTCATTGGTGCTATACGGTATCCTGGTTGATTCATCCTTTCTTCATGACATTTCTGTGAGGGTATGTCATATTGTGTACAGATGGGTTTGGGGGTCTCTGATCTGAACCTCACTGCTCTCAACTACATGTTTTTGTTTTGTGTCTTCTGGTATCTGTTACCTGATTCTGTTGACATGTCATATTTCAGGCTGATGTACTTCTTCCAAGAGGACCTGTTGCTCCTCTGATAGTCACTACATGTTTAACTTCAAGCCTTTAAGACCCCAGGTGCACATCTTTTGATAACTGGGCAACATCAGCTTTCTTCATCACATTTTTGGTTATGTTCCTGTGCTAGTATGGGTAGACCAGAGAAACAAATTCATGGGCACTCATTGTATAAGAAAAAGCTTAATATAAAAGAGCAATGGTATATTGAGAACATCCCAGCCCAGATAAAGTTCATAAGTTCAATATTAGCCCACATGTCCAACCCTAGTCCATAAATTCCTCTTTACACTCATGTAGCCATGTAATAATATGGCATTCAGGAAGATCCTAGGACAATGGGTGGAATGTCCTGCAGATCCAGTGACAATAGAAGAATCTCAGCACTGGTACGGGTCTCCACATGGCTCCTCCAGCTCCAAAGCTCTGGGTCCAACATTGTTTCCATGTGGCTTGTAAATAGGAATGTCTCACGGGGAGTGTCTTTGTGTCCCGCCCACAGTGAGCCATTTATCGCCTTAGCATCAAGCTGCCACCTCATTTACAGGCTAAACTTCCCCCACTTCACTTTTAATAATCTCACGTTGACAACAGATTATTTAACTGCCACCGCATGCATTTTGTATTCAGAGATCATGTTGGGGACGGGGGGTGGGGGGTGGCGAGCATCACAGAATGCCAGGTTGTTAGAGCAAAGTGTTCTTGTATTGAGGGAGGGCATGAGCAAAGGCCCAAAATCTGTCCATTTCCTCAGTGTGCTGTCATATAAATGTGTGCACATAGGTCAACATCTCTATTTTTAAATTAATATATTTACATAAGGGCACACCAATGTCTACACCTCTATCCATAGCTTTGCTTCCAAGATCTTTCCTCTATTTCTTTATCTTCCTCCTGCACCATCATCGTGCTCACTCTTCTTCTGCCTCTTAGTTATTGCTTTCTGCTGTATTGCTATTGCTACAACACCACCAGTCTCTACATCAGCCTGGTTGTTCCTTTTAGTTCGCTAGTTGTTCCCCTGTCTGTGGCATTGTTTATTCATCACCACTTCTTTCTCTGAATCCTCCTCCCCCATGTCCTATTCCTTTTGTCTCAGACTTGCTTCCACGCCTTTTAATTTTATGATCTAACAACAGTAGCATGAGGCGGATGATTCTACCTGGACACCATCTTCATTAATCATGTTCTTGATGTACTTTCAAAGTTTGTGAGGTCTTCTGCCTTTAGTGTTCAATGCCTCAAATCTATTATTGAGATGATCTTCACATTCAGGTAGGATGAATTCAAGTTCATATTTTCATTCTCATAGACTTGTTTTAAGTTTCTCTAGCTTCAATCTGTCTGAACTTGTGTATGAGCAATAGATGGTCCTTTCCACAATCATCCTCTGACCTAGTCTTAGCTTATTGTATTGAGTTTCTTCAGCTTCTCTTCACACAGATGTAGTCAAATTAATTTATTTGTTTTCTATTTGGTTAAATTCATGTATATAGTTGTCTTTTATGTAGTTGAAAAAAGATATTTGCTATGAAAGTTTTTGGTTTTTCAAAACCTTATCATGGAACCTCCAGTTTTGTTTCTATTGCCCGAGTCATATTTTCCAAGTGCTCTTCCTTCTTTGTTTCCATCTTTCTAAATTCCAATCACCAAAAATTATTAGTTAACTATAATTGCACATTTGATCAATTTCTGACTCAAGACTGGTAGAATTCTTCAAGTTCGTCACTTCTAACTTTTGAGATTTGTACATAAATTTGAATGATATTTTGATTGATTGGATTTCTTTGAAGACAAATAGATATAATTCTATCACAGACCACATTGTACTACATGATGGATTTTGTAATGTCCTTTGGGACAATGAATGCCACAGTATTCCTCTTGATTCCATTATTCCTGGAATAGTAAATCATATGATATACTGATTCAAAATGACCAATATCATCCCATTTCAGTTCAGTGATACTTAAGATATCAATCGTTATGCTTTTCATTCTGGACTCTTCCAATTTGCCTGCATTCATGCTTCATACATTCCAAGTTCCCATCTTTAGATTTTTGAAGCCAGTTTTCCTAACCTTGAATCATGGCTCATCAGCAAAAGGAGAGCCTGAAGGCTCCCTCCCATGGGATATAGTTAATTCACATCACCAGGGCAGAATACACTCCAAGAAATCAGTTTCTCCTCAGTCACATCTTGAGTGTCTTTCCAACCTCAGAATATTATGCTACTACCATTAGGCTCTCAGCATCTGACATTTTTTAGAAGCTTTTCATAGTTTTCAGTGCCTCTTCCTCTGAAGTAGGGGACCAAGTTCTTTTTCATTGTCTTTTATCAGTTTGGAAGCTCCCCTGAAACATGTTCCCTTTGGGTGACCCTGCTGGCATTTGAAATTCCAATGACATAGCTTTGAGCATCACAGCAACACACACACCAACATAGAAGGACACGTTGACAGATAAGTGGTTCATTTACTGATTAGTCTAAATTAAAAACAAACAAAAAGCAACTGCTGATTATGCCTAAAGCACATAAGGAAGAATTTCACTATCTGTTAATATTAACATCACACGGTATGCACAAGGGGAGAAGATACTAGAATAATAATATTTGTCATTCTTAAATGAAATCAAAGCTAGAGATTCTACTTAGGAAGAATCAGAATTATACTTGAGAAAATGCATGAAACCTGTCATCTCAGATACAGGAAAAAATTATGCTTGGGACAGGTCAAGTGCTCAATTCAGGCAGGTTACAAATGTCAGGCTTATACACAATCTCTGTTTATCCTTTGTGTTGTATAAATTGGTCCTCCCTTTAACCTTATTGAACCAATTCTTACAAGAAATTCTTCATCACAAGTACTTTTGCTTGCTGCATGTGTAACTTTTAAAGCAGTGAGACTTAAAATATGGCTAAATTAGAACAGTATGCACGTTTTCTGACTCACCTACAATTTCACTTCAGACTTAGTTACACATGGATCTCACTCCCAAACTAGGAAGTATTTGTATATACTCACAATTAGCTGAGTAATTGATTCTATCTCAGTGAAGAAGGACTGCACTGGCTTCAGAGACTTGGCTCTAGTCTCGCTTTGGCCACTGTGTGTCCTCCCCAGGGTGTTAACGCTGGGAGATGTTGGATCTTTGATTTTACATCCATTGTTGGGATGGACAGGCCCATGGCACATCAGAGCAGAGCAGAGATGTAGAGATCACTTTTTAAAAAGTTGTCGTCTTGTATATATCAGAGAAGTGGCTTCCAACAGGTTATGGAAAAAATCAAAATAAAAAATAGTGGAATTTTTCCAAGACATTTGAAAAGTCTCCTTCAGTGTACAAGCACACACACACATACACACACACACACACACACACACAAAGGGTTACTCAAAAAGGAAAAATGTAATTTTCCCCCAAAACTTTGTATTCAAGTTTTTAAAGATCATTTTATTGGGGGGTCGGGTGGGTTATGATAATCTATACATCAATTGCATCAAGCTTTCTACATATTTCTACATATGTTGTCATCATTATTTTGTAAACATGTACTTTCTATTTAAGCTCTGTCATCAGCTACTCTTTTGTGTTTGAATTTGTTTTATAAAATAACTTTATCACCTTCAAAGTATATTCTAACCTATTTAATACATTTGTCAAATCCCTGATTCCATTCTTGGAAACATGTTTCAAACTCATCTATTTGGATGGTTGACAGCACCTCCTTTGTGGTTGTTTTTTTTTTACCTTTTCCATATCTTCAAATCACTGTCCTTTCATGTCCCTCTTCATTCATGGAAACATGAAAAAGTTACACAGAGTGAGGTCAGGTGAGTAAGGCACATTGAGCAGGAGAGGCATGCTGTTTTGTTTTTTTTTTGCCAAAAGCTGGTGCACTAAAAAAACTGTGTGAGCAAGTGCCCTGTCATGGTGGCAAAACCAATCCTTCATCTGACACAAATCGGGCCTTTGTTGCCACACACTGTTATGCAATCTTTTCAAAGCCTCTAAATAGAAAACTTGATTAATAGTGTTATCTTGTGGAATGAACTCCAAATGCGCTGCAAGTTGACACTATCATCCATTTGGGAAATGGATGGACCCCCAAAATAAGGATTGTCATTAACTGACATTTCACCTTTTTTAATATCAGAAAAGCACTCTTACACTTGAGTTTTTCCCACAGCACTGTCCTTGTAAGCTGTGTTCAACATCACAACAGTTTCTGTGACATTTTTCCTAAGCAGGAAATAAAATTTGACAGCTGCATGCTGTTCTCTTAAATCAACTATCACAAAGTTGGAGGTTCAAGTGAAACTGCTTTTAGGAAAAAAAATGTGACAAGAGAGAGAATCTTCCTAGGCTATGCCACTGAGTGCACTAATTCAGAACAAGTTGTTCAATGATTGCCTAGCAGGAAAAATGCATACTACGAAAGCTCTGCTCCATCCAGCATAATTCTAGGTTTGGGAAGAGTACTGCATTGTATATATGTATAAAACATTTGCCAGTTTAAAAAATTTTCTACCTGCACAATTCACTGAGATTAGCTACATTTATTTCGATGGTAGAGATCATGCTTACTTGGAAATTTTAGGAAAGAAAATAAAATATGAACTAGAAAGCCCTGCAGAAATAGAGCCATTGAATCTGTTTTTCTTTTTCTCTATAGTCTTATTAAATCTGATGTTTACAGCCACTTCCCACCCATACTTGTGAGAAATTAAGAGCATCTGCTAACACCAGAAATAAATAGATGAGAGTAACAGTATTGAGCAAGGGCTGGTTTGTATTTTTCAAGCTGTAAATTCATGAACACATTTTTCATTATTAAAAGCAGCAGCTGTTTATTGTGTTCCAGTCAACTTTTTAAATATTAAAAGTAAAACATAGCTGGTGCTACTTCCTATCTAGTCCAGCTGAAAAGACTTTATGATAGTTTTCTGTGAATTAGATAGAAAGAAAACATAAGGTGAGCACATTTGGAAGAAAATTATTTTTAAACTATTTTCATTACATTTCACCTCTTGAGGAAGCTGTGGCGAGTGAACTATCTTTATGAAAAGTTCATGTGTTCAATTTTGCATCCACTCAAGGACATCTATTAAGCAATCACTCTCTACAAGCCCTAGGATGTAGAGAAGTTAAAGCTACTAGGAAAATGATGAAGTCAAAGATCTGAACAGAACATTTCAAACAGCAGCTCCATGTGACAAAGTAATGTATGATGAAATGAGTGAGGACCCGCACCTGGACAGCCATAGGGAGGATACCCTCAACAGCTCTCATACTGGAAGAACTGAAGGAAGAAGAATCAGGGTTTGTCCTGTGGCAACCGACCTATCAGTTTTCACCTTTACGTAGGTGATAGTCAGATTCCCTTTAGGCAGATTGTATGTCTGGGTAGAGGGTTCTTTTAGACTGGAGGAAAAAAAATTCTTGGCTATGTTCTTTTCCTGATTATTCTTGGTGACACTAACCATTATTTCTGTAGTAGCATCAGCATCTGGCTGATAATATGGTTTCTAAAGGACAATCTTTTAGATCACTGGTTGTCTCAGTCCGAGTAGACTAGAAGAATAAATTCATAGACACACATAAGTATATAAGGAAAAGGTTTATATATAAAAGAAATAGGACATTAAGAAGGCATCCCAATCCCGTCCAATACAAAGTCATAAGTCCGATATTAACCCATATGCCTGATACCAATCTATAAAGCCTCCTTCTGACTCACAAAGTCACAGGTCAGTGGGTGCAGAGTCCTGGCGCTGGCAGGGGTCTCCCCATGGCTCCTCGCTTCCAGGGCTCAGGGTCCATCAACAGCATTCAGTGGTGACCAAAGCAACTCATCACTGGCAGGGGTCTCCAGGTGGTCTCTGCAGCTTCAGAGGTCTGGCTCCATTAGGGCCAAGCTGTGTGGCTTCTCTGGCTCCTCAGATGCTGCATCTTGTCTTGTCCGAGATTAATCGTCTCTGAGGCTAACTTCCCACAACTGGGGAGATAGCTTCTCATCCTCATGAGGGAAATATCGCGAGATTTCTCAGACGTATCAAGAGAAAGCCATGTCCATACAGAGGCATCATTGGCTACTCAATGGCTATCTCCAGATTAACAGGCTAGACTCCACTTGTACATCTCAATCACGAAATTAACATAAACACATGACTGCCATACTGGTTCTCAAACTGGAGAAATTTGAGGACTTTCTCTGATTCAGAATCCTGGACTCCATCACAGTACCACCAATTCTAATAGTCTGGGTTTGCACCTGAAATTAGTATTCCTAACAAGCTGCAGGTGCTTCTAATGATGCAGATCCAGGAAACACAGGTTGAGAACCATGTTATGCTCTGATGCACTTATCCAGAATTGGACAGCTTTTGACGTGCTGACCCAGTTACCAAGAAGTAGACAAACTTTATTTTTGAAGTTGGGAGCATTTTCTTTCCCCGACACAAAATTTTTCACATACTCTATCCTTCAGCTGTCCAGTTAGCCTTAATAATAAATAAGAAGTAATAAATAATAAATAAATAAGAAGTGGTTTAAAGACATATCCTTGTCCAGTTACAGATGTACTTCAATATATCTGTTAAGAGCTATTGGAGATATTACTTTAATAAAAATAAAATCTTCAAAAATATTTCTATGCCATTGATACACATGTGAAATGTAAATTCCTTTTATAGTCAAGCTTTCCAAAATCACAACTCACATTTCAGCAATTCTCAATATCATTATTATTGTGTAAATTGAACTCTTCTTTGTTGTAAAAAAGGAAATGTGTTACTGAAAATGTGTTACTTAAAAACTAAATTGTTTGGGGAATAAGAAGATCATAATGTACTGACTCTCCATACGTTGAATGCAGGATGTTGTGTCTTTTTGACCCTGAATAATTGAATTCATATCATCTCTTTACTGCCAAATTTTTATAATAGGTATTTGTCCAATATAAGGAATGAGTTTGGTGTTATTTTTCTCTAGAAAGATGTTGCGCTTTCTAAGACAATTTGAGCTGCCAATTGAACTTGTCAATTAGGCAAATCTACGAATGCAGATAAACATGAATTGTCAGTGTAAAGACACGTGCTATGGGTCAAGTACTGATTTGCAAATTGCATTTTTGTTATTTTATAGAATATATTTAAAATATATAATAGCAAAATTCAACACAACTTTAAGAGGCTGTTATGTATGCTTTTAAAAATTCAGCTCTCCTTTTAGTGTTCTAGCAAAGATCATAAATAAGTGGGGATGGGTATGGATTGTGAAAAGAAGTAAAAAGTAAATACTGACACAGAGTATGTATGTATTTATTGAATAGAACTGTATGAGTGCCCAATAGAATAATTTTTTTAAGAACAAAAGGGGTGAATGGAAACCTCCTTAGCAGTGTGGTGGTTTCTGATTGCTTACTGTAAAGACCAAATTCCTGCTAAAGCACCATGGAACTGTCTTCACTTGTTGGAGCCTCCCTGGGGTCTCTGTATGCAGCCATACTTCAGGGCCATGCCAGGCCTTCCTTCAGTCTGTTCCCTTCCCCTGTGGGTCTTTGTACAATTCTCCCCTCCCACCATATTGCAAATGCTTCTTCATATGTCTACTCCCTTCAAATCTGCTCACATCTCATGTTTTCTGAATAGACGTACTAGACCAATAAGATGGAATGTGTATATGAACACAAACATATTAGAACCCATATTAAGCCATCCTTATAGCAACAGTTCAACCGGTTACTAGTAACCCCTCTTTCCCATGAGGGTTAGTATTTCTTCAGCTTTTACTGATTCATGTTGAATATGAAGCCTTAAATATTTTAGCAAACAGAGAAAAATGCTTTCAATGTACACAAAGCAAACAGGATTATCACACACTGCTTACATTGATTCTATATGGCTTAGTATTACAGAGGAAGGCATGTTTTTTTCTTTGCTGTATGTAACCTTGGACAGTAAAACACAGTTTTAAAATTTTTATATTTTCCCTTCTCAATGCTTAACTCTGTCTGTATAGAACCTAATAAAATTTAATAATAAATATGAATATATTTCAATATTAAAAGCCCCAAATTAAGGTAAAGTTCTATTTTTATGAATACATGACTGATGCAGGACTCAGAGATGATTCTAAAGGAACAATGCAAGACTTTTTGAAACTGTGTATAATGCAGAATTTCAATATTTACAAACACATGAGTATAGCTTATGAAAATTAGCAATTAAAGTCATGTCCTAAAGCACATTCAATGGAACTTCCTCTGAATTTAATTTTGTTTGAGATTAAACTTTTATGAACAAGTTTCCTAACATTCAAGAGACTCCGACTCTAAAACAGACTGCTCTCTCTGCCCCCCCAAGCCAGGCCACACTATTCAGTCACACCATTTTCATACTCTAGTATACATTTCACATCTACAAATTGAAGAGTTGTCAACTGAGATACCTTCCGCACAGAAGATAGCCAAGCTCAACGTGGAGTTTAGATTTAAAGATGTACGCAATTAGATGTATTCGGAGTATACTGGGATTTGATTTGAATTCTTAGGGACCCCTGGGAGGCGAGTGGTTGTGCTTTGGGCTACTAACTGCAATGTCAGCATTTTGAAATCACCAGCAGTGCCTCAGAAGAAAGATGGGGCTTTCCAGTCCCTTAAAGTGTTAGCATGTGGGCACAGAGGTGGTTCTGCCGGACTCCTGCGAGCTATCACTGACCCAGACAGCGGTGTGGTTGGTTTGAGTTTTGTTTGCTTCCCTCGTCTTCTGTAGCGTTGCCCAAAATAAGAAGCGGTTTAAAGAAACATAATATAAAACGTTTTTGTGTTAAAGATGAAAATTCCCCATGGACCGTAAGCATTGGAACACTATAAACAGAGGAAGGTTAAAATTAAAACAGATCGGTGAGACTTAGCTGAATGAAATGATCTTTTACAAAATTGCCCATGAACTAGAGTGTATTGTAGTTTTTCCTCCTATCACAGAAAGTGAGGTTTAAGGTACCAGATCCATGGGCAGTTTTCTGGAATTGTCCTTTTCAAAACAGATGTTTTTTGTTTTATGTTTCCCCCCCCCCAATCTCCTGTATTACAAGTGCCCAGCACAGGATTCCAGGAAACATTTCACTTTAAAGGACTCCATTATAGCTAATGAAGATAAGTCCATGTGGTATAATATTGTAATGAATTTTCTGGTGGAAAATTAATTATATGTGTGAATGTGTGAATGCTAACAGTTATTTACATCCCAGGCTAAATGTTCAAAGGAGGGTATCTTAAGCACACAATTAGAAGCAACGATGCATTAAATTGGCCTTGCCAAGAAATAGTATTAATTTTAATAGTGTAATGGAAGCTCCTTGGAAAATCCAGGATAAGATTTTTCTCGGCCCAGTTATCTGCCTTTGAGACTCCATGTCTGCTTAAGCTACCTCTTTACATAAAAGTTGGTGGAAAATAGAGGCTGGAGGAGGAAAGTGCATTTTCCACCTGGCATGTATGCTGCTTAATGTTCTCATTAACCTATGGACCTCCTCCCAACTCCTTTTGATTTGCAATGTGCAAACAGTGTCTAGAACCTCCTTTTGCAAATAGCCCTTAACCTTTTTAACCAGGGAGGGAATTCCTCACAGCTGGAAACTATCAGTTATGTGTTATTTAAAAGTGTTACTTTATAAACAAATAGCAACAATCCTTCACTGTGTTCTCCAACTTGAAAAAAGTCTGCATAAATGCTATATATATATATATATATATATATATATATATAAACATAAAATTAGCTGTAGAGACATCTTTCCAGGAGACAAATATCAATTTTATTAATATTCTGGGGTTATTTTTAATCTGTCCTGGGAGTTTATTGGGCTGCCTTTTGATCATATATTTAAATGAAAATGTTTTGTTAGTCTAATGCTTCTTTATCTCATACTATATATAAAATAGTAAGAAAAATGACTACTGATTATTGAATCCCAGCCATGTAAGAGAGACCAAGTTAAGGCATTGCCAAAAAAATGGCTAATTTTCTTTTCACATAAAACCTATGTATGAAAATGAAAATCAAATTGGGAAGTTTGAATAATTCAGCTGGTAAGTAGCTGAAATAGAATTGGAACCAATTTCTCTGTTTTCTAAACCTATTGGCTATTTAAAAATTTTTTGAACAGTTTTCATAAAAGTCCCTCAAAATTTAGTTTTATTTTAGAATTAAACATTTTTGTAATCCACTTTAATAACATACAAGAGCTGCCTGAGTTTAAGACAGGTTCCTTTCCCTGGTCCCCTTCTAGGCTACCATATCCAATTCCACCATTTTTATACCCTTGTTTATGCTTTGCATTCACAATTGAATGGAAGATGGTCAAGTTGAGATACAAAGAAGATAGCCATGTTCAACATTATGGTCTAGATTTCAAGAGGTACTAAATTCGATGTAGCCTTTGTATACTAAGTAATTCTTGGGTTCTATTTAAATTCTTAGTGAACCCTGTCGGCTTATTGCAGCAACATTCCTTTGTAATTTTGTACAATTAATGTTTTGTTGAATTACCAAAATAAGTTTCACATATACACAATATGAAAAAAATTTAAATACAGAAGCTAAAACTGTGAGCATATCATTTTTTGTCCTGAACAGAAATATGCACATGAGGTCAAAGTTTTGGGTACTATAAATTTGCAAGCTACCCTTGAATCAAAGGTCAGTAAATTAATTATTCTATGTAAAGCTGTTTCATATGTAATGTGACCCTCTGATCTGACCTAGTGTTCCTCTTCTCCTCAAATTCTGGATAATTAGAACATAACAAGGAAGGATAAAAAAATCAGTTGAGATACCTTACAAAAAAAGTTGAATTAGAATAAATTTATTAATATAAGCAATATATTATGCCAAACAAAATGCAAATTTAAAAATGGGTTAAAGTGGTACCTGATTCTGAATAAAGGCTTTTTGGACCTTATAAAGAAATTCCTTATAAAGAAAAATAGTAAATTTTGAGCAAAATTAAAATGTGGGTTTGAATTGAGCAAACGTAGCAAAAACACAGCCATGTGCGTTTTAATTCTTTTTTTTTTCAACAATTTTATTGGATGCTCTTACAGCTCTTATAACATTCAATACATCATTTGTATCAGCCATATTTGTACATATTTTGCCATATTCATTTCCAAATATTTTCGACTTGAGTCCTTGGTATAAGTTCTTATATCTTATAATTCTTACTTCTTATAAAGGCCATGAGGAAATTTGTCTCCAGACAAGGAGAAAATACTGTGGGTTCTTGATGGCACAAGCAGTTAAGTTCTGAACTGCTGACACTTTGAGCCCATCCAAGAGAAAGAGCAATCTGTTTGTATACAGACTAAAAAGCAGTACTAGCTAGTTCTACTCCACAAACTCTGGTCCAGTGAATCATGAGCTTGATAAATTTGATTGGAATTAGCAATTTTTCTGTAAACAGTGTATTGTACTAGAGAAAAGATGAATGAGGAATGTAAGCAAGGATAGGCTTTGTATGCTGAATGTAGAGATGGACAGAAAAAAATTAAATTTCAATGTTGGTCTTTGCAAGAACCGAAAGTCAGCCCACTCATTTGTACGTGGTTTTCTCTGTTCCTAAATGTAATTCTCTCATTCAGCTATTACAAAATATCCTATGGCTTTGATTTCACACAGACTAATTTTCTACCAAGAGATAGATTCGCAATTTATGCTAAAAGGAAACTACCAATCTTAGGGTCCAATTTACTTATTCTGTAAACATTTTACGTACTAGTTCTGAAATTTTCTCTTAATCAGAGTAGCTAAGGCAAATGAAATAATTAAGTCATAGAGCAGAACAGAGTGTTCTGAAGAGCACTTCAAGAAGACAGAGACGAATAGCATCATTAAATGTGCAAAAACCTAGAATTGAAAAACCTAAAAGGAAGAACATATTCAGCATCTCTTAGACTGAATGAACTCAGGTTAAATTTCAAGCTGCAAGGTACAATATTGAAAGATTACCAAAAAACATTGAATGATGCAGGAATCAAAAGAAGTTGGAAAGGTACCCTGAATCAGGGTAACAAAACAAAACTAGTCAACATTCCACCTTTTCATCAACTAGCCTATATGAACAAGAATCCAACTATTGAATTGTGTGATATGGAGATTGAGTGCCATATAAAACTCTTCTTGGCTGAGCCCCGGTGGCGTAGTGGTTGTGCGTGGGACTGCGGCCCACTGGGATGGAGGTTCAATTCCAGCTCACAGGAGCAAAGGCTGAGCCTCCTACTTCCACCGCCAGAGGGCAGTGATGCCTAAAAAAAAAAAACTCTTCCTAAAAAAGAAGACCCAAAGATGAGTTGCCTTGAGTAAGTCTGCGGCAGAAGATGTCTTGATAGTGTTGAAAAGCAAGTCTGTTTACCTTGAGAACAAAGTTGTGCCTGCTCCAAGCTATGTTATTTTCAATTGCTTCATATGTTGTGAAGGTTGGACATTGAGTAAGGAGGATTGAGGAAAAATTTATGCCTTTCAATTGTGGCGCTGTCAAAGAACATTGAAAACCAGAGTTCTCCCTTACAACAAGAATGGCAAAATTTTGTCTTCCATGTTTCAGACACATTGCCAGAAGAGACCAGTCCCTGGGGAAAGGCATCATGCTTGATAAATTACAGGGACAGCAAAAAGAATAGCAAAAAGGAAGTGTTATTCACCAGGTGGATTACCTTTATGGCTTCAAGAGTAAATTCAGGTAAAGGAACAGTGGTAAGAATGGCTCAGGCTAGACCACACTGTTACATTCTGTTGTGCACAATGTCGGAGACAAGTTTTTGGCACCCGGCAACAACAATAACAAGTTCTTTCCAATTCTGCTTTTCGGGAAAACCTTCAGTCACTTCCTGTTTCAAATGAGTAGGCATCATTTTCTTACTGCTGCCCTTCATTTTCCTCATCTCTAAAAGAGAATGTCTTTATATTTACAGGGTGTCATCACTAAATAATTAATGTGTCACTAAGATCCAGGTGGAGACAAGTGCAAAGGCTTATGTTTCTTACCTTTTCTTTTGCTAGATCACAGTGATTTTTCTACTATTACCATTTTTCTGCAGAGAACGGGGGCTCTCTTATATCTTATTGCCATATGCTTTTTATCGCTCAACATCTAAAATTCAGTGTCAAATGTGTATGAAAACAAAATCTTCAATAAACTTCTGGCACTTCCAATATCCACAGATCGAATGAAATTCTGGGACTTGAGGTATCATAGAGATCATCCAGTCAAACTTTCTCCTCTCGAAAATGGGAAAACTAGTTTGTAATGACTTGCCCACAGATACGCAGCCATGTAATTCCTATATTGCAAACCACTGGTCAAGACAACGTAGTGCTGGATCACTACTTTCAGAAAAGGAAACCACAACCTTTTCTTGACTTCAAATATATATATATATTATCTTTTATCATTTTTAATTGTCATTAGTATATTTTTAATAAATAAAGCTCTTTTCAGTATCTGACCTCTTCTAGTTTCATAAGGTGTGAGAAGGAGAATCAAACTCATCAATGTTAGCCCCAGGCTAGTTTTTATGAGGCTGAAATCAGACCTGCCTCCAGCATCTATGCTTCTTACCCATTCTGATACCAACCATCCCTCCTACATTCCTCATTGCAATGACCACACAGAACTCAGAAGCAATGCATTCAGTTATGGGTTTATGAGAGAAGCAATCAGATTATATTCAGAAATGCTGTGGATGGTGTTGTTCAGGTTAGGACAGCATTTTCTTATCTGTACCCACAGGAACACTTCTCTTTGGTATTTAGTATTTCAACATGACATTTTGGCTTCTGCTCTACAGGTCTACCAATAAATGTCCAAAGGGCATGCCACTCCATCATAAGCCTCAACTCAAAGATGCTTAGCTCTTGCCCTGTTGGTCAGCAAACCAATTGTCTGGAGGCACCCTACTCTGTCAGTGATCCTTCTGCTCAAAGAAAAAAAAAAGAGGCTCACTTTTACTGTTCTGCAGGCCAAGAAGTCTACTGCTACACCTTGTGCACTAGCTTCCGGTTCTATTGCTGCAACTTCTCTCTTATCACAAGTTCCTGTTCATGGATCAAGAAGAATCACGCACATGGATCCTGGAGTCCAGAAGATGAGCTTCATTACTGGTTCCTCTTTCTTGAATGCAGAAAGCTCCCAACCTAGGTTCTGTGATGGTTCATTTATAATCAGTATGATGATGACATCAAGCAGTCTACACATTAGTGTTCCAAGTTTGTACAATTATAATTAAGTTTGTTAACAATCATTCACAATACCATAAAAATCCATTCATTTCCATAACTTCTTTTACCCCTGAGGAAAAAAATTAGTTGATGAGGGTTAAAACTAATAAGACTAGATGAGCCATATCAAGTAAATTACTGCATTGCACTGGACTGAGCTATCCCGTGGATTTTCATTCAGAAGTCTCTAGGTTGGTGATGCAAAACTGCCTTTAAGTTAAGGATTTCTTTCCAAGCTGGACATGTATAGCAATACTCAGCAACACTCTCTGATCAGCTTACCTGTTTGTTGTTGTTTGAGTAATTTTATTATTGAAATCATTGAATAGCAAATTATCCTTCCTATACTCCTGTTTAATAAGACTCAGAAACGAAACATTATATAAGATTGTATCAGCAGATGACGGAAAAAGTCCTCAAGTACATCTCCTTCCCATTTACTGGGTTCTTCTTTAAACTCTTTAATTCTATTATGTAAGCCCTTAAACTATGGAGTAAGACATTTTCATGAAATATTGACGTTTTGTCCTAGTTGCATAATGTTACAGTATACATTATCACACATAGGATGCTTATAAAATAGAAATTTACTTATTCACAATTATGGAAGTTGAACATGCAGGCCAGAGTCCTGGCTATATCAGTTTCATCTTTGTCAGTAAGTCCAGCTATCTTGGCATTCTTTGTCTTACATGTGAATCTCACAATGTGTCTGTCTTCATTCATGTGTCTCCCTGTGTCTACACTTTTTTTAATATATATATATATGTATATATATATATACATATATATATATATATATAATACAGAGGTGGTTAGGTTTCTGATCCACCCAACACAGGCATGGCCTCATTAACAGAACAAAAGGAAAATGCTACTTCCAAATAAAAGCACATCCAAAGGTGGTAGGCCCAGGGATCCAACATTTATTTTATGGAGACAAATTCAATCCATAACAGACCTATTGCCATTATGTTTCCTTAGCTTCTTGATTTTCAGCTTTTAGAAAACAAAAAGAAATCATTAACAGTGATAATCATTGTAGCTAATTTTTCAGAATTTTCTGTGATTAAAGTGAATGTTTATGGAACAAGTTGGTTTTCCATTCAAGAAATCATTTACATTTTGATTTATTATATTGATTACAGTTCCCATAAGGTAACAGCAATCTTCCCACTTCTTCTCTGTGTTTAATGTTTCCATTTTACCTCCTTACAATCTCTACATTCTGAGCTTTATCCCAGAGGAAATGATTCCTATTGATATGATATAAATAGTTGTTCAAAAATAGTTACCTCCACCAGGTGTCTATTGGTTGGCTGGGAATTTATTCATGGGGGTGGCATAAAGGGTAACTAAGAACCATTGTCTTGGGGGTTCTACCCGTCCCTATCAGACCAGTAAGGTGTTCTTCTATTTTGTCCTTCAATTTTATTCCGCTTTCCCCCAAACCTCCTGTGGTGATTTTTATTTTTCAGATTGGTCTGCCATAGCCTCGTATCATCTTGACTCTGGAGCTGTGGTGATCAACCTGTGGGTCGCAATCCCTTTGGGTGTGGAATGATCCTCTCACAGGGCCTCCTAAGACTATAAGCAAACCCATATTTCCTATGGTATCAGGAAGCGAGATAACCACTCCTCTCTCTGTCTCCAGGTGGGTCTGCCCACATGTAGATATACCCCTCATGAGTACCCATGAAGACTGTTACCCATGCTACACCATGCTTCAAGGCAACATTTCATTTATTTTTAATCAAAGACATTCACAATATATAATTACATATTGGTTTGAGATTAATCCCTATGCCTTCATTGTGTTCCATTTGTAACAAGGAAAATGCATTCTATGTATCAGATATTTACATGATGATTCATAACAGTAGAAAAATTACAGTCATGAAGTAGCAAGGAGAACAATTTTATGGTTGGGGGTCACCACCACATGAGGAACTGAATGAAAGGGTTACAGCATTGGGAAGGTTGAGAACCCCTGCGCTAGACCTTCTAGTGTCATTGTCATGGAGGCTGATGTTCCCATGGTTCACTAGTCATTTGAACGACTGGTGTGAATGTCCTCAGGTTTTTATCAGGTTGCCTTACTCCAGACTGGGAGAAACTAATAGTTACACCTTACATGACTGCTCAAAGTTTTTAAGATCCCAATCGTTACTCACCAATGTAAGGTGAAGGCTTTTGGTTCCCCAGACCCAGTGAATCATGCTTCAGTGTGTTTGGTCATGGTTTACATTTTTTTCTTTCTGTGTTCCCCTCCAAGCAAAACCCACGGCCGTGAGTGGTATTCCATCAATTCCTGCAGACTTCTATTTGGACAGTGCTTTCAGTGTAGCTTGAACTGATTCAGCACTATTGGTTCTTTCTTACTCATATGCTACCTCTCGAAATAGGGAAACATCAACTAGCTCTTATTGGTCCAGCAAAAATTAATAGCCACATAAAAACTGACAAGACTTCATTTACAAAATATTGTGCAATCACACCAAAGGCATCAATTCATAAAGATAAAATGAAACAGAAAAGCGATATTTTAATATTCATCCCAGTTGTAAGATGAAGAATTGTTATAAGATTATGTAAAAGAAGCATTTTATTGCAATTATATCATACAATTATGTAACTCATTAAGAAAACATCAATGCAATAAACCATAATTATATCTAATTAAAACATTATCCCCTTATATATATACATATATATGTTTTATTTTAAGCTCTTCTGTTGTCTGTTATAATGAATTTCCCATCCAAGTACTAACCAGTCCCGACCCTGCTTAGCTTCTGAGATCAGAAGAGAACGACGTGTTCAGGATGGTATGGCCGTAAACTCTCATAATGCATTTCAAACCACCAAAAACTCTCCCTCTACTCTTCACTTGGGTAGCTGCTCTACCCAAATCCCTCCAGTTTTCATATGTCTAGGAATACTTTGAACAGTTTTCTTCCCAAATTCAAAAATATTTTTGCTTTCCCTTAACTCTTTGTACCACAGAAACATGTTGATATAAAGTCAATATTAACAAGTCTGGGATGAGCCCTGGTAGTGTAGTGGTTGAGTGCGGAACTGTGGCCCACTGGCTTGGCAGTTCAAATCCAGCAGCAGCAAGACCGGGCCTCCAACTCCTACCAGAGGGCAGTGATGCCTAAAAAATATATATATAGATTAACAAATCTGGCATTTGACACAGTTTAAGGGTTTTTTTTCAATTTTGAGAAATAGTTCCACATCATTGACATCATTATTTGAAACTGAATTGATGATTGTCAGATAGACATTGATTCACAGCACCACAGGACAGTTTGTATTTCTATTAAAATGTTTTGTACTCGAGTGGTTTTTGTCTTGCAGCCTCCGTGCATTAGGAAAAAAACCAAAACAAAACAAAAAAGCAGAATAACTTCAATTTTACATTCACAAAGATGGGGGAGTCGTTTGTACCAAGTCTTACCCGGCACATTCTGAAGACAAATCTCACTTCATAGTAATGCCATTAAGTTGTTTTCAGAAAACAACGGTAAACCACAATTGAGACATTAATTTTTTTCTACAGTTGCTAAGGTTTGCTAACATTTCAATTTGTGAGAAAAATATCAAATGCAAGCACATAAGGACGAACAGTGTGTGATGGCAAAATTTAAATCACGAGTGAATAACATAACAAAAACTTCATCAACAATTATATGCTATTTTCTACTTCTTGAATTTAAATCCGACCCTTTTAAAACGTGAATAATACATAGTTAAAATGTGTGTGCTCCGTGCTTACGCTTACACATTTCCATTTACAGGAAACTCAATGCATTTTCACAGGCGCTTTCTGATTTCTGTCTGGGTGTGTTCTCCGATGCCCAGTGTTCCTGCTGTCTAGGGGATGGTGATGGAGGTCAAAGCACAGAGGTGGCAGGCTCATGGGTCCTGTCGCATCACAACAGTCAGCGCCTATAGCTGCGTTTTCTCATTGACATGCCAAATCTAGGAACTGGCTGAGTCCTCACCCGTCCGGTGCTATGGATGCATTGGTATATATGGGCGCCAGATGTACATCAAACGTAAGTGCCCCAAGGGTTATGACTATAGCTTTTAAAGTATTACTGAATTCAAAATAATCCGGTGAAAAAATTTACACATTTTACTTGGTTCGAGTTCAGAAAAGTATTTTTTTTTCTCCTTAAAATCTGGATTCCAGTTTCCCATGACATTTTTAAAGTTTCCTTATTTCTGTTTTGAGTTCCAGTTCCATTCAAAGCCCTGGCTAGATGCTTTCGTTCAGCCATCACACAGACATCTCCGTGGCCCCCGAGAAGAAGCCCTTTAATGGCTTATAAAAGCACGAAAGACTCCGAGTGGAGAATTTCTTGTACTTCATCAATGGAATTCCATCCAGGTCTAACGTTGTCACCTCTCCCTCAGAGAGGCTCAGGGATCCCCTCTCAAGTCAACCTTTGGAAGGACTCAGAAGTTTTCTATCTTTCCCTGTCTGTTCATAGCGGCACAGCGAGTATAGTCTCCATGGGCTTTCTACTTTTTAAAGTCAGTGGGTTTTCACTCCTAGAAATATAGGTGAATGGATCTTTTCTTCAAAATCTGATGTGTTACCTGACTCCAGAAGAAAGCTAAAATCACACCTTATTGAGGAATGGTGGAATAGACCTATGAAATTAGGGGAAATTGTAGGATGTGTCATTAAATGTAATTTCTTTCTGTGAATTCTCTCATTGGCAATTATTCTTATTATGTAGGTGGACAGTGTCTTAATATAGATAAAGACCTTTGCAGCTGCTCTCATCATCGGCCTCGTGTTTAATATGCACTTTGTAATTAGCATGGATGTAAAGCCCACATTTGCAGGCAGCCTCCCTTCCTATCGGATCAGTTTTTAATCCGGGCTGTGTTCAGCTGCGTAGGGCTGATAAGCATTTCTGAAATCTCAGTACACGACAAACAGCACTTTAATCTCATCTTTCCATTTCCAGTGCACTCATTACACAAATTCAGCTCAAAGAACTCTGATGCATGAAAATTAGCCTTCCTGGATGTGGTACAATTTCTTTTAACCTTTTCTAAAATACTCTTGAGCCTCCAGGCCATTTGTCCCAGGGAAATGTGAACAGTGGTTTACTTATAAAAGGGAGAACATTTCTCTCCAACACCTCTGTATGCGAAAGCTGAGCTCAGAGTTAGCTATTTGTTTTAATTGAAGATGATGGAGATGATTTCTTTGATTTTAACCTAATTTTCAGAGAATAAACATCATTACGTAGAGATAAATTATATTTCCATGTCTTAGATTTATAGAACTCTGGAATAACCCAGCTGTCTCTCAGAGCTTGCTCACTTAAGCCTCAAGCCAATTAGCACCAATTTTCAATCAGTTATGTAAGTATTAACCTGTTCCTCTCGGTTTATAATCTGTCTGTGAGCCTACTTGGAAGAGATGAAATTCTTAAAGTGTCAAATTGCTTTCCCTAATATGTGCTTAGGTCTTTATTTGCATTATACCCCAGGCTCTGATTTCAAGCTTTCAAAGATAAAAATGTGTGAAATAGTTGCTATGCTTCAGTTAGTCTCTAGAGATAAGCAGTGTGTGTGTGTGTGTGTGTGTGTGTGTGTGTGTCTGTGGTGTGTCTCGGGGAGGGGGGGGTGCTTAGAGAAGGATGTGTCTTTTTTTTCCCTTCCAAGAGATTCACACCCATAAAGACTGAGCCAATCTTTCAGGAAACCAGGAATAAATTTTATCTTTTACTTGGCTGCATGCAATATTCCTCAACCAGATCTTGAGTTGAGGGAAAAACGATTCTCACTATATTAATTCCCTTTTAATTAGTAAATGTAAACAGAACTCTTGAAATTCTCTGTTCTAAAAGGTCAACTTAGTGTCTTACAAAAAAATTAATAAAGAGGAAACAGAATTTCTGTGATGAAGGGTTCAGGGATGATGGAAGGTCTTGTCTCCAGCATCACTTTCTTTCCCAAGCAACACACACAGCCACGGGGCCAGCTCAGCACCACAGTAATTCATTTGGGTACTTCCTTCCCCACACCTCAGCCATACCCTCTCCAACTGTCCATAAACCTGTTGCTGTCTTTTGAACTCCCATTCATGGCAACCCATGGGTATATGAGATCAAAGTAGAAATGGACTTGTCAGCTTTTGCGTGCTGACATTTCATAAGCAGATGACCAGGCCTTTCTGCTGAGATATTTCTAAATGCACTTGAACTTCTTGCTTTAATTTCCAAGTGGCAGCAAAGCTTTTTAATCATCTGCTCTCCCAAGACTACTCAGCTCCCTGTAAAACCCATGGTCATTGAACGCAGCCTCACTCCCAGCAACTCGATCACCCAGAGTTGAAAGTGTTTTGGGGGTTTCTGTGACTCACTATGAAAATTGACATCCTCCTCTTTCTTCCTTGGAGTGGGTGGTGGTCTTGGCCACACGAAGCCACCAGAGTTCCTTGCAGCTCCTCATCCGTTACCTGGACAGGATGAGAGAGAACTGGGAATGTAACTTTGTTTTGTGTTGAGGCAAAGGATTAAGCAGATTATATGCAAGGTGCCTCATAAAGTCAAAATAATAATATTTAGGCAAGGACATCTCTTGCAGAGCATCTCTCCAGAACATTTATCTCTTCCAGTGACATGAATCCAGGGACTCTGCCAAATGCTTGAGGACAGGTTACTTAACCACAAGAAGTAATCTGTTTTTCTCAATGCAAGAGAGTCAGTTAAGAAAGAAACAGAGACACAGTAAATGCATGGAGGCTCCCTTTTCTGTATCACAGTGGTGAGGTGCTTTCATTTTTTCAATGACACCTCACAGCAGCAACTGCAGGGTTCTTCTGCCTCAATATGCTTAGAATTGTGAGCTGCGAGGGAGAAAAGAGAAAGAACAACAGCGAGGGAGAGAAGAAGCAAAATCAGGAGACTGTTAAGAAAGCTCATGGATTTTCTGTTTTCAGCCTTGGTTTGGCTTTATTCTTTTAGAACAGTGATTCTCAACCTTCCTAATGCTGTGAAGTTTTAATACAGTTCCTCATGTTGTGATGAACCCCCAACCATAAAATTAATTTGGATGCTACTTGATAACTATAATTTTGCTACTGCTATGAATCTGGAAACCCCTGTGAATCGGTCATTCGACCTCCAAAGGGGTCATGACCCACAGCTTGAGAACTGCAGGTTTAGCAAACTTTCCTGAGAACTCTGGCCCCCAAGGAAGAGTAGGGTTGGAAAAGACAGGCTTTCAGGAGGTTGCTAAGTGAGCAATAGTATTTAAATAACAGTATCTGTCACATCTGTCTGATCTTGAATGAAGAAAGCTAAACAGGGTGGTAGAGTAGATTTCATTTCTATAATGTCACTGGAGCCAAACAAGAGGATCTCCCATGATAATTAAGGCTTATATTCTAGAATTGTACAACTCTCTTTTGGTGACTGAAGGGGTAGAGAGTCTGAATCTGTTGGACGGTAGTTGGTTTGTTTTTATTGCTTGGTTTGGAAGCAAAAGGCCTGAAAAACCTCCTAGTGGCTTAGCATATCTCTCACAATGTAAGTCTAAAACCAGAAAATTTTAAAAATTTTCTGGGTATATAGCCTTTCTCACCAGAGAACTTCCCATTAGCAGAATTGTCTGGGTATGCTAATTCACTTGAACAATTTGCTAGCAGTCCCTTTTCCAACTCTTGCGTTCTGCCCTTCCAAGATAAAAATCATTCTCCCAGCCTTCCATGGCTGCTGACTCATAGTGACCTTACAGGACTAGACACAACAGCCTCCGTGAATTTCTGAGACTGTAACTCTTTACAGGTGTATCATTCTCCAAAGAGTGACTAGTGGTTTCCAATTGCTAATCCTAAGGATCGGAGTTCAATGCTTAACTAAGCCACTCGGGTTCATGATCTGCCTTTGGGAAACTCCCCCAAATGACCCAAAGGACACACAAATGATGTCATCACATGCATGTGTGGTCCAACTATAAACTTATTAATGGTTGCAATAGCACTTTTTGTGGGTGGGGGCATCACTGCCCTCTGTTGGTTAAGGAAGATACGCAGCATTGCTCCTGGAGAGCAGCCGCTGGATTTGAACCGCCAAGCCCGTGGGCCGCAGTCCCGCACTCAACCACTGACACCACCAGGGTTCAGAATAAGCACTTTTTTAATGATCATATTCAATCATTCTTTTAAAGAATCTTCCTGGGTATCGCTTGGAGTCAGAAACATCCCTTGAATGGATGCAGCCTAGGGGATGTGTGTTAGTTCAGGTAGACTAGAGAAACAAATCCATAGACACGCATATGGATATAAGGGTATGGTTTATATATCAAGAGGAATTAAGAAAGCATTAAGATAGCATCCCATCCCAGTCCAGTGCAAAGTCACAAGTCCGATATTAGCTCATATATCTGATACCAGTCAATAATATCTCCTTCCAACTCATGTAGTCACAGGCCAGTTGCTGTAGAGTCCCAGCGCCGGCAGGGGTCCCCTCATGGCTCCTCACTTCCAGGGCTCAGGGTCCATCAACAGCATCCACTGATGGTAGAAGCAACTCAGTACTGGCAGGGGTCTCCAGGTGACTTCTCCAACTTCAGAGGTCTAGTTCCTTCAGGGCAAGGCCGTGTGGCTTCTCTTCAGGCTCCTCCAGCTCCTGGGATGCTGCCATCTTGCTTTGTCCATAGTTCATTGTCTCTGTGACTAACTCCCAACAACTGGGGAAATAGCTTCTCATCTCCATCAGGGAACTATCTTGAGATTTTCCAAAAGTCTCAGGAGAAAGTCAAGCCCACACGGGGGCCTCATTGACTACTTAATGGCTATCTCCAGATTAACAGGCTAGACCCCACCCCTACATCTCAATCACGACATTAATATAAGCAGATGACCACCACAGTATGTGTGGGAATTAGGGAGTGGGGATTGATGCTCAGCATGCTTTTGCCTCTCAGGTAAACAGTTCATTCAGGGCTTAAGTCATCAAAGAAGCACTTAAAGAGTGAAAATTTCTCTGGGAAGAGAACAACTCTGCTGCTGAGCACCCCTTTCTTAAAGTGGGGTGACTGACTATTGCATACTCTGTCCTTGCACTATTTACTATGAATTTTCACTTGGGCTTGTCATTATCATTGCTGTTATATTTTTTATCTAGTTTGGGGAAAAAGTATTGTATCCTTAGAAAAGGAAACTCAGAAAACTTGCTTTTAGGCCGCCAAATAATTTTCTAATTCAATATAGACTGTTAATGGACTCTAGAAATACAAAGATGAGGAAACTAGAATTCCTGTCTCCCAAGGACCTCTGAGTTGAGAGGGAGAAGCACCAAAGTTAAAAGATTGTAATTATGATGCAAGCACAATGTGGGCCCTGCACAATATTTCTCAGAGAGAATGCACCAACTTGGGATGGAATTTCTGAAATTGGAGCTCTGTGAGGTCAGAGAGAACCTATCGTACTTGAATCTTAATTTGGCAATTTAAGAGCCACATTATCACGGGTAAGCGTTGAGCTTTCTGTAGAACTGGGGATGCTTATTTGTTATGTTATCATGGAAGTTGAATAAGAAAAGATTTTAATGAATTGACTCATTGTTCCTTATGTGGTGTGTTAGGTATCTCAGGGTTATTGTTTCAAGCATAAAACGTTAAACTATTAGAAGCTATATTCTGAGTGCTATGTTTGCAGAATGCTATGATTTACACTGAAGACCCTAAATACATTTTCGAGCCTTCACATAGATTCAGCTACCATCGATTCGTTCCAACCATTACAAGGCGATGTATATAGCTTTGCTCTCAGCAAGACAGTGTTTGCAAATGAATTGCTCTCACTACCCAGGTAATCTAAGGAGGACAGTCCGGTCCTCAGGAACTGGTCTGGGTATTTTCTTGATGGAATTTGGGGTACTAGGATCCCCAGGGTCCTGAGTCATATCCTGTCTGCTTTGGTCAAACGATTCTGAATGAATCGTGTAATCGCTACGGTGTGCAATAACGTACGTATCCCAAGCATGGTCCTTATTCCATTTCCCTAATCCTGCCTGCCATTGTGATGTATTGACATGCCTCCAACCATGACTCGGTGACCCTTCCGTTACTTCTCCATATTCTCTTTAATCCACCTAACTTGACACAATATGGCCTGGTGTTGAAGATAGGTTTTTGTCTTTGTCTTGTATTTTTCCTGTTTAAGAGTTTATATATATATATATATATATATATATATATATATATAATATTTCAATTAGGGATACCTTCCCATCTCTAGAACAAAGTGACTACCTTTCTGTTAACATGTCTTAATGTGGCAGCGTGTGCTTTGCTGTGATGTTAGGAAGTGATGATACTGGTATTTCAAAGGCCATGAGTGTCAATCATGGCGAACATGTTTTAATAGAACTTCCAAACTAAAACAGAATAGGGAAAAAAGGGCCTGGAAATCAACTTCCAAAATTTAGTCAATTAAATAGATCACAATAGAACATAGTCCACATTCTTGATCTGGTCCCATCATCTGGAAGGATGAGTTAGTGGAATTGGTCATCATATTTTGATAGAGTAGGGGCCTAACAAGGCCTTTAGAGACCTTTGTTGAGATGAACACGTGGGCTATGTTTGAGGATATTGTAAGGATTGAAAAGATAATGAAATTGTGAGGATAATAAATTTTGATGATAATGAAAGACCTGGCAATGATTTGATCTGCGGTACACAGGTTATTTATCAACTTGAGTCAGCTCCATAGCACAAAAGCAGAATGGTCTACAAAAGCAATAATTTATGTATGTCAAAGGAAAAAAAGAGATAATTAGCGTCTGGGTGCTGTTTTAGTTGTTTTGTGCCATCAAGTCTATTTTGACTCATAATCACCCTATCGGTAGAGTAGAACTGTCCTGGGATTTCTTAGATATCACTTGTAGAATACCAGATATTAATTTATTTTCTTCTTTTCCTGTCTAGTAAATATCCCATTCCAATCTAAATTCACTACACTCCACATTGAAATTGAACAGATCCATCTAGTTCAGAGTTATTTCAAAAATTATTGAATAAATTACATAATCCTCTCTTTTCAGAAGACTTGATACACAAGTATATCTATATTCCATTAAGATTATTATTCTATTACTACAAATTGCAATAAAATATCTACTGTTTTGTTTTCAGATGTTTGATATTTCCTTTTGAGGCAAAGATTTGAATATGACAAATATACTGTCTGCTTTTATCAAATACAATAGTTGACATCATAAACTGGTAGTTGGAGCAAATGTGAAAATTGTGGCACGAGTTATCTATGTGACAGTGAAGGACAAGCAAAGAAATAGAATGAGGACAAAGATGAGACACGACCAGGTCTTCTGGGTCCTTTCATGGCATTCCAACCGTCTAGCAGTCCTGATAGGCAATCAGGGTTGTTTTAACAGACTGCTCTAACCAGAGGTCCACACCACTGCCCACATTCAAGAACAATAGTTAATGCTTTATAAAAACCTTACATGGTGGGCTGAGCCTTGGTGGCGTAGTGGTTGTGTGCAGGACTGCGGCCCACAGGTTTGGCGGTTCAAATCCAGAAGCAGCTCTCCAGGAGCAAGGCTGGGCCTTCTACTTCCACCAGGCGGCAGTAATGCCCACAACAACACCATGCTTTCAGTCCTTGATGGATGCTTCAGGGTCCAGAATAGAAAAGAGAAGGTACTTTTGTTGAAATCAAATTGATTCCTCATGTTCCACTTCTAACTCCAACCAGATGATTGGGTGCAACCATATCAATAGGGTGTGTGAAGCACTGACTAGAGGAAATATTCTGTTTTGCCATTCTTATGACTCTAAGAGGGCCATCTCAGAAGGAAGAACAGAGAAATTCCTGTGACTGAAAAGAAAGAAATGCTAGGGGAGCATGTCCTGTATATATTCCTGCCTGGATAACCCCAGAGCCTCTGAGATGACACTGAGGGAGCAGCGCTTAGCTGAGAGGTGAACCAGGAAGGGCGGGCTGCAGGCAGATTGGCCAGCTTACAAAAACAGAGGCCGACACACTGTAAATAGGTGGCTGAGGACCCGAGAGCCAGGCTTGACTGTGAGCTGAGAAGAGATGTTGTTGTTGGGTGCCCTTGAGTGAGTTCCAATTCAGAGACCATATGAACACTAGGACTAAATGTTGCCTCATTCTCTGACACCTCCATGATCATTGTTCTATTGTGGTGCTCTCTCAAAGAAAATTCCGACTTGACCAAAAGTCATCATTGAGTGGTGTGTTATAATGTTAGTAATGTTTTATGAAAAAGGAGACGTAGAAATAAGCTTTAGGCTGAGCCCCGGTGGCGTAGTGGTTGTGCGCAGGACTGCGGCCCACTGGGATGGAGGTTCAATTCCAGCAGTGGGGCTGGGCCTCCTACTTCCACCGCCGGAGAGCAGTGATGCCCCCCCCCCCGCAAAATAATTTAAAATTCTAACATTCTTCATATGCATCTATTTTATTTTTATTTAAATATACGATGTTTTTCAACCCCCTGGCAACCAAATACTCTATCAAGGTCAGGGAGTTTGTCTTAAGCCTCCCGTTGTCCTGCACACACTCAAAAGGTCTTCAGCCCACTCAATATGTGGGTGGTCTTTCTTTGTAAACTTAAAGCTAAAGGTCTGATAGGAAGGTGAATAACAGATTGATGTTTGTATGTAGAGAGTATTAGCCCAAGAACTGGGTCCGGCATTCGTAGCGCTCTGTCTCAGATCTGATCTCAGTTTATCCATACAAAGAAGGGGAGAAAAATCAAGCAATGGTTTCAGGATTGTGAGCATTCATTGGAATCCTCAGGCATGATGAATCTTAACGCTGCAGTCCATGTGTGGGCTATGCCACTACACCAGCAGATGGAAAGCATGTGAGTTGAAATACTTGTCGACGTTCCTGTAAGTCGGAATCCTCACCCACACTTCCTATGAGTGTTTCTGGTTTCCATCTCGGGCTTGTAATTAGAAACTGATTGTCAAAAAGCTACAGGATTAGTCAGCACTATTGATAACAGAGCAAAAAAAAATATGAACAGTGAGAGGGAAACCTCTAAAGAAGTGTATCAGTATGATGTGGACATCCCCAAACTCAAAGCCATCAAGTCAATTCCAGCTCATATGGACACTATCTAGGGTCTCTGAGACTGTAAATCTTTATATGAGCAGACAGCCTCAGTGAGTTTTGAATAACAACCTTCACTTAGCAACTCACAGGTCCACAAAAGCTCCTTAAGGTGGATAGATGGGTCCAATTGCATCCCTGAAAACGTTTCAGTATTTAAAAGACTTCGACTATCTTAGAAAAAGTAAATGCATTTTAAGCTTTTTCTCTAGTTCAATAATGTTCACGAGACATTATGTACTGATAGGTGTCATTGTTACTGTACTGATATACATATCTTATGCATATAGGTAGTTATCTATATATGAGGGTCAGTTGCATGATTTTAGTTTTTAAATGTCATTCAGACAAAGAGAGATGGCATTAGTTTAAAGCATTTGAAACAATGAGTATTAAAATGCCTAAACATCTAGTAGTATGGTATTCTGTGATGTTCAACTTCCCAACACTAATGTTGAAGTCAAAATGGCTGCATAAACACATGTAGTGAAGAAAGTTGATGGTACTTGGCTACTAGAAGTTATATCTTCTGGGGTCTTAAAGGCTTGAAGTTAAACCAGTGGCCATCTAGCAGGGAAGCAACGAAGTCCACATGGAAGAAACACACCAGCCTTTGTACCTATGTGAATGAGGAGGGTTGGATCAGAAACTCACAGCCCATCTGTAGACAATTGGACATCCCCTGACAAAAGGGTCACAAGGAAGGGACAAGTCAGCCAACATGCAATATATCACTGATGAAACACACAGCATTCCTCTAGGTCTTTAATGCCCCCATGCATAACCCACTATTATGACCCCAGTTTTACCTTACAAATCAAGATAGACTGTACACTGGTACAGATGTGAGCTCTCAACACATGGAATCCAGTACAGATAAACCCTTCAGGAGCAATAATGGGAGTTGCAATACCATGAGGTTAAGGGGGAAGGTAGAGGGAGAAGGGAGAGAAAGCAGAAGCCAATTGCAGTGGCTGATGTAAAATATCCCCCACTTTGAAGGGGATGAACAACAGAAAGGTGGGTGGATGGTAGGAGGTATGAAAACAGTAATGATTTATAGTTTATCATGGGTTCACAAGGGCAGGAGGGTTGGGGAAGGAGGGAATAAAGAAGAACTGATACCAAAGTCTCAAGTAGAAAGAAAATGTTTTTAAAGGATGATAACAACATGTGTACAAATGTGCTTGATACGACTGATATATGGATTGTAAGAGCTGTATGGGCCCCCAGTAAAATGATTTGTAAAACAATAAAAAAGGATGGCAAAAGGATATAATCCTGATGCAAATGCACTTGATTTTTAAATCCTCAATATTCCCTTGTTCTGTTTGAATCAATGCCTCTTAGTCTCTGCATAATAGGTTCCACAAGAGAAGAATTAAGTGTTTAAAAATTCCCATTTTCCTCAATGCTATCAACACTTTGTCATGGTCTACACAACTGAATACCTTTTCATAGTTAATAGAAAACACGTAAGCATAACTCTGGTATTCTCTATTTGAGTCACTGTCTATCTCTCTATCATCTATCTATCCATCCGTTCATCCTGAATCCCCATAATACAGGCACAGAGAGTTTTGTTCTGTTTTAGAAAGTGTTTACCATGTTTGAACAAAGCCTAACTCTATTTCCTGCTACAACTCACAATTTTTATTATCATAATTCTAAGTAAATGGTGGGTATCTTTCCCCAAATCTTTTCAGGGCATTGACTATATTCTGTAATACATCTTGAGCAATAACTGTGCATACTATTTTCATAGGATATATATCCTGCTGTGATCTGTACTCAGTGGATTCATTATTGGTGGGCAATGGAACTCAAATAAAAATATTTTTGTATATTCTATATGCTCTCTGAAAAGTAAAACTGGAAAGGAGAAGGGGACTGTGCTTTATAATAGCATGTTAATGTGTAGTAATCAACAATGTGTATTTATTCCATGTCAACTACATGATCCATGTTGACAGGATGAAAACACTAGAAATGTATATTGTTGACTTAAGTTCACATATTTACTGAGCCCAGCATCTCTTAAATCTTGTAAAGTTGTTTCATTTTATTCATACATATAATTGAATCACCTTCAATTATAATATACCTAAGTAAATATTCAGAGATTGTGCTTATATGTTAAGTCACTTTAATGTCTGTTATAGCAACTATTCAAATTTAATGTAGCTGCTCTCTGACTTGTTATAACATTAAAAATATCAAATTATCTTTTGCTTAATAAATCATGATGAGCATCATTGAGGAATAAGAACACAACTACAGAGGTGAAATTCCTCTGTGAATGATTAAGTCAGTCAATCTGTTATAAAATATTTATCAAAGGATACCAGTGGCTATCAGGAAACAAAGCCCCCTATTTTCAAGAACTTATATTCATGTATGAGGAGATGGAGAAGAGAAAAAGAAAATAGACACTCTGTGGTAATGTTAAGTGATACAGATGAAGTTAAAAAAGAAAAAAGTTAAATTGACAATCAGGAAGGAGATTTCTGAAATTTCTATTTAGCCACTTTGGTCTAGAAAGATTTCATTTAAACCAAACCAAAACAAACAAAAAATACACAAAGCCACAGGTATGAAGTTGTCTTTGACTCAAGCTGGACTTATAGGACAGAGAGACCTAAGTGTGTCTTTGAGATTTCAAGGCCAATCTTTATGGGAGCAGACAGCCTCATCTTTCTCCAGTGAAGCAGCTGAGGGATTTGAACCATCATCATTGTGGTTAGCAGCCCAAAGCTTAGCAATTCAAGAGAGCTTCTTGAAGTTTACTTACAAAGTAGAATTTAAACTGAAATTTGTGCATACAGTGAAGTTACCTTTATGCACTGAAGGAATAAATATTCCTAAGCAAATAGGAGAGAGGGCATAGGGAGTTGTTTTTGAGGAATAGACAAGTATTGACACTTGTAGAGTCTGGTTGATCTCTGTTATGTAAGAATATATATAAAATTCACTCTAACTGCAATATGGTGGGGGGATTTAGGGACTGTTACAGAAGTCCAGATTAGAGAGGATATATTTGGCTTTGCTTATAGAGTAGAGATAATGAGCAGAGTCCAAATTGAAAATAAACAATGCACATGAGTAATCTATATTTTTCTGAAATATATATCTGAAAACTATATCTCTATTTCTCTGTCATATATTTCCTATTGAAATTCTCTCCAACAAATATGCTGATGGAAAGCATACATGCACAGCTACACACATGCACACACACATTCAATTTCAAAATGGAAAGTAACTGAGAAGAATTCATCTTCCTGAGAAATATAAAAAATGATACAATATAGTGTTGATCTTAGGAATTTCCTTTGTTTTCTGCACACACAATTAAAGCCTTCCACATTTTGATTAAAAAAAATAGAGTAATTGTCAATTTGAATTACTCCATCCTGCTTTGCATACTAATTTACATATTAATCCACCAAGAATAGTCTGATAAACAATATCCCATGAGAGATGAAAAGACTTGATTCTTGGATCACACTTTTGTATTTGTGAATAGCAAGCCTTCTTTTCTAGCAAGAAATTGTAATATGAAGGAAAAATAATGCATCAGGTCAGTCATGTACAGTTAATTTTTGACTGTGAAATTTCATTATGCAAAATTGCTCGAGGCAAGATTTTTCAAACCATCCTAAAAAAAAACAATAAAACACCGATCACAAAACTATTTTATAATCATGAGAAGCAGTGTTTCCCACCAAAGAGACATCATTAGGATGTTTTTAGTAACACTAAAGGATAAAAATTAAGCTACTTTTGAAACAAAAATCAAAAGAAGAAATGTGCACAGTTAAGAGTCAATTCAGCTAGTAATTTAACAGTGTGATGGTATACTTTACTCATCAGGTAAAATATTGGGTCTGTAGAAAGCAGGCTTCTGATTTGAGTTAACAAGATGAATATGGACAAGTAGCAGTCATAAGATGGAAAATAATATTGCTCAGGGGTGTGAAAGTTCTCGCTCAGGGGATATATCTCTTTCAGTCACAAAGTGATCTCTTTACAGACTAAAGTCTTACACCGCTCTTGGTTCTCTTCAGTTGCGTGAGCAGGGCACATCACACTGAGATTCAGGTAGCTGTAGAACACGTCTGCCTCGGTGCAGTTTCTAAGTGGTACTTTCTCCATTTCCTCCAGCATAACACATATCACTCTGAGGGGTCAGTCACACATAAGTCAAAAATCACATGGGATATGAAAAGCTGGGAGCGCTTAAGAGCACCCATGTGTCCTTAGAAAATCCTACAACTGGCACTGATGATGCCTGAATGTGCACTCCAGTTAGGTGGTTGGAGATGTGGCTGAGAACTCACCCTCATTGGCATTACCTTCCATTACTTACCATTCCTCCTTTTATACCTGAATTTCAGTCCCACCATAAAATGACCAGCTAAATGTCATTGCACAAGGCCTGGTCTTTATCAATACAATCAACAAGTTCCATAGTGGATGCTGGGCTACTACTGAGAAGTATTTATTCAGTTTAATGGACGCTAATTCTGCCCCGCCCCTTTGCATTTCCTATGAAACACTTCCGTTATTCTTTGTTTTGCTATATTACAGTTCTGACACATGTGTTCATTGAAGAAAAGGCTCTTCCTTGAAAATAAAAAGAAGGCTTAGCTATCAGGAGCAGGTATCGGGCATCCGAAGACTCCAGTACAAATAATCATATTGATGTGAATGGGGGACTTGCTGAGTGGAGGCGCTTCAAAATCCATTTATACACAATTGGATATTCCCTCACAGAAAGGTGCCAGTGAAGGGACAAACCAACCAAGGTGCAGTAGAGCACTGATAACACATACAAAATTCCTCTAGTTCTTAAACGCTTCCTTTCACCCACTCCCATAATTGTAACTCTACCTTACAGATCTGGCTAGACTGCAGCATACACACTGGTAAAGATAAGAGGTAAAGATAAGAGCTCTTGACACATGGAATCCAGGACAGATAAACTCCTCTGGAAAAATAATAGGAGTAGTGATATAAGGAGGTCAGGGGGAAGCTGGAGGGATAAAGGGGAACAGATCACAATGATTGACCTATAACCCCCCCCCCCAACACATACACACACACACACCACCACCACCACCACCACCACCACCACTACCACCACCATGAGAGGCAAACAACAGAAATGTGGGGGAAGGAAGACAGTGCTCAGTGTAAGATATGAAAATAATAATGTGGTAGTTATATAATCTGGTGTCAACTTACAAAGGGGTAGGGACTACCTATCAAACAGGTCACAACTTGATGACCTCATTTGGAGGCACCACGGAGATAAATAGCTCGCTGGAGACTAGATATACACAGACTCTCTGCATTGTCTTGCTGCTGATAAGACACATGGAGTGACAGTGATAAAGCCTGAGCCCTGGAGCTAGAGGAGCCACACGGAGACCCACGCCAGAGATGAGATGCTTCCATCACCACTGGATCCATAAGACTTTCCACCCACTGGCCTGTGATCTTTCTGCATTTGGCATCATTGCATGTGTTGTGTGAGACTGAAAAGGAAAGTATAGACTGGCATCATATATATGGACTAATATCAGACTTATGCACTTGATCTGGACTGGGTTGGGATATTTTCTTAATATATAACTATTCTTTTATATGAAATCCTTTCTTATACACATGTGAATGTCTATGAATTGGTCTCTCTAGTCAACCTAGACTAATACAAGTTATAATTTATAAATAATCAATAGTTCGTGAGAAAGGGAAGAAAAAAATGAGGATCTTATACCAAGGGCTGAAATTGACAGAAAATATTTTGAAAAGGATTATGTTAGGGTTCTCTAAAGAAAAAAAGCCAGAATGCCTATAACTTTATGTATATGTATATATATATATGTATTTATAACATAAGAAACAAACTGCTAATTAATCTGTAAAGCAGTACACATTGCATAGTTCAACTCACTTTCATGAGACAGCTAATAATACACTGGCAGTCCTTCAAGTGTTGAGGGCTGCCAGGAAGTCTTCTGTAGAGCAATTCAGGTTATCTGGCCCCAGGCAGCAGACAGCAAGGCAGATCACCAACAGTCAGCCAGATGACATGGTCCAACAGTCCTCAGCTCGAGGTGTATATTTCAATATTGAGGCAAAGCAGTTTTTGAAGGAACCTCAAATTACAATGGCACAGTCCTTGGGTTAGATGTCCCACAGAGAGTGGAGCTTGCAAGCTGTTGCACAGAACAGCAAGGCAGTCACACACAGGTCTGATGATCACAGAACAAGAGACCAGAAAGGCCAGGCTCACCAATCCATTTATCTCTCCACCCTTCAATTAATCCGACATGTGTTCATTGGCCATGTTGACAAAATAACCCACATATCTCAAGGATGATGGCCACAATTATATAAAACACGTTGGATGCATGTATTGTTATGAGAGCTACAAGAGCCCCCAATAAAATGATTTTTAAAAGGAAAAAAGAAAAAAGTTTAAAATGACTGAAAAAAAAAGTTTAAAATGACTGAGATCATCCATATTAGTAAAAATGGGCGAGTTGGTCTGCAGGTCTTCCCAGGTAAAATGTTTGATACATCACATAACTCTCTACTTTAACCGTATGGTCTCAAATATGATGGGTAGCCAGTCTATCCAGGTTAGCGATGGGGCAGCAAACTCTGCTAATAAGAAAAAAACTTGCTCTCCACATATCTTAGTAGAACAGTTGAACATCTTCCTGTCTTCTGCTCTCTGAATGGCCTTGGTTGCTTTTCTCGGTCTTCGGTGTTATACAAAGCTAAGAATGTAAATGGGAATTTATATTTTCCTTGCAAAACAAAACAAAAAACATAACTAAGAATCCATGTACAATGAGTCCCAATTCATCTAGTGAATATCAAATGGAATTTTAAGGGGAACTCCAGTCACTACACACCTACTGCAAAAAATTAGGAAGGAAAGAGGATTTTCCCTACTGAAACTAGTAGAATCACAAGATCAGCTGTATCCTATGACCAAAAGAGTTTCTTTCCCAACCTCTAGCCTATCCCAATTTGTCATGATGACAAGGCAGTAATAATATGCAAGAAAAACATAACTGATAGAAGAGAAATGGAAGGAATTCAAAACATATAAGCCATCCTATGTAAAAATTTTGTCACCTTTAAAGTACTCTCTTGTTTTATTCTTAGTCCTTAAGAATTGCTTTTACATGTATTAAATCAGATACTCATCTAGAAACATTTTATTGGGTAGCAGCGAGGCAGCAGAATAAAGCTGAGAGACTCCATGATTTGCCCTGTTTCTAGCACCCAATCCATATACACCAATACAGCACTGTTGATTGTTCTCCACACCATTTATAAGTAAGATTATGGATCAGAATTCTGGCTTGCTCATAGTAATAGGTATTCCAACCCCTTGTGGTTTCCATCAGTCAGAGTTTTCATGGCTCACTCTCATGAAAGGGAGTTGGAATAGACAATTGCAGGTGATTTGGCTAATAACCAGGCTTAAAGAAAGAGTGGACCTTGCTCTCTGGTGGTGCTGCCAGGATGTAACTGCTGTTTTTCTCTGATGTTGCAGTCTCACAGTCAGATATGTGTTGTAAAATAGAGGAAATTATCCAACGGCTGTAATTATAGTGACTCATTGACACAAATACTGAGAGGCAGATGTGCCATAAATACTGAGCGAACACAAAGAAGACTTTTCATTATCAAGCTCAGCCTTCCACATGCTCAACATGCAGGAAGCGACCAAGGCCATACAGGCCAGCTTGAAGTATCCCTGTTCCCCCAAGATGCTTGATTATTCTCCACCCGGAGAATTGGCTGATGAATATCCAAGCCACAGTCTATGAGAACAATGCAGAAGGCAACACAAGCCAGGAATCCTCTAAGATTGCAAACTGTGTGGAATTAAAATAACAACTGCCATGTGGATGCAGTAAATAGGGATCTGCCGAAAGCCACAGAGCCAAAGGGAAAACCCAACCAAAGCATGGCTGTAAGCGGAGTTAAGCTGAGGCATGAAGAGGCAGCTACAAAACCACAGCCAAATCCATGTCGCAGTGATTTCCGGGGCAGCCAGCATAGAGGACACTAGCCTTTGAGATTAGGTGACCTTTTAGGGTTAGCATGCTCCCACGGCCTCATGTATCTCCTTGTTGAAACTGGAGAAGCAGGGGCCGTTACCCTCAGAGTTCAATATCTAACTGTCAGTGTCTTGTAATGTGGTGGTGTGCCTGTTACTATGATGCTGGAAGCGATCTCCCCGCTATTACAAGGACCAAGAGGTTCATCCACAGGGGACTATTTTTTGCTGAGTTTCCAAAACTAAGGCAGACTAGAAAGAAAGGTTGGGTGATCTATTTCTAAAAAGTAGCCTGTGTCAGACAAGGTTCTCTAGAGAAACAAACCAGGACACTAGTAATTCTCTTTATATATTTATATAGATAGAAGGATATATAAGATAAGGAATAAACAGCTAACTGATTTATAAAGCAGTACAAATGGCTTGGTGCAACTCACTTGTGTGAGACAGCTAGGAGACTGGAAGTCCTTGGAGTCTTGAGGGCCGCCAAATAGTCCTCTGTAGAGCAATTCAGGCTATCCAGCCACAGGCAGCAAACAGCAGAGCAGGTCACCAACAGTCAGCCAGATGACAGAGTCTAGCAGTCCCCAGCTCAAGAGATGTATATTTCAGGAGTGTGGCAAAGCAGGGCTTGAAGGAACCTCAACTCACAGCTACACAGTCCACGATTAGGTGTCCCACGGGTAGTGTTGCTTGGAGGGTGAGACACAAGACGAACAAGGCAACTGGCTGGTCCAAAGATCCAAGAGTGAGAGAGCAAGCGTGGGACTTGCTAAGCCCTTCCTATCTCCGACCTTCAATTCATCCTGTGTGGCCATGCTATCACAACAGACCTACCTATCTTCTGTGGCCATGTTGGCACAACACGCTTACTCCTCACATAACCTATGAAAACCTTGTACAGCACTGCAGAATATTGTCTAATGTGAGAACTGGAGCCTGCAAAGGCGCTGGTGGTGGTGTGTTGGGGGTTGGTGGTGGTGGTGGTGTGGTGAAATCTGATCTAGGAATTCTTAAGGGGAAATGAGAATCCAACTTCACATCTACCCAAGGCTGATTCCTAAGAGGCAGAGGAATCACCTTCCAACTCTCTCCCTATTCAAACACAGTCTTCCCTTCTCTGACACTCTATGTATTGTCTGTTGCCATGGCCACATAGAACTCATGGATATTACTCACAATTATGAGGCTTATTAAGAAAGGTAACAGGTTACAATTCAGCATCTAAAATGTTATTCATACAGCTCTTTTGTAACTGTGTTCTGTTTCTCTTCTCAACTGTGCCCACAAACACACCTCTATGGGATCCTCAGCCTCTCAGCCACAGGGTCCCTTGGCCTCTGTTCCAAAGGCCAGTGTTGCAAAGCTCTCTCACGATTGCCTGGAAGCACTCAGCTTTCCCCACTCAGTGGCCTGGAAAGACCACCTCTATCTTACTCTCTGCCTCTTGTTTCTGCTTCTATTGATCTTCTGCACTACCCTGTGCTCCTCGGGCGCCACTGCTCTGCCTTCTGCACGAAAAAGGTTCAGCCCAGAGATCTCAGACTTGGAAGGAATTACTTCACTCCTGGCTTTTCATTTTTGATGGTTGTGGGATTCTCTCCATTGCTGTTTCTGAAAAGCCTCCTTGTATACCCAGTGGAATGGCAAACCTAACAAATCCCACGTTAGAATCCCATACACTTTATTTGCATGCTTCCACCAACAATAGTTATAGACTATGGCTTACAAAGAGCCCTACCAAGTAACTCAATGGACCCCTCAAGAAGATACCTGGGCTGTCAAAAGAACAAACAGATCTGTCTTGAGAGAAGTATAACCAGGATGTTCCTGAGAGGTGAGGATGGTGAGACTTCATGTCAGGTCCTTGGGACATGTCCTCAGGAGCGATCTGTCCCTGGGAAAGACAGCATGCTTGGTAAATTGGAAAGGCAGGGGCAAAGAGAAAGTCCCTTGATAAGGCGGGTTGACACAGGGGTTGCAACAACGGGCTCAAAGATAAGAACAATTGGGAGGAAGGTGCGGCACCAGGTGGTGTTTTGTTCTGTTGTACATAAGGTCTCCATGAGTTGATATGGACGCAACATCATCTTATAGCAACAAAACTCCTCGAGGTTGGAAGGTAGCAATTCACACAAACTTGCCAGTGACTACAAGGGTGGCCTGGAGCCAGATATTGTTTTGTTCTGTTGTCTGTGGGATCACCCTGACTCAGAGCCAACTCAGTGGCAACAACAACAACAACAACCATAAAGTGTTATGGGAATAAAGAGGCACTAACTAGGAAGATGGAAAGTTGAGTACCTGGCGGGTGTACAACTAGTACTCAAGACATGGTGGTATTTGATATTATTTTTCGTGCCTGATAGATTGTAGCATTTCTTGAGATTTTCCAGTTAGAGTGGATGTGATTTGAAAATGTACTTTAGTCAAAGGATCCCATTCCTCGTATTCTTCACTCTCTCCCCATCAGCAGATATGGATGCAGTCAAATGCTCGGCCCGTACAATTCCTACAGAGCTCACTGAAAGAACTAGTTAAAATCAGGGATGCTTCGAAGGCAGAACTGCGGGAAGGCATCAGCCACTTATTTACTCGTACAGTTCATTTATCTGTCTCCTGGGGTCAAGTGCTCAGTGAGGAATGAGTCACACAGTTTTTAAAAAGATGAAATTGGAGACCACGTGGGTTCGAATCCCAATCTCGACTCACTACTTTATGAGCCTGGGCATTCAATCTCTCTGTTTTATCATTCTCTCTGTAGTGATCTAATTTTGTCAAGTTTTTAGAATACTATTTGACCATAGTAAATTATATTTCCAATGGTTATTAAATCATAGGTGATTAGAAGAAAACAAATGAATAGCAATCCCCTTGTTGCTAGGTCCCATCCAGTGGGTTCTGACTCCTAGCAAACAAAAGAAGAACACATTGTCCTATCCTGTGCCATACTCACAATTGCTTTTATATGCGAGCCCTTATGTTGCAGGCATTGTCATCAATCTATCTTGGTGGAGGTCTCCCTTTATGTCTCTGCCCTTCTACTTTACCAACCATGATGTCCTTCTCCAGGACCCAGTCTTTCCAGAGACTATGTCTTAAGTGCGTGAGATGAAGTCTTGTCATTTCCAATTTAAGGGCATTGTAACTGAATTGCTTCCAACACAGACTTTTTTGTTTCTCTAGAAGTTGATAGTATCTTCAATATTCTTTGATAACACCATAATTAAAATACATAAATTCTTCTGCCGCCTTTCATATTCATTGTTCAACTTTCACCTACATATGAGGAGAATGAAAATACCATGCCTTGGGTGAGGAGTACCTCAGTCCTCAAAATAGCATTCTGTTCCCTGCACACTTTTCTCATGAGTAGATTTGCCCAATACAAAAGAGCTTTGATTTCTTAACTGCTATTTCCATAACCATTGACTGTGGATCCAAGCAAAATAAAATCCTTGACAATCTTTTCTCATTAATATCATAGTGTTGTCTATTGCTTCAGATAGGAAGCTTTTTTTTTTCATTTAGTTGCAATCCATACTAAAGGATGTAGTCTTTGATTTTCATCAAAGTCCTCCTCACTTTGAGCAAGTGAGCTTGTGTCATCTGAATAATAAAAGTTGTCAAAAAGCCTTCCTCTAATGATGCGGCATTCTTCTTCAGCTTCTCTGTTGATTTACTCAGCACACAGATTGGTTAAGTTTAGTAAAAGGATACAACCCCGAGGCCACATTTTCTCATTTTAAACAATGCAGTGTCCTCTTGTCCTACATGTAGTTGTGCAGATTGATGTGTGCAGATCTATGCAGATTCCTTATGTACAATAAAACTAAACTCACTGCTCACCAGACTTGATTTAGATTAATGGAGAACCTATACGGCAGTGTGGAACTCTCCCTGTGGGCTTTATAGGCTGCAATTCTTTACAGGGGTAGAAAGCCTCGTCTTTCTCCTGCAAGGCAGCTGGTAGTGTCAAACTGCTGTTCCAGCAGTGAGCTGTTCAGCACAATAACCACGACACCATCAGGGTTCTCTTCATGTACAATAAATAGACATACTATTATGGGAAAATTCCAATTATAGCAAATAGTTAAGTAAAATTAAAACAAATTGTAAATATATTCTTTCTATTCTTGACTTTAATTTGCAAGACTTATAATTTTAGTTAAACGTTCTGATAGTGAGAGTGAAGATTTAAGTTTATTTATGTAAAAAGAAAAATCAAAAGATAAGCCTTGTCTTGAGCCACATGAAGGGATAAGAGACACATTTGAAAAACCCTGTTTTGACTAAAATATGCATATTACATTTGGAGAATTTCTGGTTCTTATCTTTGTTCTTTTACCTTAAAATTTCCTGGTAAGTCAATGTGTTATACATGTGCTTTGAAATAAACCTCCTTTCTTTATATATTCATCATATGATAGCATAAGAACATTTGGTAGATGGGAAATTTTCATCCAAAACTTTAAATGTAATTTCTGATTTTTTTGTTTACTGAGCTAACTGCATTTTGCATCATCCCAAGATAGGAATCTGTGCTTTGCAGCTTAAGTAAATATCCAAGGTTTCAAATGACTGTAGTATACAACTCTATATTGTTGTATTGTGTCGCTATTGTTGTTAACTCCCGTCAAGTCAGTTCTTACTCATAGTGACTCTCTATACAACAAAACAAAAACGGTTTTATGTTTGAGCCCATTGTTTCAGCCATGTATGCCAATCCACCTCTCTGAGGGCCTCCCTCTTTTTCACTGCCTCTCCCCCTTGCTAGTCATGATGTTCTTCTCTAGGGGCTAGTCTCTCTTGACACGTCCAAAGTACTTGACATGATGTTTCACTGTTCTTGCCTTTAAGAGTATTCTGATTGTACTTCTTCAAGACAGATTTGTTTAGTCCTTTGGCCGTCCATGGTGTTTTAAATATTCCCATGTGCTTTTTAGCTACTTTACATTAATTGCAAATGGCTCACTTCTCTAGATATCAAATACTGAGAATCTGTCTTGTTAGGATCTTGCTGGATGAAAAATATTAATGGATAAGGTCATTAGCATTGAAAAGTGGTTAAAAGTATTGAAACATCCATCAAACCATGATTTTCACCTTCCAGTAGAAAATAAAGTATTTGGAGCTAATATATATTGTGAGCTTTATTATATCAAGGATGCAAAAATTCTCATGGCTTAAAATCAAGAAAAATGTGTGTATACTCTCATACTTATTTAATCTGTATGCTGATCAAATAATCAAATAAGCTGGCTTGTAGGAAGAAGAATGCAGCATGAGGATTGTAGGAAGGCTATTAACGGCTGTCAATATGCAGGTAACCTAACCTTGCTTCCAAAAAATGAAGAGGACTTGAAGCACTTGCTGATGCTGGTCAAGGATTGCAGTCTTCAGCATAGATTACTATTCAATGTAAAGAAAACTCAAATACTCACTAGACCAATACTATTGATAGGTGCCTTTTTTTGTCTTTGACCCATAGTGACCCTGCACACAACAAAGCACTGCACAGTCCTCTACCATCTTCAAAATTGTTTCTATGGCTGAGCCATTGTTTCTAATGTAGCCACTGTGCCAATTCATCTGGTCAAGGGTCTTCCTCTTTTCACCACCCTTCCAAACATGGTGTCCTTCTCCAGGGTCTGGTCTCTCCTGACAACATGCCAAAAGTATCTGAGATAAAGCTTTCCATCCTTGCCTCTAAGAAGTACTCTAGCTTTCTAACTCAACAATCCTTAGTTGAGTTTTGATTCATTTTCCATGTAGTGACAAATAGCTAGGTTTTTTGTTTGTTTATTAGAAGATCATTTTATTGATTCTTACCGGCTGATAGCAATCCACACATCAATTGTATCAAGCATCTTTAGACACATGTTTGTTTGTCCTTTTAGCTGTCCATGCTACTTTCAGCATTTTTCTCCAGCATCATAATTCAAATGCATTGACTCTGCTACAACTTCCTTATCCAATGTGTAACTATGACATGCATGTGATGCAATCCTTTGGGTCAGGGGCACCTTCATCCTCAAAGTAGCATCCTTTCTCTTCAATACTCTATGTTGAGTCACAGAATTCATGACAAAGTGGGAGTTTAACAAACCCAGGGACAAGAGAACAACAAGTGTTTTAAAATCAATGGTAAGCAGTGAGGCAAAAAGAAAAAAATCAATGGTGAGGAGGGTGTAGAAGGTGTGGTAGGTCTTGATCAAGGACAATGTAACTGAGAAGAATTATTGAAACCCTAAAGAAGGTTGAACATGGTAGTGGGGCAAATGGAAAGTCAAAGGAAATAGAGGAAGGAATGAAGAGGCAAAGGGCTTTTAAAGAGGTCTAAATATAGACATGCAAATATGTTTATATATAATTAAGGGAAAAGACCTATATGCATATATTTATATGTTAAGTTTTAAGGTAGCAGATGGATATTGGGCCTCTACACAAATATTCCCTCAATGCAAGAACATTTTGTTCTGATAACCTGGCATTCCATCATGCTCACTTTCTCCAACATCATCACTGAAGACAAAGCAATAAATAGCAAATGTGGTGAAGAAAGTTGATGGTGCCCGGCTATCAAAAGATATAGCATCTGGGACCTTAAACACTTGAAGACAAACAATTTCCCATCTAGCTGAGAAGAAACAAAGTCCACATGGAAGAAGCACACCAGCTGTGTGATCATGAGGTATTGAGGGGTTCAGGTAGGTACCAGGAATCAAACACCCAGAAGAAAAAGCCATATCAAAGTGAGTGAGGGGGAGTGCAGAGTGGAGACCCAACACCCATCTATAGACAATTGGACATCCCCTTGCAGAAGAGTCACAAAGACAAGATGAGCCAGTCAGGGTACAGTATGACACTGATGAAATATACAACTTTTCTCTAGTCCTTTTAATGTTTCCTCTCCCCCTCCCCCCCTACCCTTTTACTATCATGATCCCAATCCTACCTTACAAATCTAGCTAGATGAGAACATGTACACAGGTACAGATAAGAGCTGAAAGCATAGGGAATTCAGGGCAGATAGACCTTCAGGACCATTAATGAGAATAGTGATCCTAGAAGGGGAAGAAGGTGGGGGTAGGGAGTGGGAGAGAGAACTGATCACAATGATCTACATATAAGCCCCTCCCTGGGGGGACAAACAAAAGAAAAGTAGGTGTAAGACATGAAAAAATAATGACAATGTATAAATTATCAAGGGTTTGTGAGGGAGGGAGTATAGTGGATGGAGGGAGAAAATGAGGGGCTCATACCGAAGGCTCAAGTAGAAAGAAAATGCTTTGAAAATAATGATGGCAATAAATGTATAAATGTGCTAAACAATGGATGGATGGACGTATTGTGATAAGGGCTGTATGAGCCCCCAATGAGAAGATTAAAAAAAAGAATTCTTCATAAGACTTAATATGTAGTAGGAATTCAATCAATGTGTGCTTTGTTGAGAAGATAAGGTGATCTTGGAAACCAAGACCCTGACTATTAATCCTGGGAATACAAACTTGGTCATTGTTGTCCTTATAGTTTACAAACTACCAATCCATATGAATTATCCATAGATTATCCATAGAAAATTATCCACCAAAAAAGTCCTACTGTATATAAATGAAATATTCATTGTTTAATATATTTCCTTTTCATATATTGTAAAGGAGCAGTATATATTAAATATTGGTACTGAGCTTGCTATTTCTATTCAGTAGGTGGAAATCAAAAAAGGCAGTGGTTGTGCATAAGCTTTTTTTCTGTTTTTACTAAGATATTTTTAGGTCAGTAAATAGATTCTATTTATTGCTTAACTATTTAATATGAAATAAGATTTTAGGAGACATACTCAGAATTAATTTAATTTTTCTAAATATAATAATCTGTGGGTGTTGTTTTGTCTCTCTAAAAGGATGGCAATAGAGGTCATAAAAAGCTTTAGTCCAAATGTCTCTGTGCTTTCTGCTTTAAATCTCAATGTGTAATAGAATGCCTATGTGGGCTAGTAGGTTATTAAGTTAGCATGTTAGGGCAAAGAATCAACTAAGTCCACACCAGCTTGTGTGTTCCAAAGATGACAATTATACAATTCAAATATGGTGAAAAGTATCAGAGCTAAAATCTTCAGAACATCCAACCTGTGGAAGGCTGTGGAGGACAGTGGGAGCCCCAAATCCATCTGCAAAATTTATAATCAGACCAAGCCACTAGCAGAGCCATTGAAGTCAAAGACATTAGTCCTGAACTGCCCTATTCACATGCAGTTAACATGGTAATCTTGGTTATGCTCGATCAAACCTGCTTCTTGACCAGTTGACCTCACTATAGGCATGGCCTGAATTTGTACTGGGTGCAAGCATCTTTTAGTTGTTCCATGGCAGAAATATTTTTCCAGGCTTCTAAAAAGTTGATGAGGGTCTTCTCCCACTGAACCATTATTTGTACTTTTTATGCTAATGTGTTCTTCTCTTTGCCATGCTAGGCAAGGAGGTTTGTTTTTCACATTTTCTGTGAGGTTTGCCAGCTGTGAAGCACAGGCGGAGTGGATGTATAATGATAACAACTGATGAAATGTGTTATGGGGAAGGTAGAGGGGGTGGATAGGCAATAGGGAGGGAAAGAGGATTTCGGGAGTAAATAATGAAGGCTGTGAGGAAGGAGGGATTCACTAGAACTGGTCCTTTAAAAAATTATTTAATCATGGAGCGGCAGGGCTGCTCTAAGACACAGATAGATGCGGTGGTGATTACGCAATTCCCCTTGATATGATTGAATGACGGATCTATTCAATTTTATCATATGTAAATTACATGTCAATAACGCTTTTGGAAAGCAAAGTTAGAGTATTAGGAAAGGCTCTTATGTATTCATGTACAAGGACTAACAAAAAGCCAAAATTGAGTTAATCATAAACCTCTGATAGTTAAGACATTGTGCCACCTTGGCTGTCCCGTGGTTCTCTGTGGCTTGACAGTTAATACCTGGTAATTCTCAATGATGAGACCTAACACACCTCCATTAAGGGATGTTCTATGAACAGATACTCAGTTGTAAAATGATTTGGGTGCAATGACGTACCTTTACTCAGATTACAACTGTGATGAAATCAATCAAAAAGATGCTTTGTCAGATTGAAACCTGCTTCTTTTGCAAGTGGATGATATAAAAAAATTGTTTGCTTGCTGCTTGGATCTGGATTTTACATTTAAGTCATTTAACTCTGGTTCTTGTATTTGAGTTAGGCTTTAAAATGGAAAAAGAGAAGACATAAATAACACTATTTTATGATAATCTATATGGAATTCTGTTGCACCATATGGTAGCCTTAACTCGCAAATAACTATTTTGAAATCTCTCTCAAACTGACTACCATTCAATCAATTCTGATTCCTAGTGACCCTATAACCTGTCTCTGTGAAGTTTTGAGGTTGTAAAATTTTATAGCAGTAGAAACTAAAACCAAAACCAAACTCGCTGTGCTTTCATCAGCGCCGACTCATAGCCTCCCTGGAGGACAAAGTAAAACTGCCTCTGTGAATTTCTGAGACTAACTCTTTACCAGAGTAGCTCACTGTGTTACCCACCATGCCACAAGAACTCTTACTAATTGACGTCGGGTTAGACAGGGATGAGAGGTACTGCAGGAGTAAAACACAAACCACAAAGATTCAACGTGAGAGAAAAGCATGTAGAATATTCCATTAAAATATGTCTACATTGATTACATGTGGAGGCATGGGTATATCCAGTTAAACAAACTATGCAGTTAAGCAATTTTCCTCCATTTCTTTTCACTTCTAAAAATGTAGTAACTAAACAATGTACATGATATGCTGCTTCTTACTACTTTTCTTTTCATAGCACTGTTTTAGAAAATTCAAGAAAATAAATTAGCAAACCATCAACAATGGTAAATTTGCTTGTTTGGGAAGTCTTAGTGTGTATATATGTTTAAATTTAAATGACATATTTAATGATTTTGTTTAACCTAATCTTAAACAGTTTTAAAGCAATATAAGTATCTAATTTAATGTATATAGTTCAATGATTTTTAGCATATTCACAGAGTTGTGCAACCATTTCATCAGTGATCACTCATTTGCAATCTCCATTCCTCCCCTCGCCTGCAGCCATAATCACAAGCAATCAGTAATCTGCTTTCTGTCTCTGTACATTTGCTTATTTTGCACATTCCATGTAAATAAAATATGCAGCATCTAGTATTTTAGGATAGCCTTTGTATACTTTGCCTAATGTTTGATAAAAATTATCTATTTTGTAGCATTGATCGAATATTTGATTTATTTTGGACCCCAAAGTCTGCCATTACATAACTGCTATTAATGCTATTACTTGTAGTCATATTGACATATATCAACCATGTATGGGGATAGATATTATCATAGACAGCATTGTTCTTCAAGATAGGGGGGAACCGATTTCAGGGATCCACATATAACCTTCTCTCTGGGGTATAGAAAATGGGGAAGTGAGTCAAGGGACCCTTCGGACAGTGTACGATATGAAAAAGGAATAACAATTTGTAAATTATTAAGGGTTCATGGTGGAGTGGGAGTGGGGAGGGAGGGGAAACATGGGGAGCTGGTACTGGGGTCCTAATTGGAGGGGGAGTGGTGATGGCAACAAGTGTGCAAATGTGGCATGCATAAAAGTGACATATGTATTGATCGTGATGGGAATTGTATGAGCCCTCAATAAAATTATTTTTTATCAAAAGGGTGGGGGAAAGAGGAGGTTATACTAAAGGCTCAAGTAGAAAATATTTGGAAATGAAGATGGTAACATGCACAAATATGTTTGATACAAATTATGTATGGAATGTTATAAGAACTATAAGAGCCCCCAGTAAAATCATTGGGAAAACAAAACAAAACAAAGGTAGATGTTGAAAGGTCCTTTGGGGCATTGACTGAGACCTCTTGAATCAGTCATCCCTAGTCTAGTGAACTCTGTGATTGCCTGAATCCTAACGGCCAATACCAGTCCATTTCAGCTCATCAGCTCCTAGAATATTGATCTCTATGTGTTCCACTTTGTTTTTGACAACTTTCAAATTTCCTAAATGCTTGCAGCGGTTTCTTCTCATTGTGAGTGGTGCTTCATCAGCAAATGAAGATCCTGAATACTTTACTTCTGAAGCCTGTCCTCTCTCCAAGTCACTGTGGTTGATCTACCCTGAGAAGGCAAGAGTTCTTCAGTCATATTTTGAGCACCTTCCAATATGAGAGCTCACCTTCTGGCATAATCTCTGACAATGTTCTGTTGCTTTTCATAAGATTTCCCTTTCATTATCATTTTTAATGGTTTGATAATTTATTTTCCCAAATCTTTGAAAACAGTGCACTAAGAGTGAAATTAACAAGGATATAGTTTTACATCATTTACTTACCAGATTTTAAAAAGAAAAAGGGTGGATTATTTAAGTGATATAGTTTGTTTAACCAAATACATCCACACCTTCAGCATTTGATCCATGTAAAATATAAATGGAACATTTTATATTGTTTTCTTTCTATAGAGAGACTGGTGGTTTTTCCATACTGTTGATCTTGTGGATCACAGCCCAATATATAACCACTCTACCACCAGGGCTCCTCCATATTCTTTTCTTTCACACCACATCTTTGCATGTAGCTTGTGGTTTACTTCTACAGCACCACTTATTTCATAATTCAAGGAAAGAAACTAAGGATCAAAACACACACTATTAAAAAGCAAATTAGAAAACCTTTTACACTCTGATTACAAACCAATAGCCAAAATCAAAACAGTATGGCATTATTACAACAAAAATATGTTTTAATGTACTCTGAAAAAATCCATTATCAGCTTGCATGATTAAAAAATAGTTTTACAATCATATGAGTGATTGATTTACTTTTTTTGATGGTATAATTCAGGACACAAGAATTTTCGTTGCATTATGATTCAATTTTGAAGTTTTATTGACATATAATTCTCATGTCATATAGTGATTGTTCAATCATATTAAGAAGAGTTGTGCAATTATCACCACACTCATTTTAAAAACATTTTCTTCTCATACTCATTGTTGTTAACTCTTGTTCTTTCCCCACCCCCAACCTCCTTTGCCACATCTCTAGATATTTATTATTAATTCAGTTACTGTCCCTGTAGATTTACCGATCCTGGATTTCTATATCCAGAAAACTATACAAAATATTCACAGAAATCAACAAGCAAGCAAAAACAAAACAAAAAAAACAATGAGAAAATAAAGCAAAACAAATGGAAATCCTTAATTAAAAATAAAGCAGAAAATACTGAAAACAACTTTAGAATGGGTCAAAAGGGAGATCAGGTGAAAGGTGGTTACATTTATATGATCCCATTCTTACTTTCCTTTGATGTCTGTGCTTTTGGTGTTGCTGAATAACCCAGTGCCATGAAGATTTATGTCTAACCTCGATTTTCCATAATATGAGTAGGCCTGGGGATAGACAGTAGATCCTGGCCCTCCCCTTTGCCCTTTTGTCATGGAACATTTGTCCTAAGAGCACACCAGGCTGAGCATGAACCATAGCTTCTGTACTCAGCTGGCAGGATGCCAGGTAGGTCTTTCAAACTATGAACACAGCTAACTGAAGAATGTTTCTACCTTTGCCTGAGCTTATGTGGAACAGAGACTCTGGAGCTAGGAGCTGGAAAAAAGAGGTAAATAACTCCTTGACCCTTGCAGAATGAAACTGTATCCTCAACATAGGAAAGAGGGACTTCCTTTCTTCTAGACTGCATTCATCTCGAGTAGAATATCCGTGTTAGTCTGGGTAGACAAGAGAAACAAATCCAAAGACAATGATAATGTGCGTAAGAAATAACTTTATATAGAAGAGCAATTGAATATTGAGAAAACATCTCAGTCCAATCCAGATCAAGTTCATATTAGCCCATATGTCTAATACTGATGTATATATTCCTCTTCAGACTCATGAAACACATCAATGATACTGAATGCAGGAAGATCCCAGGCCAGTCAGTGGAAAGTCCTCTGGATCCAGTGGTAGTAAAGGCTTCTCAGTACTGACAGGAATCTCCACATGGCTCCTTCAGCTCCAGGGTTGTAGCGTAGCTCCATTTGTTTTATCAGCAAGCATGTCTCCCAGGAGTGAGCGTGTGTCCTGTCTCCAGCAAGCTCCTTATCTCTTTAGCGACTCCAAATGAGGTCATCAAACTGTGACCTGATTGACAGGCTAAGCTCCACACCTTCACTCTTATTGTTCAAGTTGACAACAGATCGTGTAACTACCACAGTATCCGAATTTCAAACCAGAGACAGTGGGTATTAATAAACTGTGTTTTCACTCAAGTGCTACATGTTCTTGCTGTTCTTACTTATATATAGTAGAATTTCTTAAAATGCTACATTTTCCGTTTGCTGTATACCTTTGGGGCACTTTTTGGAGAATTTTAATGATGTCCACATGCAAAAACAAGTAGTCTGCCATTCAGGTAGTCTAAGCCCTTGCCTTGTGCTTTGCTTTACTTCATTGAGTGGGAACGGGGGGGAAAGAGTTACAGTTTCATGTCTGGAAGAATGCATAGGAATAGATCCCTGATGTGAACAGAAAGTATCGTGTGTGTGATGGTGGTTAAATGTTGAGACTTCAAAGACAAGCAATAAGAAGTTATTAGGGGTTTTGAACAAAGAGGGCTATGGTTGTAACTACTATAAATGTGGTCGTTCTTGTAGCTGCCACATGAATATGAATTTGATAATGATAAGATTGAAAAGAAGAAAATGGATTAAGAGCCTGCTAAAATTGGATCAAATGTCTTATCGACTTTCTCTCTTGCAGCTTGCACAAAAGCTTGCAAATGAATCCATAAATTCATATTAGAATGAGGCCATTTGAACACTGAAAAGAAAGGGTGGGGAAAGATATTATGGAGGGAAATTCTTTCAGTTTTAGCAATTGATTGGCTGTAAGAAAAGTAAAGAGCCAAAGGTTGGAATGAGTTCTTAAGGCAACCTGCCTGGTTGCCATTTATACAGATAGGGGATTCAGATAAAGATTGCAGTTTGTCGGAAAAGAGATGGCTTTGTATATTATACTTGAAAAATATGAAATATGAGGACAACTATTCAAAATTTTCTACTAACACATGAGATCGTTTATTAGATAAAATAGCACAATATAAAGCTATTGTCATCAGACGATGTAATGCTTAGGAGTTGGGCTACCTCCTGTAAGATCAGCAGTTCGAAATTACCAGCTGTTCCATTGGAGAAGGATGGGGTGTTTCACTTCTGTTCAAGTGCTTAGAAACCCATCGGGCAGCACTGACACGATGGCAGCGAGTTTAGTTTGGAATTGTGTCACCACCTAGTCTGCATCTAATTGATGTCCTTCTAAAGCCAGTGTTTCCATCTCGCTAGTCTGTCCCCCCAAAGAACTGCATTCTTTGATTTCCTACATCAAACTTGCATTTTTGCTATCGCAAAAGACAACCATCAAATTCCTACAGTGTTTTTTTTTTTTTTTCAATTTGGAGAACAAATAAATCTGAAGGGAAAAAAAAATCAAAGCTGTAGAGTGGATTGAGTAAGTTTGTCCAACGACATTCTCCTGCTGCAGGCAGCCCTTGCTACCTTCAGAGGATAAACAGATGCTCTGTTGTAATGGGAAAACGTTCCTCAAGACAACTGGACTTGTTCTCACTGAGGCAGCTTTCAGTTTTCTTAAAACTTCTTCCTAAGAAGCCCCTGAGCTAATCCTGTAAACATCAAGACACTCTATCAAGATTTCCCCTTGGGAAACCTTTCCAACAGTTACCATGATTTTCTTAGCTGACTCTCTGCCTGAACATTCACGGTACCAGCAACTTTCCATGGAAGTCACTGCTTTAATTGGATTTTTTGGTAGCATGATCCCTAGTGAAACTAAGACAAATGTATTATTGAGAGAACTTGCCTGTACTATCCACTAATTGTAGTATATGTGCTAAAAAATAAATCTGTTCATATATGAGCTGAAACTTTGTAGCATACCTTTTTTAGCTTAACTTTTATTGTTCATGAGAAAGATGTGGATTTTAATCAGGTGATCATAAATTTATATCATTATTTTGAGAAAGATTATTGCTAACAAAATTGGGTATGTGGATTAAATCATGAAATAGAACATACAAACAAAGAGTGTCACGAACTTATTTTTTTTTGTTTTTGTTTTTTAGGCATTACTGCCCTCTGGTGGTGGGAGTAGGAGGCCCAGCCTTTGCTTCTGTGAGCTGGAATTGAACCTCCAACCCAGTAGGCCGCAGTCCTGCGCACAACCACTACGCCCTCAGGGCTCAGCCCATCACGAACTTATTAAAACTCACATGGACTTACTGTCTTTCTTGGACTTGATTCCAACTCATATCAACCCTACAAGGAAGGGAAAAACTCTTCCTGTGAATTTTTGGACATCCTTTATAGGAATAGAAAGTCTCACCTTGCTCCCCCAGGGTAGGTGGTGGTTTTGAACTGATGGTCTTGTGGTTAGTCTGGGCAGACTAGAGAAACAAATTCATAAGCAAATCCATATGAATGTAAGAGAAAGTTTTAAATAAAGGGTAATTGCACATGAAGAAAACATCCCAGCCCAATCCAGATCAAGTTCATAAGTCTGATATTGGCCCATATGTCTGATACCAATCTATAAAGTCCTCTTCACACTCATGAATCACATGCAATGATGCCAAATGCAGTGGGTAGAAAGTCTTTGGATCCAGTGGAGGTGTAAGCATCTTAGCACTGGCAGGAGTCTCCATGAGGAATTTCTAAGTCCAGGTTTCTGGCCGCCATAGGATAGGTCCATGTGACTTCTCCTCAGGGATATTTCGCAGGGAGCCAGCCTTGTCAGTGGAGTGTCTCCATGGGAGTGGGTGTTTTCAGTAGACAGTCTCCTAGGAAGTAAGAGAGGGTCTCCTGCTTCCAAAAAGGAGGTACAAGGTTTTTCAGAATTCTCAGAGAAAGCCATGCCCACACAGAGTTGTCATTGGCTATCTCCAGATTGACAGGCTAAACTCCACCCCTACACTCTTCATCCTCACATTGATACCAGATTAGCTGGCTGCCACACACCCCAATAGAATCCATTATGCCACCATTGCGCTGAGAAACATATTAGAAATATGGTAAAAGAATTGTGGAATAAATAAGATCGCAAAGGAAACTACACAAGCATGGTCAAAGGGAAGGAAGAAAAACTAAAAGAAAGAGCCATCAGTTTTGGGGTCCCAATTAGACCACTTGTCGATTAATAGCAATTTTTAATTTATGAGTGTTTCTAATCATTTTAAAATCATGTGTTCAACATCAATTGGTACAGAACAGGCATAGTCAATGGTTCTGTTAAGGAATGAATTATGTCCCTGATATAGATAAACTGAAGTCTTAACCCATGCACTGGAAGATAGGACTTTATTTTAGGGAATCTGGATTTTCATTCCTATCTGTTGTCAGTTAAATTAAGTACTGGGGTAGAGTGGGTTTAAATCCTAATCTCTTCTGAACAGTGTTTTAAAAAAGAGAATAATCATGAAAAGACAGTCACACATTCCACATATAGAGAGCATGTGAATAACTGTCTATCATCCACAGAGCCCAAGTGATGTCCACAGCTGCCAGAAGATGAAAGAGTTAAGGAAGACCCTTCCTACAATGGGCGGAGAGAGAGCAGAGAGAAGTCAGAATTGTGATAAGTTAGATAAATTGTGAAAGCTGCCCACTCTGTGGTATTTTATTAGGGCAGCCCTAGAAAACTAAGAGACCATATGGCTAAATTATTTCAAACAAAAAGATTTTATTCTTTTCATAAGATCTTTCTGATGATATGTTAGACGTCAGCATATAGAAAGTAAGACATAGCATTGAGGCACCAGGAAACTTCAATTTCCCTGTTCTTCTTCTTTGTGTGTATTTATGTGCACTGTTTAAAGTAAGGATGCTATGTCTTTGTCCAAGTGTCAATGAGTTCTCAGTTTAAAAAGAACAGATATATTGAGCTTCATTATCAAGATAGTCATCTAAATGGGTAATTTACTTTGAGATCTAATATGTGATATCAATTCTATTTCCAAGGCTCTGTTTTTCCACTACGCATTCCCCCCCCCCCCATTGGTCATCTTCCTTTGTCTGCAGATATAGTAAGTCCTAAAGCCAAGGTCAGCTCCCAAAAGTTAAGGGGTTGCATGTTACATAACTTGAAATAACAACGAAGATATCTACTAGTATCTACTCTTTACCATTTAATATCTTCTAGATGCTGTGTGTTTCAATATAGCGACTATTCAGATCCTCACAGCTGCTCTCTGAGGTAGCAAAATTACAATCTGCTTTTGTCACTACAGGGAATTGAAACAAGTGGGTGTGGTCGTGACTTCTTTCGACTTCCATAGCCAGTTTGCATCGCAGGACCTGGATTCCACTCAATGAGCCTGACTCCAGAATCAATACTATCTTTTCCATTAACTGCTAAAATGTATTATTACTAGGACCAATGCTTTCCTTATTGATGTCAGTAGATTTTTTATGTTTAAATATCTTAACCAATATGCTACCCCCCCTTTTCCCCCAGATCTTAGGTGTTTGTTGATTAAAATACACATCAGATCTGACTTTCCTAAATACTTATTTGTACCAAGCCATAATCAAAACCTATAACTGTGACCATTGTGAAACTAATAGACGATAAAAGTTGAAAACTCTGAGCAGAACACGTAAGCTGCAAACTGGTTTGCAAAGAAGGTGCCATCTTTACGAGCTGCCTTTCGTTCGTGTCATTTGTCCCCCTAATAGTTCCCACTCTTTATTTTCCCTTTTCCCATCATGGAAATTTTACCCTGCATATTTTATCTCAGTAATCCCAAGCCTCAAGTCTAACACTTGAGTAGACATTATTGGGCTTGAAATGTCAAGATGCTGGATATAAGAGACCCCCAAACCTGACTCTCAATCCTGGCCAGATCCCAGTACACTCGGAGCTCCAGTAAGAAAACATATACCCCAGTACCCTGCTGAGGCTCAGGTTTGGTGACTCTGCTTATTTAAAGTGAACTTTCAGATCAAGCTCTCCTAAAGGATCCAATGGGTAATGGCAATCCTGGAAGCGATATTGGAAAAATCTGCTATGTATTTTTAAGTGGTATTTCAGCTGCCAGTTGAAAAGAAACATTCATACTCAGTCACATGTTTAATCTGAGAAGGCATATACTCGAACGAGTGTTAAGTGTTAGTGAAGGGGAAAAATTGTCTAAGGTACTCCCAGTTAGCATTTAAAGTCTGCATTTGGCCGGAATGGTTGAATCAGTTGGTACAATAAACCTTTCTGTACTTCTGTGGTAGAGACTGGTCCAAGATGCTGTTTGGTTTTTAGTCACCCTTGAGCTTTGTGAACAAGAAATGCACCAATATAGACCTCGAAGCTTACTTAATCGCAATTGTTCAACTCACAGCAGATGAGACACGGCAAACCTGGCAAAAGGAAATGCTCTTTATATTAAATAGCATTCCAAGTCCAATCGTTCGTCCTCCCCCAGGCAAACTAATCATAAAAGGAGTCCACGTTGGCCTGCTTCAACCAAAACAATCAAAGACTATCTCCCTCCATGTGGCAGTCATGTGCTTATGTTAATTTTATGATTGAAATGTAGGGGTGGAGTCTAGCCTGTTAATCTGGAGATAGCCATCGAGTAGGCCCATCTATGTGGGCATGGCTTTCTCCTGAGACTTCTGGGAAATCTCGCGATATTTCCCTCGTGAAGATAGAAGCTATCTTCCCCATTTGTTGGGAGTTAGTCTGAGAGACGACGACGACGACGACGACGACGAGTCACAGACAAGACAAGATGGCAGCATTTGGGAAGCTGGAGGAGCCGGCAGAGAGACCACACGGCCTTGCCCTGATGGAGCCAGACCTCTGAAGCTGGGGCGGCCACATGGAGACCTCTGCCAGTGATGAGTTGCTTCTGCTGTTGTTGGATCCTGAGCCCTGGAAGCGAGGTGCCCTGCCAGCACTGGGATTCTGCACCCACTGACCTGTGACTTCGTGAGTCGGAAGGACTTTATAGACTGATTTCGGGCATGTGGGTTAATATCGGGCTTATGACTTTGAACTGGACTGGGCTGGGATGCCTTCTCAGTGTCACATTCCTTTTGTATATAAACCCTTTCCTTATATGCATATGGGTGTCTATGAAATTTGTTCCTCTAGTCTACCCGGACTAACACACTCCATGTTTTGCCGGACATGGTGATTGTCCAGTTGGTATAAGAGCACAGAGGAGGGGATTTTACCTCAGTGAATCCTGTAATAATTTTAAGTTAACTTCCATCCTGTGTGGACAGCGTTAGTAGGTAGGCCTAAATTTCAGGGGAATAATCAAAGTTGTGCCAATCTTGCTGACTGTACTAAAGTCATCCATTGTAGGATGTAGGGCAACTAGAAGGAACCATAGTCATGTGACAGTGAAGTGCTTGGGGGCCTATGCAAATGTTGTTGGTTTAAACCCACCCGCTCACTTCATGGGAGAATGATGTGGTGGCCTGGGTTGGTCAAGGTCATGGCCAAAGAAACCTTGTGGAGCAGTTGTACTCTGTTATAGGGGTTCACAATGGGTCCAGATTCAACGACGCTCAATTGCAACAGGATAAACATAATTAATTCACATATGCAAGAAGGCCTTCTGGACTTCCAGGATCCTCTCTTGAAACCTGACCAAGAATTACACTCATTCATGGAAGTCAAGTATTTAATAGGGTTAAAAAAATCATATTTACAAGTGCATTTCAAGGAAAAATCCATGCAATCTTGGGATCTTAACTAAACAGAAGACTTAAAGTTTTAGCCCTTGGAAACTGTTCACATTTACAGCCATGTTCCGAAATTTTCCATCCATAGGAATTTGTATTTAATTTTTTTAGGTTAAAAAACCAACAAACACAAAACTCCAAATTCAGTCACAGCTGGATGAATTGTGCACAGCTGTCCTGTACAACTGCAGCAGAGCTGAAAGGCAAAAAAAAAAAAAAAGAAAACTGAAGGGGAAACCAAAATTATGTTTTAATAGAACACGGAAAGGTAGAGCTGCGTTCTTCATAGGCACATACGAATTGTTACTAATTAGTTTTCAGCTGATAAATTCTTATAAAGTGAGGAAATATAAAAGTGATGCTTAAATCCTCCTTCAGAAACGTATCTTGTCTTAGTAAAGTTTATATTGAAGATAGTGAGTGCAGTTCTCAAATGATAATGCTATTGTTGTTGCCAGGTGCCAGTGAGTAAGTTCTGAGACACAGCGACCTTATGCACCACAGAAGGACACACTGCCCTGTCCTGTGCCAACCTCCCAGCTGTCCTTATGCCTCAGCCCGTTTTTGCAGACACTGTGTCAATCTGTCTCCTTGAAGTGTCTTCTTTGTTGACCCCCCCTCTACTCTATCAAACGTGATGCCATTCTCCAGGAACTGGTTTCTGCCGAAAACATGGCCGACGTATATAAGACCAAGTCTCACCATCCTTGCCCCTAAGGAGCACTCTGACCATCCTTCCAAGTCAGATCAGACTGTCCGTTAAGCAGTCTGTGGTGGTTTACCTATTCTCTTTCAGCACAACAATTGACATGTGCAGATCCTTCAGTCTGCTTTATTTGGGGTCCCAACTTTCACATGCATAGGAGGCAACAGAAAATGCCATGGCTTGGGTCAGGGTCACTTCAGTCCTAAAAGTTACCTCCTGGCGTTTCCACATTCTTAAAAGGGTCCTGGGCACCAGATTTCCCTAAGGCAACACATCTTTTCATCTCTTGACTGCGTTTTCCATGAGCATTGGCTGTGGACCCTCGAAAGACACATCTTTGACAAGTTTCATCATTTTTCCACTTACTATGTTGATTCTTATTGGCTCCGTTGAGAGGATTTGGGTCTTCTTCACATTGAGTTGTAAACCCTATCAACAGTTACAATTCTTGATCTTCAAGAATTCAAAGGCAAATACTTCAAATCCTCCTCACTTTCAGCAACAAGATTATGTCATCTGTAGATTATAGGTCATTAAAAAGTGTTCTTGCATTCCTGATGCTGCAATCTCATAGAATCCTCGTAAAATCTCATAAAAATTCCTCATAGAATCCAGATTCTCTGATTCTTTGCTCAGCATACAGATTTGACAAGTATAGAAAAAGGAGATAAGCCTATCACATTTGCATGTTGCATATCGAACCATGTGCTATTCCCTTGTTCTGCTTGAACTGAACAGAATTTTTTTTAAAAAGGTGTTGTTTGTAAATGTATGACCCTTTCAATTTCTCATTGTCTTCTCTCTATATATGTCAGGTAAACATTAATATGCATACATGTGGATTTCTCTTGACCCATAAGTAGCAATGAAAGTCACAAGAAGATTTGAGAAGATGATTATAGATATGCCAAATGTATTAATATAGCCTCTTTTCAGTGTTCACTTTGATGCATGAAAAAAGCACCTTGGAATCACATTTATAAATATAATTTAATATCACTACTTTTGCTAACATGGGACCACTGGATTTGTAAAAATTCTTTCACATATTTTAGATGCCCTTAGAATATCACACATGCTAACAAATATGATTATGTCCCAAAATGTTGCCAATATGCCTCCATTTCTTACAGCACTAAAATTAGTAAACCAAAGCTGAATAGCAGTGTTTGATATTGATGTTATAGTGTTCTTCTGCTCTGTCTCATAGTCAAACACTTCTCAGTTCAATTTTACTTGCATTCCAATATCTCATAATATTTAGTAAAACGACTCCTTCAATTTTGTGGAGGGTTTTCTCCCATAAACCCAACTTTGCTCCCTAGACTCACAAACACAGCCATTGCTTTAGGTCAGATACAGATTTGCATATGAACACTATTCAATTGCAAAACATAATTACTTCTTCTTGCTGTACAAATTTTCTAGCCCCTCAGCAAACAACTCAGACTAGCACTTATTAAGACAGACCTGTCTCCAAACTCTTCAAATCAAATGGAAATCTCTGACATAAACGCAAATCCATCCATCAAATAAAATACGTTCTTACTTTGTATAGGTTTGTTACACAATATGCACCATGGCTTGAAGTGTAAGATAATAATAATATGTACAATATTAGCTTCTACCTTTGGATATAGAGGCTTGATCATTAAGCTGATCGCTTTTTAAGTTTACATTTTCCAAAGAGTTAAAATCCCATGGTCCCAGGAAGATACATGACTATGGAAAATCTGTAACAATGCAGTCTTTCCCTAAAGCATCATAGCACTGCCTGGTAGAATTAACTGACCACTGAATTTAATAAAATATTCTCTTCCTTCATCTGGGTAACGTTTCCCAGCCTTTCCATGGGGAGAGGGAGAAATAACAGTTGGCATTGTGGTCTGCTGAGACCCATACCGCAGGCACACATTGAAGGTCAGTTCCACAGTCTGTCAAGTTGTGGGTGGGTGTGAGGAGGGACATTTGTTTCATTCTCCTCACAGATTAAAGAAAGCATCTCCTCATGTGCCTTTGAGCAAATGAAGAGCAAAAAACTTGGAAAGCATCCGTGTTTTATGGATCACTCGACAGTGCATGAATTATCAACATATATGAAATTATTCATTTATGCAAAACTGTAATTTGTATAGTCTCTTATTCAGCATGAACACTACCCATGTGTGCCAAGCATCAGCAGTCACAACTTCATTAGAATAAGTATTTAAGGCAGCTACATCTAACCTCTAATTTCTTTCTCTGTTGTACACACACGTACACAGAAATTGCAGAAGCAAATTCACATTTCCTCATTATAAATCTTTTTGTTAGAAGCAGTAGCCAAAATATGGAAAACAAACAGTGTTCACTGGAGAAGATAAATATAACAGTAAGAACAACGTAGGGACTTCAAAACAACACCTGAAGCCCACGAGATGCCTTGAAAATGTCAAAATTTTCATATACCTGAATCAATAGAACCAAGTTGAGGGGGAGAAATGGAAAAGCTCATTTTAATTACCTTTTTTGTATCATAGACAATACCACAAAATATATCTTGATAGAGAAGATAAAACGGTCAAGAAATGAGGATTTTTTCTTTATGATTAATTTTGAGGTGCCTAAATATAACAGCTATATTTGTATTTATGTCTCAGAGGTTGTGGAAGAGGAGCTTCTGTAGCCTATCGTATGCTGCTGCTTATTCTTTGGTGAAAAGAAATATCCATTCAGGAACTGTCGTGGTGTGGGGTTGCTTTCCAACAGTCTGCATGGGCAGGCACAAAGAAAATGGTGGAGAGAGCCAGAACTATTTAGTCCAAAAGACTCATTAGTGTCTGAATGTGGCACACCAGCCACATAGTCACAGAAACCTTTTTGTGGAGTGTGAAACTGCCAGAATGCTTTCTGCTTCCTTCCAAGTCCTCCCGTTCAATAAGAAATTGTGCACTGATTTAATTTTTTTTTCAGGATTGGGAAGAGAATACTCTCTCAAGAAGCTAAGCAAGAGACTGCACCCTTCATGCCTTCTTCAAAAAGAAAACCTTTCAGGAACAGGGTATCCCTCCAATCCTACTTGTACATATCTACTTGTACATATCTCAATAGGTTACCAATCAATTAACTAATAACTCTGAGAATGTCGCATGGGACTGGCCAGTCAGCTTGTTGGATTGTTATTCAGAAGAACAAAGTCTTGATAAGTCATTACTACTGGTTATCAAGAAATAGGAAGAGAAGAAAATAAAAATTAGAATATACAGCCCAAAACCTCTTTTCACTGATTCACTATGTGTCTCCAAATCTAAATAGTTTGTTTTACTTCAGCCTATCATTGAATATTTGAATTATGGTGTTGGTGATGACTATTGAAAGTATCATGGATTGTCAGAAAAACAGCAGATCTTTCTAGAAGTACAGATGGAATGATACTTACAAGTAAAGATGGCACATACTTTGAACATGTGACTTGGACAAACGAGTCCCTGGGGAAGGATATAATGCTAGGTCAAGAAGAGGACAGTGCCAAAGTGGAATCATTGGATGAGAAGGTATGACAGCAGTAGCTCAAGCATGAAATACTTGTGAAGACAGCCCAAGATCAATCAGGATTTGGTTCTGTTGTGCATAAGATCACTATTGATCTGAGCTGGCTTGATGGGACAGGAGGACAAGTACAGTGAGCATATTGAAATGGCATATCTCATTGGGGAAAAGAAAGCATTCCAAGTATTACTAGAAAAGGAAAAATTCCATGAACTAACAATACCAACTACTACTTGAAAAGAAGAAAGACCCACTAAGCCCATTTTACTTTATAAGAAGCTAAATATGAACACAACTTTTAGAGTCATTATCGTAATCTTCTGGTTTGAGTTCCAATAAATAAAAGCCTTAGGAATGGTCATTCCTATTCTAACATATTAAGAAGTTGGGATGTGAAAGTTGAATATTGACAAAGGGGTCAGTTATCAGACATCAAAGAACTAAAAATCCTAACATTGCGTGTCCACCTTCCTGATATGATGACTGATAACAAATGTGTGCACAAGTAAATGTGGTGAAGTAAGCTGATAGTGCTCAGCTATCAACAGATCTAGCATCTGGGGTCTTGAAGGCATGAGATTAAACAAGCAGCCATCTAGCTCAGAAGCAACAAAGCCCACATGGAAGAAGCCGTCTGGCCTATGTGACCACAAGGTGTTGAAGGGATCAGGTACTGGGCTTCAAAGAACTAAAAATTTTATCATTATAAATGAGGGGAAATGAAGATTGGGGACCCAAAGCCCATTGGTAAGTGAAGCGGCATGCCTTTACAGAAGGGTGGTGGGGAGGAGACCAGCCAGCCAGGGCACAGTGTAACAGCAATGAAATATGAAGCAGCACCTCCTCACAGAGGGGTTACGGGGAAGAGAGAAGCCAGTCAGGGTACAGTGTGGCAACAATGAGGTATGCAACTTTCCTCTAGTTCTCAACTGTTTCCTCCCACCCACTATCATGATCCCAGTTCTACCTTGCAAATCTGGCTAGACCAGAGAATGTGCACTGGAGTAGGAAACATCGGCAATTCAGGACAAATGATCCCTTTGGGCTCAGTGGTGAGTGTGGTGATACCCAGAGGGCAGAGGGAGGGTGGAGTGCAAGGGGCAATTGCAGGGGTCTGCATATGATCTCTCTGGAGTACGGACAGCGGTAAGTGGGTTAAGGGTCACATCGGACTGAGTATGATATGAAAAAGTAATAACAATGTGTAAATTATTAAGGGTCCATGGGGAAAGGGAGGGGGAATGTGGGGAGCTGGTACTAGGGGCCTAAATGGAGGGAGGATGTTTCAGAGATGATGATGGCAACAGGTTTTCAAATTTGGTATGCATACAATTGACATGTGTGTTGTTCGTGATGGGAGTTGTGTGGGCCCCCAATGGAATGATTTTTTTTAAAATGGAGGAAAGCAGAGCTTATACCAAGGGCTCAAGTAGAAAATATTTGGAAATGAAGATGGCAACATGTGTACAAATATGCTTGATACAAATGATTTATTGAGTGTTATAAGAGCTGCAAGAGCCCCCAATAAAATTATTGGAAAACACCCACTCTCATGCTCCCAATTCAACCTTTCAGATATGGCTGGACTGGGGGATGTACACTGCAGCTGGAAACGTGGAGAATTCAGGATGTATGGTCCCTTCAGGACCAGTGGTGAGAGTGGTGATACTGAGAGGGTTGAGGGAGGCTGGAGGAGAAAGGGTGATCAATTGCAGGGATCTACATGATTCCTCCTCATTGTATGGACAACAGGGAAGTGAGTGAAGGGACACATCGGCTAAGATACGGTGTAACAAAATAACGATAACTTATACATTTTTAAGGGTTCATGAGGAAAGGGGAGTGGGGAAGGAGGGAAACTATGAAGAGCTGATACAAAGACCTATGTAGAAGGAAAATGTTTTGGAAATGACGATGGCAACGAATGTACAAATGTGGTCTGTATACAATGGATGTATGTATTGATCGTGATAAGAGTTGTATGGGCCCCTAATAAAATGGTTTTTTTTTTAAGTTGGACATTGAATAAAGGAGACTGAAGTAAAATGGATGTGCTTGAATGATTGTGCTGGAGATGAATTTTGAAGATATCATAAAACTGCTAATTGGGAAAACCAAAACATTTGTGTTACGGTGTTAGCAAAGAATATTGAAAATAACAGAGACTGACAAAAGAAGAAGCAAAACTGTCATGGAAGCAGTACAGCGAGAATGTTCTTAGGGGCAGGGGACAGTGGGACTTTGTTTCACTCACTTTGGACATACTTTCAGGAGAGACAATTCCTGGGAGAAGCAAGTCATGCTGGGTCAACAAGAGAGACAGGGGAAAAAGGAAGCCCTTCATGAGATGGATTCACTCAGTGGCTGCTAAAATGGGCTCAAACATATGAAAAATTGTGAGGCCAACCTAAAGTCCTTGTCCAGGGAAAAGCTTTCTCATTGTGGCAGCTCTGGATGAAGGTGGTTGTCTTATTTCAACAACTATGGGTCTAATATGCCTCTCTGAAATCTATATGTGCATCAGTGCTCCATGAGGACTCTGAGGGTCTCAATAGAGATACTCTGAATTCAAGGGATGCATTTTTCTCCGAGTTTTTTTTTTTTGAGGTCCCTCAGATCTCTGCTCATTTGTTTAAGCTCTTTCCTCTTTCAAAAATTATTGATTCAAAATAAAACTTCATCCTGTAAATTGCATCCTACCTCACTAACCTAACTACAGTTCAGATTACTTCATTGTGATCATACATATTAGGATTTATAACACATGGAATAATTACATCACATCACAAAGTAGAAGATAATTACATAATGCTGAAAGTCATGACCTTGAAAAATTGACATATATTTTATGTTGAGACAGTTCAATCCATTACAATCAGAGCAAAGGAATAATATTGTCTCAGCTAAATCTTATCAGTGACCTGAAAGTCTGGATCCAATACAACCTTTGGATAACCAGATCATAGGGACACTTGCAGCAAATCTGAGTAATTGGTATCTGAGTGACCTCAACTTGGGGAACACTTTTTTCATCATAGCAGCAATAATTGTTAATGAATGACTTGGTGGATAAAATGTACAGGGCGATAGAAGTAACACTCCAAATGTGAGATATATTTAAGAACCCATTATGAAACGACTGGAGGGTGGTCTGAAATAAAATGAGTTACTTTAGGTGGCATTTTGTCTTGGTTCTTCGGGAAAACAGCTTGGGTGATCTTTTCTCTAAATGCTCAGGAGGTAACTTTGCCCTAATTCTTTGGGGAACCAATTTGCGGGTGGGGAATTTCAGGTTATTTTCTACCCCAGATGGTTTTCTTCTGCCCTTGATTGCTTGATATCTCCTGGCTAAACTGTAAGCTACTTGATAATCTGTTACTTTTTGCCTAGTCCTAGATAGCAGTTTACCTTATGATTACTGTATTTGCAAAAACTGGTTATTTTATTTGAGATTTCAGTAGTATAAGATGTACCAAGGGGACTGGTTAATTTGTGGTCCTACTGGGAAGGCCATGCCTTGAACTTGACAAGCAGCTTGCTTTTATAAGCAGGCAATACCACAGAGGGTTTTGGGGGGAGGAAAGGAGCGTTAATTGAGAGCAGAGAAAGAAGATAAGAATTCTTCTAAAAGAGCTGTTAGTACTGAAGACAGGGAGGAATCCAGAAGTGGTCCCTTGACAGAGCCAGCAGTGATAGTGGAAACATACTGCAGAACCGAAACTACGAGGGCTGAATAAACTACTGTGCTTGCTCTCAGGTGGAGCAGTTAGCAGTGGACATGTCAATGGCAGGAAAACTGTCAGGAAGGCTGAAGGCAGAGAAGCCTACACCACACAAAGATGTGTGCATGTATGGCTAAGAGGATCATGCATGGCCAAGAGGGAACGTGGCCCATAAAGGAGTCTGCATGCTTGCCTGTCCAAAAAGAGCTATCCTGCACTGAAGAAGGAAGTGTGATGTTCTCTATTCCGAGGTAGCCCTCCAAATCCGCCACCCCCTTGGATCCTGATCCTGAGTTGTGTCCCTTAGTTTTGTGAATAAAACATGGAACTGTGAGTTTGATCTTTGAGTTCTGTGTGTCCAATTCAATGAATTATTGAACCCAGGAGAGAAATGGAAAGTGCTGTGGGTTGAATAGCTTATGTGAGAAATGGTAAATTTGGATAGTGGAGGTATGCATCTCAGAAGAAGTATCTCTGTTTCCCTAAATCATTTTGGGGGGGCTTGTACAACTCATCATTATTTATCCACCCACCCATTGTGTCAGGCACATCTGTACATTTGTTGCTATCATCATTCTCAAAACATTTGCTTTCTACTTGAGCCCTTGGTGTCAGCTCCTCAGTTTTTCCTTCCCTCCCTGCTTCCCTTCCCTCATGAACCCTTGATAATTTATAAATGATTATTATTTTGTCAAATCTTATACTTTCCAATTTCTCCCTTCATCCATTTTTCTGTTGTCCATCCCCTAGAGCAGAGGCTAGATGTAGATCTTTGTAATTGGTTCCCTCTTTCTTCTCCACTTTCCCACCAACCTCCCAGTATCACCACTCCCATCACTGGTCCTGAAGAGATCATCTGTCTTGGAATCCCTGTGTTTCCAGTTCCTATCTCTACTAGTGTACATCCTCTGGTGTAGCTGAATTTGTAAGGTCAAATTGGGATCATGATAGTGGAGGCATGGGGAAGCATTCAAGAACTAGAGGAGAGTTGTAGGTTTCATTATTGCTGCACTATACCCTGATTGACTCATCTTTTCCTGGCAACCCTTCTGAAAGAGAATGTCCAGTTGCCTACAGATGGGTTTTGGGTCCCCAATCTGCACATACTCCTCCTTCACAATGATATGATATGTTTCTTGATGGCTAATACCTGAACCCTTTGACACATTGTGATCACACAGGCTGGTGTGCTTCTTCCATGTGGACTTTGTTGCTTTTGAGTTAGATTGCTGCTTGTTTATCTTCAAATTTTTAAGGCCCCAGACATTATATCGCTCGATAGCTGGGTACCATCAACTTTCTTCACCACATTAGCTTATGCACCCATTCAAAAGAAGCATCTTCTATCTACCACCTGACCATTATCTCTTGGGAGCTAGATAATTTCTTACATTGCAATGTAGAAGCCAAAAGGGAAAGGAAATATTACCCATAAATAAACTAGGATAAGAATTATAATGCACTTCTTATCAGAACCTATGCAAGCAAGAAATTAGTGAAATAAATAGTTAAAGCATGAAAAAAAGGCAAGAGTCTTTAAGCTTGAAATCATCAGGAGATAATTAATAATTTAAGGAGAAATTAAGTCTTTTGCATACAAACAGATGGTCTGCCTACAATAAGTAAACATTTTTTTCCAGGTAGAAGAAAAGTGATAATAGCAAAATTAGGGCTACATAAAAAATGGAAGGATTTCACAGATAAAGCAGTATACTGTTATTTTAAGGTGCACTAAGAAAAAATTTAAATGTAGTATATTGTAAACACTGGGGCAAATACAAATTTGTTTGAAAGGCATGTTCAGATAGACTAATGGTCATGTTTTGCTAACCTCAGTTTTAGTTGTGCTGAGCATAGCAGACCCATGAATTTAATTCAAACATTTCACTCTGGTCAATGTTTCGAGAGTATTTTGATCTTGCATAGGAAGCTGTCAAAATATCGTATTACGTTTTGTATCATTTTGCAGCTCCACCAATAATGACGCTTTTTTCCAAAGAGAAAAGAAGGAAAAGATGCTACCTTTACACCGAGAGACCTGACAAACTCTGCCACAGACAGTGAGTGAGTGGTCAGGTTCAACATCCACATTGGTGAGACGTGCTGATGGGAGGCATCCTGGACATACTGTAGCGGGATGGGTATTTTTACCTCTCTAGTCTTCCTCCACCAAACCCCAGTCTCATTGTGAGAGAACCAATGGACATGTGTTCTACAAAAACCTCATCATCATTCCTCAAAATTGTTAAGCTCTTTGAACAAGGAGGGAAAAAAAAAACCCAAGCTGTTAAGGTCACCCTCAAGAGTCATAGCAAGAACTAAAGAAACATGACAACTAAGGGTAATGTGGTATTTTGAATAGGATCCTGGTGCAGAAAAGGGACAATACATAGAACTAAGAACATCTGACTAAAATAGGCATTTTGAATAATACTAATGTGTTGTTATTGGTTAATTGATTGTGCCAAATGCATTGCAGTAATGCCAAGATGGTACGTAAGGGAAATTGATGGTGGAGTCTATGAAGGCTCTATACTATTTACATTTTTTGTAAATTAAAAAAAATTCCCAAATAAAATTTATCCAGAAAAGAATTACTGTAGCTAGAGTTTTGTAGACTTTAAAATAAATGATAATATCTTTATAAATAGTACATAGTTGTTGAACAAAGTTAGAAAAAGAACCTAAAGGCAAGAAGAAAATATAAGTCATTAAATTTTCTTGCAGCATTTCTGTTTAGTCATACGTATATCTCGCCCCGATTAATAATTTTTATCATTCTGTCAGAACTTGTTTTCTAACATGAAATTCTAGTCTGCATCTCTATTTACTGTAAAAATAGACAGCTTTTCCCATAGAGTTTAAGGTTGACTAAGCCTTCTATTATTGTCACGTAATATAATTAAAGTTGCCACTTCCTTCCATTGAACGATGTGTATGATACCAAGGTGTTTTGTTTTTTTCGCCCCTTTAAATCTTTGTAAGCATATGAGTTAACTGTCTGAAGATGAAATCCTAGAAGGGAAACTGTTCACTTAAAAGAGTGCTCTTTCTAAGAGCATTTGGTATACACTGATATATTTTCCTACAGGATGGTTGTGCAATTTCACATCCCTCTGAGCAGAATAAAAGCATGAACTTCTCTTCATGGTTTCACCAGCATTTAGGATTACATGCTCTTGCACACTTTAACTACTAATAAGGCTGTATCCCCATCAGTAATGACATCCTTCCAAAGAGAAGAGCATGGAAAAGTGGGAAAAAGAAGATGCATTTTGCAATTTTTATTCGCAAGCTTATTGATCATTTCAATTTCTATGTGTGTATCTAGCACTTTAGTTCTTTTTTCCCCACTTTAATTCCTTTGGCTTGTTTTCTATTATTGTGTATGCCTTTCATTTGAATTGTAAGCATTATTTTGAGGTGGGGGGCCCTCACTGCTCTGGCGGGAATAGGAAGCCCAGTCTTGCTCCTGAAGAGCTACTGCTGGATTTGAACTGCCAACCCTGTGGACTGCAGTCCAGCACACAACCACTATGCCACCGGGGCTTAGGCCATAAGCATTCTTCATATATTAGGAAGAGGGACTTTTTTAAAATACATGCTTTGGATATGTTTTACCAGTCTGTTTTGTTGTATTTTTTTTGACTTTCTGACTTTCTCATTTTTTTCTCTTTCTCCTTATCTAATATCAAATAGTTGTTTTGTGGCTATATTATAGAATTCACTCTTCTATAAAGGTCCACATTCCTAAGAACACACATCTTCACTTAGATATGGTTTGTATATTTAGATCTCTAGCTCATTTGTAGGACCCTTATGATGTAGCATTCGTATGAGCAGGAATAGAAAAAATGGTGGTTCGTTTGGTTTCTGTTATATAAATATTTATATCTCAGAAACTCTAAAGAGCAGTTGCACTCTGTCCTATATGAGTTTCAATTGACCCCATGGGAATAAGTGCAGAGGGTCTTTACCATTTATTTTTAGAGGTAAGAGCATAACTTCATTTTTGTCTCAGAAGAAATTAGACAGTCATCTATATCTTATTCAAAAATGCATTCTTCTTTTACTGTTCTAAAATGCCATGCCTCTCCTGTATGAAATATTTGCACTTGCCTGTTTTTCCTATTCTCCTATGTTCCTTAGATCTCAATGACTGCCCCAGTACATCAGACACTTTCAGTGTATTGTTTCCTATTTGAGTAACTGAATTAATAACCTCCTGGAACATTGTGTCGCTTATTAAAGGTTAATCATCTTAAGCTTGAGCAGAATTCATGTCTTTTCTTTTGTCACCAGCCCCTGGGAGCAGAGGGAAGTAGACTTTAAGAACCCAAGTGGAAGTTTCAGGGTCAATCCCCTGGCCTTGCCTTTGTGAGAAAGCAGAACAAAGATTGTCTGCATGGCAATTCCACTTTAAAAGCAGAGTCGTTCACTGCCCTTTATTTTTAAATGTTAACACATGTTAAGGGTCATTAACTCTCCCGATTTAAGTTGTAAACAGAACGCTGTTGAGGCCAAGAACAATTCATCTCCACCCAAATCTGTCCAAACTTCATCACAGACGTACAAGACAGCCCCCACAAATTGGTCAGTAGCTTTCTCACCCCTTCTGCACCAGGCCCTCTTTAAGGTCTACTCATCGCTACCACTGAGGCAAGGTCCTCTTGGTTGGGAAGAATGCTTTGATCAGGACTCTCTGATACCTTTTAAGATTTCAGAGGATTCGATACTAAGGAAAGCAAATTTAAAGAATGCTTTCTTTCTTTAGAGTTTAATCAGCAGTTAGAGAGTTCTGTGAGTGGCTTCATTAGGGAAAATTGGAAAAATTACAGGACCTTAACAATCTAAATGGTACCAAAAAAGCCAATGTTATATTTCAATTCATGGGTGAAATTCCCTGTGTGTGTTTGCATTAATTTTCTGTTTACATTATATTTTCCAGGAAACCAGCATTTTATATTTGAATTGGATGCTTCTACTCATTGGTACTTACAGGTGCCTTCCACAATTAAAATGGGTTAGTGGCTAAGAGCATGGACTTGCAGATAACTATGCATCTAGATAACCAGGATTCAAATTCTGGTTTTAATACCCAGAAGAGCAATTAAGCAAAATTGAAAATGAAGCAAAAGGCAGGATAAAGGAGTCTCAATATCATACTAGAGCATTGTCTAGTTCTCTCAAAGATCTTTTACTGCACTTTTGTTTGACTTAAACTTAGATCAGTATTTCTCAAACTTTTTGATCACCGAATCCATTTGCATTTTAAAGTTATTGAGAATCGCAATACCTCTACGTGGGTATCTGAGATGTAGTCAATTATTTAATATGGTCCTTCTAGCCATAATCCCTTATATGATTTGTCATAAATTCTAGCTTCTATGCCTGTGATTAGAGGCATTTTGGAGGGAAATCTCGCCTATGCTGATGGAAAAATTAAGAAGGGGGCTGAGTCCCAGTGGTGTAAGTGGTTGAGTGCAAGACTGTGGCCCGCGGGCTTGACGGTTCAAATCCTGCAGTGGTTCTCGGGAGCAGCACTAGGTAGTGCCCATGACCACCTGAGGCAGTGATGCCCAAAAACCAAAAAAAAAAAAATCCCCACCTTCCTAGCGGCTATAAACCAAGCCACCGCCCTTTGATTCTAGGGTATCTGTTTCCTGACAAACAAAATTGACTCTGCCATCAAAGCCATTCTGCTGTGTATAAGGGTCATTTCAATAGCAGAGAGATTTTCCCCAGGACAATCAAAAAGAAGAGTCACCACTGGATCATGATTGAGATCTTTGCCTAAAGTAGCAGAGATTGAGACCATAGCCATCAAAGGATGTTGTACATGGACCATGGGACAGAGCAAAAGAGCCAGGCTGAGACCAGTGGCCAATGCCAGGACACCATTGGACAGATCTGAGGAGAAGGGTGGAGACTAAGAGACTGTGAGGCAGGGCAGTGGGCAGGCTTCCTGGCCCCCACAGGCACAGAGGCTGAGGATGAGAGAAAGTCTTGACCTCTGACTAAGGAGCAATGTTGATGTAGACTTCTTGCTGTATCCTTCTTGCTGTCTGATGCTGACTTGTGGTAGCCTGTTAACAGCCCTAATAAACTGTCATAATTGTGAGTGTTATCTGTGACTTCAATGTGGCCATTGCAACAGGGGATAGAGCCCAGCAGAAAAGTGTTGTGAGGGAAAAGGAAAGGCTAGTCCCAAAGTAAGGGCAACAAAAACAGAAAATGGATGTGTGACCTCTACTTTATGGCAATTTTTTGACCACATTTATTAGTATTTGTCTTATTAGAAATTAAATTTAAGAGGGCTCCCCTCCAAAATAACAATAAACCTATTCACAGCAAAGAAAAATAGCAGAAAGAATGGCACTGTTTTACATTTTTTGCTAATCTCTTTAACAGATGAGAATTAACTTTGCATATCTGTATCTCTAAGAAGCCCTGGAGGTGGAGTAAAATTGCATCTTGGTCTGGAAGGTCAGTACTTTGAAACCACCTGTGTTAGTCCGGGTAGGCTAGAGGAACAAATTTCATAGACATGCATATAGCTATAAGGAAAAGGTTTCTATACAAGAGGAATAGGACATTGAGCCCAGTCCAGTTCAAAGTCATAAGTCCGATATTAACCCATATGCCCGAATTCAGTCTATAAGGTCTCCTTCTGACTCAAGAAGTCACAGGTGAGTTGGTGCAGAATCCTGGCACTGGCAGGGGTCTCCACATAGCTCCTCGCTTCCAGGGCTTAGAGTCCATCAACAGCAGAAGCAATGCATCACTGCCAGAGGTCTCCACGTGGCTGCCCCAGCTTCAGAAGTCTGGTTCCATCAGGGCAAAGCCGTGTGGTCTCTCTACCAGCTCCTCCAGCTTCTCAGACGCTGACCTCTCGTCTTCTCCATGATTCATCATCTTTGAGACTAACTCCCAACAAGTGGGGAAGATAGCTTCTCATCTTCATGAGGGAAATATCACGAGATTTCCCAGAAGTCTCAGGAGAAAGCCATGCCCACATAAAGGCCTCATTTGCTATTCAATGGCTATCTCCAGATTAACAGGCTAGACTCCACCCCTACATTTCAATCATAAAATTAACATAAGCACATGACTGCCACACCACCAGCTCCTGCTTGCAAGAAAGATGGGACTTTCTACTCCCTACTCCTATAAGGAGTGATAGTCTCGGAAACTCACAAGGGAAGTTTGACTCTATCCTATAAGACCACTATGAATCACAAAGGACTCAGGGGCAGCGAGTTTGTTTTTGCTTTTAATTTTCAACTCTATTTAGTCTGTTTCTGGATATTATTTTTCGTGGTATATACAAAGAGAATTTGACATCACATAGATAAGAAGTTTGCAAAATGCTGGATCATCAGTTGCAATTTCCTATCATTGTGAGCATCTCATGGCCATGGAGGTCATGCTGATTCATAGTGACTCCCTGTAAGTTTTGGAGACTGTCACTGTGAACGGCCTTTCTTTCACAGAGCTGCTTGTGGTTTCAAACTGCTGACCCTGTGCATCGAAGTCCAGCATGTAACCACTACGCCTACAGGGTGCTTCCTTGATAGTATACCAAACTTTTACAAGGGGTTGCTTTGTCCATGTTTTCTACAGTGTGATATCTGAAATGCCAGCAGTGAAATTTTCATTTGACACTACTCTAAAATACACTGGTCTATTCTATACTTTAAGTGACCCTACTAGCCATGCATAACTTTGTGACATATTAACCATTATGAATTAGATATTGATTCATTGAATATTGCAGGTATTACAAATATTGAAACCATATTGTATACACTGTAGAAAGTTACTGAAATCACCATTGATTTGATCAGAAAAATCTTCAAGTATTAGGAAGCTGGCATTCTCATGATGACCCATGGACTTCTTTCAATACTTTTATATTTGCTTGAAAGCTCTCATTTTAGCATAGTCTGTGATTCTCAGTAATTGTTTTCAACTTAAAAGGCATATACTCAGAGGTTGAAGTTGAATCAAATTTAGAATTTTTACTTTTTTATCCTGCGCTTGCACATGAAGTAACATGGTGGCATTTGAATCTGTGAATGCTTAGTGGTAGACAATTGATAATTGTCTATCAATGTCATTTGGATTAATCATGAGACTGCTAACCACAAAACAATTCTGGTGGGTTTAAACCCATCAGCTATTCTGAACTATTCTGAAGGAGAAAGATAAGACTGCCTGCTTCTATGGAGATTTACAGTGACAGAAACTCTATCTTGGCTCACTGTGACTTAATGCCCAAGTGGGTTTTTTTTTCAAAGTATGAAATAGACCAATTCATCCTTGGTTGGGGTTTAGTACAGTATTGGGGGGGGGGGGTGAGCGGGTTTCCTGCAAAGTACAAACAGTGTACTGCATTACAAACCAATAGTTAGAGACCTCAGAGGTGCTTCAGAAGAAAGACATGGCAAAGAGTTCCAGAAAACCAGTCTAGGAAACCCTGTAGAGTACTCCTCTATTCAGATATACAAGGTACATGTGAGCTCATCAGGAGTCCACCTTGAATAGACAGCCCTTTGTGCTTGTGGACATTTTGTTACTACTAATTTTACCCATATCCTTATATGATAGAGCATATAAGAAAATACTTAACTTTTAGTCCAAAGACTGGTACTTCAAACCCATCTAAAGGTTCCTTGGAAGATAGGTTTTCAGATCTACTTCTGGTGGATCAAGCCTTGAAGGTCCCCTTGCACAGTTCTCTCTGTATGGAGCAGATGTGGACTCACCATCAGTCAGAATAAACAGATCAACAGCAGCAAGTAAAAATTTCACTCACTATTAATTTTGCATGATCAATGAAAATGTCTGTACACTATAAATAAAAATATTATAAGAGTAGTCTTGATCTTATTAACCCTTGAAAGAGTCTGTCTCCCCAAAAGTTTGTGGATCAAAATAAGATCTGGTGATTTAGATGCTATCCTTGCAATCTAATGGAAGAGCATTTGTCTAATAGAGGGTAAAAAGTATTATTCTTTGAGGCATAAGCTAGCTTTCTGTCTAATGGAGTAAATTTATTGCTGTACTCTTTTTGAATGTCCAAGAGAACTTTCCTTTTTCAAGTCTCTTTTGAAACAGCTATAGGCTGTTCCTTCATTTGTGAGTTAAATATATCTTGCACCCATTCTCACCATCTGTTTATCCAAGAGTTATGACTTTTACTTCTTCCAAGTTATGCTTTGAAGACCAGAGTTCATTGCAGCAATTCTCATAATAGTCAAAAGGTGAAAGTACCCTGAATGTCCATCATCGCATAGACAGACAAAATATGGCATATATAATCAATGGAACATTACTCAATGATAAAGAGAAATTGGATTCAGATATTTACAATATGGATGAACCTTTAAACTAATACACTGTTTTATGAGTCATCCATAAAATTATAAAAATTCTTTGAATTCACTCATGAAATAAATAGAATAAGCAAAAGTATAGAAAGTAAAGCATATTAATGGTTACCAAAGGCTGAAGGAAAGGAGGAAGGGGGAGTCATTTCTTAGGTGGCATGAAGATTTTTGTAAATGATGACAGGAAATTTTGGAAATGGAAAATGATAATATTTGGATAACATGTTTAATATAATTAGCATCACAGAATTGTGCACATATAATATTGAAATAGCAAACGCTTTGTTACATATACTTTACCATACCCACACAATTACACTTTGACCATACTAAGTATGCTATGTGAAATTAAGCTGCTTAAATTCTCTGTGCCATATCTACAAAATTGAAATAGCAAGATTCTACTCACAGGATTATTATAATGGTCAAAGTATGTAATGTATGCACAGCACTTACACATCTTCTGGCATAGAAGGCATATTATTGGATGTTGTGTCAATTCTGAATTCATCATGACCCTACACACATCAGAACAAAACCCTAGCTAGTCCTGTGTCATAATCATTATTTTGTTTGAATCCATTGTTACTACTACAGTGTCAATCCATCACTTTGGGGGTGGGGGGTTTACACTTTCTTTCTTACTTTCAACTTTACCCAGCATTATTTCCTTCTCTACAAACTGGCCTTTCCTGATAACATGCACAAAATATGTAAGATGAAGTCTTGCCACCTTTGGTTCTAAGTACTTCTTCCAAGACGGGTTTTTTTTTTGTTCTTCTGGAAGTCCACTACAGCAAAAACAAACAAAAATGCTAAATTCACCACCATTGAGTCAGCCATTCCTGAGGAGTTTATCTGATTTGAATTCCATGTATTCAGAACTCATATCTGTACCAGTGTACCTGTTTGGTCTAGACAGATTTGTAAAGTAGAACTGGGGTCATCATAGTCGTGGGGGTAGGAGTAGGGAAGCACAAATGAACTAGAGGAATGTTATTTGTTTCATCGGTGCTATGCTGCACTCTGACTGGCCTATTCCTTCCATGAGACCCTTCTGTGAAGGGATATTCAATTGTCTACAGATGGGCTTTGGGTCTCCACCCCAACGCCCCTCATTTGCATTGATATGATCGCTTGTAGCATCTGGGCTTGTTGATGGCTGGTTTTCACACAAGCAGCTAGCCACCTACGTGAGTTTCAACAAAGTCCACCTGGAAGAAGTATACCAGTCTGTGTGATCCAAGGATTGCAAATAATTTAATCTCAACCCAAAGAAGGGAATAGCATCAGAACTCAAATTGTGAACACGGGTTTTGTAGAAGGATATGGATGACAGTGGAAGAAGCCTAAAATCTATTTTCAGCTTCTGGATTAAGCCTCTTATGAATTCCCTATGGTCATAGTTGAGGAGTTTAAATAGTTATACTATCTGATAGAGAGCATTATAAAGTCAATTAAGACAAACATAGGTTAAAATATAATGTTGTATCCTTTGATCTCCTTTTTGACTGATTTTAAAGCTGCTTCTGTTTTTAAAACAGTGAAGAGGGAATACACATGGTTCAGGTCCTGGTAAATCCTCTCTGACCACAGACCAGGGTAGTGAATAGCCTTCTTATCATGCAGATAGCAAGATAGCAATTCATTGAAAAGTGGGTTGCAGTTACTTTAAAATTTATCACCCTGACAATTGATCTCCCTTATATGATCCATTTAATTTTGTTCAAGTTTGCAATTTTTCTACTTTCCTTTAAATTGAGGTTTTATCTGTTTAACTTTGTTATTGTTATGAACTTCTAAACATGTTTTATGTTTATAAACGATGGGATAGGTAAATCTATAGTGCCAAGATAGGTAAATATCTATTGAATTAATGAGTCCATAAGAATATGACAAGAGTAGCCGGTGGAGAGACCACACAACTTAGCCCTGATGAAGACAGACCTCTGAAGCTGGAGTGGCATGCTGTTGATGGACCTGAGTCCTGGAAGCAAGGAGCCATGGGGAGACCCCTGCCAACGCCAGAATTCTGCACCCACTGACCTGTGACTTCCTGAGTCTGTAAAGCAGACTTTATAGACTGATTTCGGGCATGTGGGTTATTATTGGACTTATGACTTTGCACTGGACTGGATTGGGATGCCTTTTTAGGGTCACATTTCTTTTGTATATAAACCCTTTCTTTATACCTATATGGTGTCTCTGAAATGTGTTCCTCTAGTCTACCCAGACTAACTCATTATGGTACCTCAGGAGTGGGGTACTAGAGGAACAAATCATAAGATGGAAAGTAGAAGCTTGTTTGACTTATGCCTCATGGTATTGTTACATTTTTGGTTAGACAGAAGTCAGATATGTCCTTTGAGTTTACTGAGTTATTTTCTGGAAAAATATGGGAAGTTAAAGTTCTTATTATTTCGTTTGGAAGCTATCTTTGGTTGTTCCTATATAAAATGGATACTGTTAATGAGCTCAGGGGTGGGGGCCGCCATTTGAGTGTCTCAAAGCCAGTTCTGTTCAGGGACAATGCCGGACTGAAAGCAGAGATCTGTTTTGATGCCTTTTGAGACCTAATTCAATGTTTTTGTGTAAACAGTAGATTAGATAAGGATAAAGATAAGCTTAATAAGTATTGACCTTCTGTTCTAAGAATTTGGTTCGATTTCTGATTATGCTGTTTATACTTTTTTATGCCTGTTATTGTAAATATAAGGATGCATAGAAATGTTTATTGGAAAGTCTGGAAAGAGTTTGCAAATCCAGTTACCTCAAGCCAAGCATTGATCTCTAGAGGGTTTAGGACTTAACGTCAAAGACATCTTTAAAGTGATTAACCCCACCTTGAGCTTAAATGGGGTTAGACCACACCTGGAAAAACTTCTATGAATAAAGTAGTCCCTCGCAGTCTTTGGGAGTTCTCGGGATACTTGTAGTCTGAGAGGTCAGACTGACCCATAAAGACGGATAGAGTCAATTTCCTTGGAAAATCCTGACTAGTGATTGTCTTCAAAAGCGAAGGACTCTGGAACCATGAAGATAACTCCTCTCTGGGTCTGAATGTTAAAGGAAACTTGTGGCAGGCTGAAATGTTTGTTAGGTGACCACCCAGATTTACTGCTTGTCGGTGAAAGCAGGAGAAATGCGGCAATAAAGAGCCAGGTTGACTTTGGCTACTGTCACCCGGGGACTTGGTTCACAGGAAAAAGAGGAGATGAGAGCGGGTTTACTGGTCTGAAGTTCATGACCTAGCATGGGACAGCTAGGCATGTTGAGAATTTGTTGGGACCTTGGTTTAAAGGAAGGTGACCAATGGCCACCGTGGTGAGGCTAAGTGGAAAAGTCCCCATTGAGTTGACCAGAACCCGACCAGAGGAAGAGAAGCAATTTAAGTATGTGACCTGGTGCATATCGTTGCTGACTTTATGGATGGCCTGTCCTGATTTGACTTTGCTAATGGACGCACACTTCACGAGTTTCCAACTGGAATGAAGATTCTTCACGTTGAATGATATGATTGTTTCCTTACAGCACTGTGTTGGTGTAAGTGGGCAATATAGAAATTATATACCCAAAATGGGGGAATGAAGGCATGAGTTAGTTTGGCTTGCAAACTCTTATAGGTGGTAGAATATACATTCATAGGAGTATAGAATGAAGGTGTAGATATTTTGTAACTACAATTGTAAGGCACAGGATATCTATTGTTTTGTTCACTTATAGAATGTTGTTTTCAAACGATGGTGACACATGTTGACTTATATGTATTTTAGTTTTATCCTGTTAGATATAAAAATGATTTTATTGTTTATTTGAGGGTTATATATGGTTACAGAGTTATGTGAAAGTATAAAATTAACAAGGGGTGGTCTGTGGCAGTCATGTGCTTATGTTAATTTTATAACTGAAATGTAGGGGTAGAGTCTGGTCTGTTAACCAGGAGAAAGCCATTGAGTAGCTGATGAGGCCTCTGTGTGGGCATGGCTTTCACCTGAGACTCCAGGGAAATCTCACGATATTTCCCTCATGAAGATGAGAAGCTATCTTCCCCAGTTGTTGGAAGTTAGTCTCAGAGACGATTAATCATAGGCAATACAGAATGGCGGTGGCTGGGAGGTTGGAGTAGCTGCTGGAGAGACCACACAACTTAACCCTGATGAAGACAGACCTCTGAAGCTGGAGTAGCATGCTGTTGATGGACCTGAGCCCTGGAAGCGAGGAGCCATGGGAAGACCCCTGCCAGCACCAGAATTCTGCACCCACTGACCTGTGACTTCCTGAATTGGAAGCCGACTTTATAGACTGATTTCGGGCATATGGGTTATTATTGGACTTATGACTTTGCGCTGGACTGGATTGGGATGCCTTCTTAGGGTCACATTTCTTTTGTATATAAACCCTTTCCTTATACCTATATGGTGTTTCTGAAATGTGTTCTTCTAGTCTACCTGGACTAACTCAACAAGGAAGATTGGAAGGAAAGAGATGTTAATAATGATGAGAACAAGAATAAAAAGAAAGATTCTAAAACTGGTTGTGGTGTTATCATGCAACTCTTCTTGATGCACTGGAGACCAGTGAATTAATTGTATGATAGGTGAATTATATTAAAAATATTAAAACTAATCTTCAAATGGACATCCTTATGTTCTAACATGTTAAACAAGTATTTTGCAGCAGATTTTCCCAAATGCAATACATATTTCTTGCTTGCTGCTTCCCTGGGCATTGATTATGGGTCCAAGCAAAATATATCCATGAAACCTTCAACCTTTTCTCTATTAATAATGATATAGTCTATTACCTCTGCTGTGAGAGTTTGGGTTTCTTATAATGCATGGTAATTCATTCTGAAGGATGCAATCTTTGATCTTCATCGGCAAGTGTTTTAATTTCTCCTCACTTTCAGCCAGCAAGGTGATATCATCTCCATATTGCAGGTTTCTTTTAATCTAGATGTGACATTCCTCTTCAGATAGTCAAGTTTCTCATATTATTTGCTCAGTATACAGTTTGATAAGTATGGTGAAAGGATATAACCCTGACACACATCTTTCCTGATCTTAAATTATGTAATATTCCCTTGGTCTCTTTGAGTAAATTCCTCTTAGTCCATATAGAGTCCATTCTTCTAAATGCTACCCATAGTTTGTTATTATTCACATAGTCAGGTGTCAATAAATATCTGCTCTTAGCAAGGATTCATTTGATATCATCTGTGACATCCTTAGTGCCCCTTCTTCGTTTGAATCAAGCTTGAATTTCTTGTAGCTCCCAATGAATGTACTGCTCAAACTTTATTGAAATATCTTCAGAAAACATTTATTTGCATGTGATTCTAATGATACTGCTTGATAATTTCATCATATATTTCTTCCAGCCCAAATTTCTTTGCTTAGGGAAGGGAGTGTTTCTAGTGTTTGATCAGCTGAAAATACTTATCATTTCCTCAATGCCAGGAGTCTTGTTTTTTACTAATACATCCAGTGCACCTTCTTCCTTCAATACCACTAGTTCTGGATCATATGCTACCAATTGACATGTTTGGATGGACACCATTTCTTTATTGTGCATTCCTTCCAACTTTTTTTGATACTTCCTGAATTGTTCAAAATTTTGTCAATAGAATCCTCTAATATTTGAATGTGAGGCTTTCAACTTCCTTCCATTCTTTCATCTTAAGATAGCTGTGTTCTTCCTTTGTGGTTTTCTAACTCCAGATCTTTGACATTTCATGATATTGCTGGCTTTATCTTCTCTAACTGCCTTGGATATTTCTGTTTAGCTCTTTTACTGCATGCATCATTTTATCCATTTGTTTAGCTATTCTATGTTTGACAGCCAGTTTAGAGTGTCTTCCAACATCCATTTTTATCTTTTTTTCTTCTTTCTTCCTTTTGTCTTGTCTTTTTAATGACCCTTTCCTTTCTTCATGTATGATGTTCTTCCATAGCCAGGTCTTTTGTCATTAGTGTTCAATGTGTTAAAAATATTCTTGGGATAGTCTCTAAATTTGGGTAGGGCATATTTGAGATGACATTTTTTGGCTCACTGAACATAGGGTTCTACATTTAAATATTCTTCAATTTTCACCTGAACTTTCCTTTGAGTAACTGATGAGCTCTTCCATCGTTGGTCTCTGGCCTTGTTCTATCTGCTTGTATTGAGCTTCTCCAACGTCTCTTCTTGCAGATGTAGTCAATTTGATCCCTGTGTATTCCATCTTGTGAGGGTCATGTGTACAGTTATCTTTTATGCTGTTTCAAAAAGGTATGTGCAATGAAGTAGTCATTTAGCTTGCAAAAGTCTGCCATACTAGTTCTAACTTCCTTTCTATCACCAGGGACAGGGTTTCCCACTACTCTACCTTTTTCTTGCTTATTACAAGTTTTGCATTCCAACCTCTAGCAATGACCAATTTATCCCGACATCCTGCTTGATGAATATCAGACTGAAGAAGTTAGAATTCTTCAATATCTTCATTACTAGCTTTAGTGTTTGGTTTAGTGTTTAGTTTGCAACTTTGAATAAAAGCTGTATTAACTGGCTTTCCTTATACATAGATAGATAGTATCCTATCACAGGCAGTATTGTCTTTCAAGATAGACTTGTTATATTTGACAATGAATGAAATATCATTCTGCTTGAATGTGCTATTCCTGGACTAGTAAACTATATAACTCTCTGATTCAAAATCACCAGTGATTTCCCATTTCAACTCACTAATGCTTTCTATCTCAATCTTTAGGCATCCCATTTCATTTTTTGTCACCTAATAATTTTCCTAGAGTCCTACTTCTCACACTTCACATTCCAATGATTATGGATATATGTAGTTGTTTGTTCTCATTTAGAGCTGTATCCCACTAGCAAATGAAAGTCAAAAACATTGTATATCATCACTGTGGTCAGCTCAGCTTTGAGGAAGCAGTTGTATTTTGAGTACCTTCTGTCCTGAGAGGCTCATCTTCTGGTTCTATTATGTCATTATTTCCTTGCTATCTGGATGGTTGTCAGTGACTAATCCCTCATAAATGGCTAGTCAATGCATTCATCATAGTCTGTTCTTAGCCTCGGTGCTCCCCTGAAACCTGCTCAGTTGGGGTGACCCTACCAGTGATAACACTTCCAGAATCACAGCAAACTATGAGCTACCATAGTACAACATACTGTCAGACAGGAGGTAGGACACAGCAGGAATGTTACATAAATACTAGCTATTAAAATTGCTTCATTATTAAGAAAATTTTAAAAAAGAAATCTTCTTCAATAGAGATTCCCCAACCAAAGAAAAAATCAAATTCTAGTCGACTAAAGAAAGTTTAAATTTCAGAGTTTACATGGTTCCCAAAAACAAGCTAATACTCCAAAATGCACTAACCATCATCTTGTAATTTCTTTAATTCAGAAAATGATGAGAAGCCAAGGAAATGTAGAAGCCTCTGTTTAGTGGGATTTCCTCCCAAGGACAAAGGCCTTGTAAACTGAACCTCAGCCCAGCTGATTGGGAAACACTGTTTTGTTTTGTTTTGTTTTGTTGTATAAGGCATCACTCTAAGTCAATGGGACCTCCTCAAAACACCCTTCCAAGCCCTTGCTTTGTTCTCATTAATGCAGATAGTTACCAGTAATTAGGTGAGGGTCAGATTTCTGATCAGAACTGAAACAAACCTGCAATGTATTCATGTGTCCCAAACTCAAGTTAGATAAGATGCACAGCAAAATTGAAATCTACAGAGCACTGGCCAATCCACCCCAGCTCAGACTGCAACGCTTGCTGCCATTGGTATTCATAAAGTAGCTGCAGAATGTGGTAGCTACAAGGTACTAGCTTGAAGTAGCCAGTAGTTTCCTTTTGTTGCTTGAGGTGAAATGAAGTCGAGAATTTTTAAACAGAAAGCCCAAAGAGGACCATTTTGCATTCTATGGTGGAAAAAGAACTTGCCCTCGGGTACATCTTCCCTTTCTTTGAGACACATCTTTCTGGTCAGTTTTCATTGCCTGGTAGCTGCAAAGCCGTTGCTCTTGGGAAAACATATATGCATGCAGACATTGTAGATTGTGACTCTGTTCCATTATTGATGAGCATGACTGTCTTCCCCTCTGCTGCGATGACAAGTAGGACTTTATTTACTTCTTCTTTCTCTTTCATTTCTTTCTCTTGCTGGAGCCTGAAATTATGACACAATGCCTGGACTTGATTAAAGAAGGATGAGTGAATAATTGAATCTTATTTTCTATAAAAAAAAAGAATAGATCATTTAATTTTCCCTTTAGTCTGGCTTTTTTCCCCCCATACAACCTTGCTTACTGAAAGTGAGGAGGACTTGAAACTTTTGCTGATGAAAAGCAAGGCTTTTAGCCCACAGTATGGATTATAGCTCCATGTAAAGAAAACAAAAATGCAGCCTAAATAGATTTCTATCAGCTTCATGATTCTGTATCAGTAATGGCATGTATGTATTTCACAGTGTTGGCATGTTTGAACAAGCTTCTGATTAGTTTTACTCCTGTGTAAGATGTAAGATTTCAGAATATTTCAAGTTTTCTTGTGCAACAGTCTAGCTTAAATAATCTTTGAATTGAAAAAACTCCCTAACTCATTTGTCACCAATACCTTCATTTATTTGGCTTATTGAGTGATATCTTGGTCAATTTATGTTTTTATACCCAATCAGAAACTTAAAGCTGTGTTGCTGTGATCAAATGATTCCCTTCTCCCCACTAATGAAATGGAATCAAGTGATTGCAGTCTTTTTAATACACACCTTCAAAACGTATCATTTCCTATCCTTGCATTGTTGTTTTTGATGTAATCTGAAAAAAAATTGTTCACATTTATTTCTGAAGTCAGAATATTTTCCACGGAATTAATTTAGATTGCATGCATTTTATATTCTATTAGCTTCTTTTATTAGTACTTCTCATTTCCTTGAAAGAAAATTGATAGGCAAATAAAGGAGGAACCCCTTGATATAAGTTCAAACCAAGACCCTCTTATATTAATGGTTTGTTCCAAAACAACTTTCCAAAATGATAGTTAATTGAGACAATTTCATTTTGTCTACTTATGAACCTCATCAATGTCCAGATTATGGAGCCATTCAAATGTGGTATGTTATAGATTGATTTGTGTTCCAAGAAAAATGTGCACACTAAGTCCTAACTCCTGTATCTGTGGGTGGTTCCAGGACCTGATGAAATACAAATTGCAATGTTTTAAAAACCGATGAAAAACTTGAGGCACTCACCAATTTATGCCAAGAAATGTGGATGACAACTACTTGATCAACTAGCTGTACCCATTTCAAAGAAAGGTGAGCTCCCAAAATGTGGGAATTATCAAACAGCATCACTACCATCACATCCAAAAAAGTTTTCCTTGCTGAAGATCATCCAAAAAAGGTTACAGCCATATGTTGACGTTGAGGTGCCAACGATTCCACCTAAATTCAGAAGAGAAGTGGAACAAAGGATAACATTGCTCTTGTTAGATGGATCTTGACTGACTGAAAGCAAAAAAAAAAAAAAAATTCCAGAAAGATATTTCCTGTGTTTCCTTGATTTTGCAAAGACATCCAACAGTGTGGATCAAAAACTATGGATAACATTGAGAAGAATGAGAATTCCCAAGCACTTCATTGTGCACATATGTGGAACCTCTACATGAATCATGAATCAGTGGTAAATGGAACAAAGGGATGCTGCATGGTTTGCAATCAGGAAAGGTGTGCATCAGGGTTGTTTCATCTCACCATACTTTAAAAATCTGTCTGTGAAGAAGAATGTAGTATCAGCATTGGAAGAAGGCTTATGAACAAGTTGGAATATGAATATGACACAACCCTGCATGATGACAGTGAGGAGGACTTAAAGCACCAGCTGATGAAACTCAAAGACTGTGTTCTTCAGTGTGCATTATGACTCAATGTAAACTGTCAAAGGAAACCAGCCTCTTACAAAAGAAGGGTCTGTAGATGCAATTTTATGGGGACAATATATAAAGGTTATAGTAACATAATAGAAGATAGGAGAGAGAATAAAACAAAGGAGTCAGACATTCTATGGTGGCATGCTCACCTCAGCCCCTCTTGGTGGTCCACTTACAGGAGGGAATGTTTACTGGCTTTGGATATTTATAGGTAGCCATAAGACATACAAATTCAGTAGTTACACATGTCACAAGTTGGCTGTTAACCCCAGTAAAGTTCCTGATCTCTAGAAGCAACAAAGCCCAAAAGGAAGAAGCGCACTAGCCTGTGTGACCACAAGGGAGTGAAAGAATCAGTTATCAGGCATCAGAGAACAAAAAATCATATCATTTTGTGCCCACCTTCCTGGTATATTTGCTGAAGACAAATGTGTGCATAAGCAAATGTGGTGAAGAAAGTTTATGATACCCTGCTATCAAAAGATATAGCATCTGGGATATTGAAAGCTTGAAGGTAAACAAGCAGCCATATAACTCAGATGCAACAAGGCTCACGTTGAAGAAGTACACCAGCCTGTGTGACCATGAGGTGTTGAAGGGATCAGGTATCAGGAATCAAAGAACGAAAACCATATGTTTTAAATGAGCGGGAGTACAGATTGGGGACCAAAAGCCCATCTGTAGGTAATAGGACATCACCTTACAAAAGAGTTGTGGGGAGGAGATGAGCCAGTCAGGATGCAGTGTAGCAACGATGAAACCTACAACTTTCCTCTAGTTTGTTAGTACTTCTCTTCCCACCCCCCACTACCATTATCCCAATTTTACCTTGCAAATTCGACTAGACCAAAGGATGTACACTGGTGCAGATAGGAACAGGAAACATGTAGAATCCAGGACAGATGATCCCTTCAGGAATAGTGGTGAGAGTGGCGGGGGGAAGGGGAGTAGGGAGGGGGGGAGGGGAGCAGGGAGGGGGGAAGGTGGAGTAGAAGGGGGAACTGTTTATAAGGTTCTACATATAACCTCCTCCCTGGAGTTTGAACAACAGGGAAATGGGTGAAGGGAGACATCAGTCAGTGCATAATATGACAAAATAATAATTTATAAATTGTCAAGGGTTCATGAGGGAAGGAGAAGTAGGAAGGAGGGTGAAATTTTAAAAGATTAAAAATAAAATTTAAAAAGAATGGAGAGAGGAGGAGAGAAAAGAAAATCACAAGAGAGGGTAGAGTAGGATTCAAAATGAAAATCAAAACTTGAAATCTATACTGAAGATAGAAACTGAAAATTCAATATCTAGTGCACTTGAATGATCAAAGAGCATTATCTACAATAGAAAGTTGAGACAACACAGATGCCATCAACTAGTGGAATATACAGTAGCTACACTAAAATTGAATATGATACTGACATGCTGCAAAGTGGATGAACCTCAAAAGCATCATCCTCAATGGAAGAAATCAGAGGACAAGACTGTGCTGTATGATTCTACCGATACGAAACTTTTGCCAGAAAAAGGCAAATCCATAGAGAAAGAACGTAGGTTAGAGGCCAAGACTAGGAGTGGAAAAGAATTTGTTGAGAACAAACAAAACAAACAAATCTGTTTGGGAAGAAGGACATCCCAAGTGTTCCTTAGAGGCAAGGATGGTGAGATTCTATGCTATGTACTTTGGACATGTCTGGAGAGCACAGTCCTGGAGGATATCATGCTTGGGAAAATAGACAATCAGTGGGGAAAAAAATGCACCAATGGGCTCAAGCATGGGAACAATTGTGAAGATGGAGCAGGACTGCACAATGTTTGGTTCTGGTGTGTCTAGGATGGATATGGGCCAGAGCTGACCCCCCCCCCCCACCTCCCGCCACCTGACAAAAATGACAGGAGTGGAAATCAGCAATGACACAAGGTTTATTTTTGAGGTGATGGAGATATCTTAAAATTGGATCGTATGAAATTGGATCGTATGGTTGCACAATTCTTGAATTGTGTACTTAAAATGGGCAATTGTATAGTGTGTAATTATATCAGCCCCTCCCCCCCCCCGACTTGTTATAAGTTAGGGAATATAGTCCTGGTCATATTTCCCTGAGTGTTAGTTTCCCAGAGTAAAAAAAATAAAAGAAACTGGTCACAACAAGACCAATAGGATCAATATAACACAATGATAAATGGATAAAAACCTGAAATTGTCAAGTAGTTCATCTTGCTTGGATCCACATTCCATGATCAGGAAGCAGCAGTTCAGAGAAAAAAAGACATTACACTGGATAAATCTGCTGCACACAGCTAAAGTATTGAAAAGCATGGATGTTTCTTTGCAGACCAAGGTACACTTGACTCAAATTATGGTATTTTCAATTGCCTCTTATGCAAACTAACTGCCATAGAGTCAATGCCAACTCATGAATTTTCAAGACTATAAAACTTTCTTTATTGCAATGGAAAGGCCAGTCTTTTTCCTGCAGAATTGCTGGTATTTTTGAACCATGGATCATGTGGATTGCAGTGCAATGTGTACCCACTGCACCATCAGGTCTCCTTTAAGCAGCATTACATCACATTTATTGTATTTTGTTTGTTAGGAAAAAGTTAAGAATCCAGGCCAAAATCATGGGAGGGTATTGCACAAAGTTAGGCATAGCAGACATGGGAATCCTTGAGGATTGCCTTAGAAGCTGTCCACCACATCTCCCAATATTAGGAAAAATGGGACAGAAAGTAAATCAGGGGAGAAAGAACCAAGAACCTTCATTTCATTTTTGCAATATTTGTAGTAACAAGTGACCTTGTGAGCGTCTCAAAGGGGTCATAAGTCAGAGACTTGGAAGAAGCACAAGCAAATGAGGAACCAGGATATTTTAGAAGACACTTTTGCCAACTTGGGTCAACAGCTGGACCTAAATAAATGAAATAAACCCATGAAGTTCTTGCCCATTTTGCTAAGTCCTGTTCAGTTGGCACTGACTCATAGGGAGACTACGAACAACAAAGCAAAACACTTCCCAGGCCTGTGCCATCCGCACAACAGTTGTTATGCTTGAATCTCTTGTTTTAGCCATTGTGTTAAACCATTGTGTTGAAGAACTTTCTCTTTTGTTTGTTTTTTCATTAACTCTGTTCTTTATTGACATAATGCCCTTTCCCATGGCTTAATCTCTCCTGACAACATGTCCAAAGTACATAAGGCAAAGTCTTGCAATCTTCTTTACAGAGTATTCTGGCTGTATTTCCAAGATGGAGATGTTTATTCTTCTGGAAATCCATAGTACTTTAAATATTCTTAGCCTACAACTTCATTGAAATGATAAATTCAGGTAGGCAGGGTAGACAATCTAAAGGAGAAAACAAGGGAATGGCAGTTCTGGGGGTATATGGGAGAAATGGAAGCAGGAAAAAGGAAGTGGGTGTTAAGAAACCCAGGGACAAGGGAACAACACGTGATCCAAAATTGCTGGTGAGGAGGGGTGTAGGAGACCTGATAAGGCTTGGTTGAGGACAATGTAACCAAGAGGTATTACGGGAACCCAAATGAAGGCTGACCATGATGGTGGAACAAAAGGAAAGTAAAAGGAACTAGAGGAATGACCTAGGAGGCAAAGGACATTTATAAAGGTCTAAATGCAGGCACAAAATAATAATAGCTTATAAATTATCAAGGGTTCACAAGGGAAGGGGGGATGGGGAGGGAGGGAAAAAATGAGGAGCTGATACCAAGGACTCAAGTAGAAAGTAAATGTTTTGAGAATGATGATAGCAACAAATGTACAAATGTGTTTGACACAATGGATGAATGTAGGGATTATGGTAAGAGTTGTACAAACCCCCAATTTTTTAAAAAAAGAAAAAAAGATGTAAATACTAACACAATGTCTATATGAATATATTGTGATTAGATCTCTCAATAAATGATTTTTAAAATAAATAAATATAGGCATGTACATATGTAAGTATATTTATAGATGATGATTGGGAAAGAACTATATGTACAAATATTTATTAGTTTAATATTAAGCTAGCAGATGGACCTTGGGTCTCTTCTCAAGAATTCCCTCAATGCAAGAACACTTTTTTCTATTAATCTGGCATTCATTGATGTCACCTTCCCGACATGATTGCTGAAGACAAAATGGGTGCATAAGCAAATGTGGTGAAGAAAGCTGGTGGTGTCCAGCTATCAAAGATATCGCATCTGTGGTCTGAAAGGCTTGCAGGTAAACAAGCGGCTGTGTCACTGAGACGCAACAAAGCCCAAATGGAAGAAGCACACCAGGCTATGTGATCATAAACTGTTGATAGACTCAAATATCAGGACTCAAAGACCCAGAACAAAAAATCATATTATTGCTAATAAGGGGGAGTCAGAGTGGAGACCCAAAGACTATCTTTAGGCAACTGGACATCCCCTTACAGACAGATCTCAGGGAGGATACAAGCCAGTCAGGGTGCAATCTAGCACCAATGAAACATACAACTTTCCTCTAGTTAGTTCTTTAATGCCTCCTTCCCACCACTATCATGACCCCAATTCTACCTTACAAATCTGGCTAAACCAGAGCATGTGCATGGATATAGATAAGAGCTATAAACACAGGATATCCAGGACAAATAAACCCCTCAAGGCCAATATCGAGAGAAACCATACCAGGAAGGATAGAGGAAGTTGGGAGGAGAAAGGAGGAACTGAGCATACCTATAACACCCTCCCAGAGAGATTGACAACAGAATAATGGGTGAAGGGAGATGTGATAGTTAGGGTAAACTAGAAAAACAAATACATAGATTCAAATATGGATGTAAGGAAAAGGTTTATATACAAGAGGAATGGAACATTGAGAAAGCATCCCAGCCCTGTCCACTTCAAAGTCATAAGTCCGATATTACCCATATGTGTGATAACCCACATGCCTGATATCAGTCTATAAATTCTCCTTCCAACTCATGAAGTCACAGGTCAGTGGGTGCAGAATCCCAGCGCTGGCAGGGGTCTCCACATGGCTCCTTGCTTCCATGCTCAGGTCCATCAACAGCAGAAGCAACTCATCGCTGGCAGAGGTCTCCATGTGGCCTCTCCAGCTTCAGAGCTCTGGCTCCATCAGGGCAAAGCCGTGTGGTCTCTCCTCTGGGTCCTCCACCATCTCAGATGCTGCCATCTTGTCTTGTCCATGATTCATCATCTCTGAAACTAACTCCCAACTACTGGGGAAGATAGCTTCTCATGTTCACCAGGGAAATATCGTGAGATTTCCCAGAAGTCTCAGGATAAAGCCATGCCTACACAGAGGCCTCATTGGCTACTCAATGACTATCTCCAGATTAACCGGCTAGACTCCACCACTACATTACAATCATAAAATTAACATAAACACATGACCGCCACAGGAGGCATAGGTCAGTGTAAGTACATGAAAAGATGATAATAACTTATAAATTATCAAGGGCTCATGAGGGAGAGAGGCTCGGGGAAGGGAAAATGAGGAGCTGATGCTAAGGGTTCAAGTAGAAAGAAGGTGTTTTGAGAATACCGATGGCAACAAATGTATGAATGTAATTCACACAATAGATGGGTGTATGAATTGTGATAAGAGTTGTATTTGCTTCCAATAAAGTGATTTTTAAAAAAGAAATACATAAGTTCTTCTTCAACCTTCCTTATATATTGTCCAACTTTCACATACATATGGGAGCCCTGATTGTACGGTGATTACTTGTTGGCCTGTGATCAGAACGGTCAGCAGTTTGAAAACACCTACCCTTCCAAGGGAGAAAAATGGCACTCTTCACTCTCATTAACAGTGACCTGTTCAGAAACTCACTGGGAAATTCTATCCTGACCTATCCAGTCCCTCTGAGTTGATATTGACTCAATGGCAGTGAATTTGGTTAGGTTTTCACATGTCTAAGGGGTTCTTAAAAACACCCAGGTTTGAGTCAGGTGCACCTTAGATTAGACTTCAAAGTGACATATTTGATCTTCAGCACATCAAAGGGGCCTTGTGCAGAAGATTTGCTCAATGCAATTTGATTTCTTCACTGCTGCTTATATACGTATTAATTACGGATCTATACAAAATAAAATCCTTAACAGCATCCAACTTTTCCACTTAGCATGATGTTGTCCCTTGGTCCAGGATTTTCATTTTCTTTACGTTGAGCTTTAATCTAGCTGAAGGCTATAATCTTTTATTTTCATCCGTAAGGGTCCAAGACCTTTTCACTTTCTGCAGTCCAGGTTGTGTTGCTTGCATATTACCAATAGTTAATGAGCCTCCCTCCAATCCTAAGGCTGAGTTCTTTATGTAGCCCAGATTCTGGGATCATCTGCTCAGCACACAGTTTGAATAAGGATGGTGTAAGAAAACAACCCTAACACTGGTCCATGAACCTACCATGAATAAATTTCTCCCATTAAAATTCATGCATTTCCCACAAGGTAGAGGCACCAGATATTTCCCACAGGGAGTTTATCTGCTTAATCCCTTGCTCTGCTGTTATGTGTCTGCTTTTCTTCTTTTCTTCTTTTGCCCCTCTTTTGAGTCCTAGTCAATTATAGTAGAACTACCAAGCTAGAGCGTAAGAGGCAACCTTGTCCATCCCAACAATTCACAAATTATTTGAGAGTCATAAATATATCTTTCCAAACCAAGGAAATCATCATTAACTAGTTAATAGTCTCATTTTCATTATTGAATTCACTTCAGGGCCACATATTGCTCCCCAGCAGCACTTTGTCCACCTCTATTTGAGAACAAGTTCAAAGTGTCTGTGCAAAAAAAAAAGACAACCTGGTCCATTTCTGCTCTATATTTGAAGGCAACTGATGGCTAGAAAAATAAACAAGAGGAAAATAGCTTTCATTATGTCCACTTCCATTGTGGGAATGAAGTTGAAACAGATGTGCTGCCCTCTTTCTTGGAGTCTGGTTGCAAAGACTGTAGAGAAAGTCTTATGTAATCTCTGATTTTGACAATAGCCCATGAAACTATGAGAAAAACACAGGGAAAAGCCTCAGAATGGATCCTTGGAGATACTGATTTTGGAAAGATGCCAAGGCCCCCTGGGTCTCATAGAGAGCTGGTGTTTTCTCTAGCTGCAGAGTGGCTTCTTGCCTGTATCCACACTTCCCAGCCCACTTTAGAGAGTGTCCCTTCTACAACAGGAGACAGAATGTTGCCCAAGGTCTGGAATCAGGCAGAACTCCACCTGGGAGACAGGTGACTGGTGCTCTTACCCCTCAGTGTTTCCTGGTGTTCTTTAGGCAACTAAAACCAAGAGGATTAGCCCTTGGAGACAACTCCAAGAATAACACTTTTCTTTGCATAAAACATCTATCTTTAGCATCAAAAATTAAATTTCCTTTTACTGCTCATTGATAATACACTTACAACATTTTAATGAGATCTGCCTGGCATCTGCTAAAATTTCATCCATTAGTAACGTTGCTTCTTTAAATCAAAATTCACTCTCCTTCTCCCCTCCCCTCTCCCCCCACCATGCACACAATTCTCACTTGGCTTAGCAGCGCATTTAGATTTACCATTCTTTTGTTGTTCTAATTTATGGACTCAGATAACTTGCTCACTTTTCCCATTTGACAAGCTTCCTGTCTCCGTTTCACTGCTGCGTCCACATCTGTTTCTCACTTCGCACCAGAAACAGATGTGGCCACTCCAAAAATTGATTTACTCAATGTAATTCTATTTTCATGGATATAATCATTAGAGCCTATAAATCTTTATAAAAATTGGTTAATTTTTTCATCCCAGTGCTCATCATTCAAACTGTTTCTGGAATTTTTTTGTTTGCCTGCTGTTTTTTTTCTGTACAAGGCAGACTTTTAGGAGAAAGACTTGGGTCCACTAGTCTAACAGAGGTACCCAAGTAAGGCACTGCGATCGAATCAGGCAGCATAGAGACTGGAATTGCAGTGAGTTACGTCATGTATTACTGTGAGTTCTCAGCAATTCCCTACTAGTGGTCTGTGTCAGTTCTTTGTGTTTCCTGTGTCTTTAATCTCTTGTTGTTGTTTTTTTTTCCTAACACACATCACAGGCCTCTGAGCAATTGAGACAAGAGTCAGACAAGGATTTGGAGAAAGTAGAGTATGATAAGAGAGCAGATAGTGGGACAAGTCAAACGTGAGTTATCTTAACGATTGAGTACTGAGAGCAAAGACTCACCACCTCTTCTCTCTAGAGCCTTCCAGAAGGTCTAACCTACTACCAGCACAAAACCAAGTTTGGGCCACCGGGATACGCTGAAGGGTCTACATTCCGAAGGCAAGAAGACAGCAGATTTTGAAGCCTTAGAGAACTCGGTGATGAGGGTACAAGGGAGAGGATCACATCATATTTGAAAAGGAGCCAAATCTGAATTAGAGACATAAAGAACATAATATAGGGGCCTAGGATTGAACATTTATTATAAGACTGTGACAAAGCAGTCAGGCTATTAAGGCTGCACTAACTATTTCTGACAGATCCTTTTTTTTTTTTTTTATCATATCCACAGACAACCAGGTCACATAAAACAAGAATCAATTCCCTTTTGAAAGACTCTAAGAAATGTATCATAGTGGAAAAGTAAAAATGCTTGGAGAGCTCAAAGGTCTACTCTTTTCTTGTACATTATAATATCTGTGTTGCGTGAGAGCTCAGAAGCTCTTGTCCCCAGGTCAACGTGTCAGCTCAACGAGTTTGAGGCCACTTTGGAGCAAGATCCAGAAAGGTTCAAGGAAGAAAGACTGTGTGTCTCCAACCATTTATTGTGTTCCCTCCCTTTTGCTCATGACCCCTAGTAATAGTTCACTTTCCTGTTGCTTTGCATGAGAAAGGATCTACTTCCTTCAGCTGCTTCCCTGACCCAGTCCCAACTTCTCCTTTCTCCTGCCTCAACTGCCCTTCATGCTCACCCATTAATCCCCTCCAAAAAAAAAAAAAATCCTAAAAACATCAAACCACCAGATAGATTCTGTCTCATAGAAACCTTTATGGAGGATCGCTGAGACTGGAAACCTTCATGGGAGTAAACAGTCTTATCTTTCATGTGTAGAGCTCCTTGGGTTTTGTACTTCCCCCCTTGTTGTGAGCAGCCTACTACCTAACCCACAATTAAGATGTGCTTAAGTTGCTTCCCAGTGAGGTGAGAGGACTAGAAGCTGCAGCCTACAACCAAGACAACTTATGATCTTCCAGTGGGAATGGGAAGTTGCTATTATCTAAAAACAGCATAACTTTAAGGGTATTTGAAGAGGTTGCTATGCACAAAATTTGCTCAATGACCACATGGGTTAGTTCCTGAGCCCTAGTGAGCCTCCCTCAGGGCAAAAACTCTCCTTGGCTTCTGTGCCATTTCCACATGTTCACAACTGCTGGCTTCCATGCTGAGACCACGCAAGGCATGTTAACACTTACCCTAAGTGAGCGAGCCCAGAACAGCTGTCCAACATGTGTTTCCAACATTTAGGGTATGTTCCAGTCAGAGTGTGTCCATGAGAGACTAGTAAAAGACTTTATCCTGTCTTCCCCTACGTTCCTTCCTTCTTACATTTGCATGTCAATGTGGTGAGTTGAATGTATGAAACAGAAGGAATGGAATAAAATTTGCTCTTTGAGTTGATGCACAAAGGCAAGAAACTTCCAGTCTTCAAACAAGGACAGCGAGCTCACTGACTATTGTTCTGGCTAGTAAAAACAATGGTTTCAATTGTCTTATTTTTAAAATTAAGTTATATTTAAAACTATTCACAAAGTCCATCAAATATTAGATCCTATTTTTTCCATTTTGTTATATTTGTCATTTTTTAAAGAACTGCTATTACCAGAGACCCATGTGGTCCAAGATTTTACATTTCAGGAATTTGCTGGAAGCACCGAACTGATTCTCAACATTTGCTCCTTCTTGGGAAGACGGTGGTTGAAGCACCAGTGAACATTCATCACTGAGTGCTGCCTGATGAACTAGAAGAAACCCACTCTCTGTTTCCTGTGAAGCCAATCAAGATCTAAGTTAATCTCAGAAGCGCTGTGGGACATAAAGTCTCCCTCTTTTTAACCTGAACTAAAAATATGATTGAGCCCATTATTATGTAAGATGTACACAATAGGTATAGAAGTTTCTGGGAAGCACAAAAAGTTCAGCACTTGGCTGAAGTGTGGTTGAAGGTTCAAGTCCATCGAGGGGCACGTCAAAAGAAGGACTTGATAGGCAACTTCTGAGAAATCAACCCCGGAAAACCCTGTGGAGTTCCATGTCACCCATGGGATTGTCAGGAGAATAGATGCAATGGCAGCTGGTTTAGTTGGGTCATTATGTACAAGGAGTAAGTATACAAAATGCCAACTCTTTGATATTTTGAATCAGCTTTTCCATATAGTCGTACAAGAATATTTCTTTCTTATCCATTTAAGTTGTACATTATTTTTCATCTTTTTTCTCTCTCCTTGACAATATTCTGGGTCAGTACATATAGATCCAGCTGATTAATTTAACTGCATGCTGTTCTATTATATGGAGACTTAAATGTATTTACTACCTATTTGGTTAAAATTGCTTCCCAGTTCCATTTGCTTGATTAGTTCGTTGGGCTTTTATGTTTCTTTAAAGATGATATGCTGTATAATAAGCATGTTACTTTAAGCTTGTAAGTGTAGTTATCTTGGATAAATTCCAAAGACAAGATTATTGAGACAAAATGTATGTGAATATTTAATTTTGATAAATATGGACAGATTGTCTTTATAAGAGATCATGAAAATCTCCCCTTTCAGCAATTCTTTGTGAAAGTTTCTTTTTCCCAAATGTATTGTCAACTCAAGCATTTGATAATACTTGGACCTTTGTCAATATGATAGGTTATCAAATTAAATCTCATTTGTTATTTTATTTTGCATTTTCTTAAATAGTCCCTCAGTGTGATCTTTTTATGCATTTAAATGTGATTCTTATTTCAAAGAAAGTAGCTGTACAGAGTTGGTCTCAAATTTTATTTTAAGAACTTTAAAATAATACCTTAAAAATCCATTATAATATGAACTATGAGCTGTGAATCTTTTTCTCTTTTTGTCTTTTGATTTTATAAGATATGTTCCTGCTGAAACATTTAAAACTTTGCCCATTTATTATTGAAGTTCCCAGGTGGATAAATCATTTGTGTATTTATCTACTAATTTAAAGATTGGCAGTCCTAAACAACCAGAAACTCCTCCAGTGACAGACTTTATAATATGCTTCTAAAGATCATAGCCATGGAAATCCTATGGAATGATTCTGTCTCTAACATGCATGATGATATCATGATCCAGAATCAACTCAATGACAATGAGGTGGCTTTATATTATTTTGTGATTTATATTATCTTGTGATAATCTCTGAGAAAGGTATTTCCTATGACATAACTATAGTTATATAGTTCTCCTATATTATCCATTCATATTCTTATAGGAAATTCTAGTATGATAAGTTTTTTATTCCCACTGAGTTGATAATGAATAAAGAAATAAGAAGAGGTTTAAAACTCTCCTCAGATTATTAACATATTTATTGAATACTCCTTTTTCTCCACCACAGATTTGAAATATCTCTTTAATTATATTAAATTATTATAGGTTTTGTGATCTCAGCAGCATCTCAAGAGAAAATACTGGATCCTCTGCTTATAGCTTTCACAGGCAATCAGATGAGGAAGGTCTGCTCCATCCTAGAAGGCTGCTCAGAGCTAGAATTGAGTCAATGTCACACAACAATAACAGTACCCTTGGTCAGTTATTCCACTCACTCATCAATGCAAACTATGCTAATTGCTCAAATTTTATAATGTATTGATTTTCATAGACCTATTCTCTACTTCCAGATATCTTAATTTACCAGTTTAAAAAACACACAACCGGGCTGAGCCCCGATGGCGTGAGTGGTTGAGTGTGGGACTGCGACCTGCGGCCTTGGTGATTCAAATCCAGCGGCAGCTCTCAGGAGCAGCACTGGGTAGTGCCCACGACCACCAGAGGCAGTGATGCCAAAAAAAAAAAAAAACGAACAGAAACACACAACCATGTGATTACATTGCTAAAGATCACCAACGGATGTTGGAAGGGATCTGCACACATGACAGGCCTGAAGTACTAGAGTGTGTTAGTTTCTTGGTGAATCTTCTTATGCATTGATACCATGTCTTTGAACACAATTTCTAGATGTGAATTAGAGTCTCTTTAATCAAGTGTACAGGTGCCGATACTGGTAATGTCAATTCTGAGGTTATTCCTAAATCAGACTAGAGTTTGGCTCTAATTAACCTTAGAAATATTCTAAAGCATTATCTAGTATTGAACCTTTGTGTATAGTATGTTAAGATAGTTTTTCAAAGTACTGGTCTAGAGGCAAAACTTCCTTCACAGAGCTATGTATATTTATTCCCTCCAAGGTCATAATCTCTTTACTTTATTTTATTTAGGACTCTTGAGTGTCTAATGGATGCTGTTCTCTGCTGGTCATATTCTCACATCCCTATGCATCAAGTTGATGTCTGTCCTATCCATTTCCAGGAGAGGCAGGGCTACCTGGGTAAATAGCTCTAGAACTCTCTCCTGGTTCTTTTTCTTCTGTAATAAATCGGCAGTGAATTTAGCTTCCACTGACATGTAGGGTGATAGATGAGTCATCAAACAGCAGAAAGATAAGCTACTGGTATCTATGAATGGGAGATAGATTTCAATCCTAGGGTGAAATATTCCCTATTCTATAGGAAAGTAATGAGTAGGCAGACAAGGAATAAATAATATCCAGCCATTTGTTTTCCATTCCAACTATATATAATGCACAGTCTACTTGGCACTGGACCATCCTTAGAGTCGTTGGTATCTTTGGCTTTCGTGTTATAGCTGCCCTTTCAGGTGATCCCATTGAGCATATTCTCTTTTTTGTAACTGACTTTTCACTTTACAATATCCTTCTCCACATATACTGGTCTTTCCTTATTACATGCGCATAGTGCTTGAGGGGAAGTCTTTTGCCTCCAAGGAGCATTTCTGCTGTACTTCTTTCTGTGTGTTTGTGAGTGTGTATTAATTCCAGTGTGTGCGTGTGTGTGTGTGTGTGTGTCTATGACAGAGTTGGCATATACCATCAAGGACAGCAGGGCAATTGTCACCAGTGCAAGTAAACACTTCTCACTTACAAGAAATCTCTGTTGATCTCAGCAATCTATGATTTGTGTCTTTCAAAATACTCTATTGGTCAAGATGCAGGAATTAAATATGTCTCCTGCTTCTCCATTATTCTATGCTTTGATTTTCTTAATCATAAAAAAATATCAATTCTCCATCAGTTCTGTTCATAAGTGCTATACAAAACTCTGTTCTTGGCAGGTAGAAAAAAATGTTTGTTTTTTATTTATTTTGCTGTTACGGTTCTAGGAAAAGATGTCAGCAGAGTTGTAGGGAGAACATCTGGCAGAGAATAACTATACAATAATCTAAAGGAGTTCTTGGATTGAATCCTGTCTCTGTCCTTCACTGGTCATGTGTCTTGGGACAAGTCCCACAATATCCCTGGAAATAAGAGTGTGTCAATTGTCAAGTTGGCTGCAGCTCATGTGGATCTTATGATCACAGAATGAAATGCTGCCTGCTAGTTTGCTATCCACAGGATGAATGGTGGATGTAGCTGAGTCTGTGTGGCTATTGTCTCAATACATCTCATTAAATATTTCTCTCTTTCTGAATGTGCTTCAGAATGTGTATTTCAGCTAGGAGTATTGGACAACATGTCAAAAAACAATTGCTATCCTCCTCCAATGTCCTCCCAATAGTCTGTAGAGGATGTTCTCACTCAGTCTCAGCTGTCACACCTATGCTGTAATGAAGTCTGGAAGATACTTTTGTGGCCATCGCTTCTTCAACCTTATCTCAAACCTTCCTTTATGTAGGAGCCTCAAGATGCCCCTAAGATGCATAGATACTCTCTTAATGGAGCCCCATCGTTAGTACCCTTCTTCTCTTCCCTAGGCTTCCTTGGACTGTCACATGCAGAATTCATCTTTTAACCAAAATAAGAATATATCTCCTGTGCCTCTCAACCAATACATATAGAGATAGAAGAGTATCACTAGTCTGTCAGCCACAAATACCAAACAAGTGGAGAGTCTCTGGGGCTATGCTTCTTCTGCATTATTTTTGTTTCAAAGAGTTGATTTTCTTGGCCATGCATCTGGTCCTCTTGCATGGGTCTTAGGCAAGACACAGATGCTAACTTTTGCAAGAAAAGGGCAATACCACACAAATGGCTGAAAACATCTAGTGCTTGTGTCATCCCACCCAGACCATGTTTCCATGTCACTGGGGAAGCAGATATGAAGTGGCTTGTGAGGCTGGTCTCTGACCTTCAAAATGAGAAGAGCAGCAACATTAGCTACATTTCCTTTGCACCTCCCTCCCACACCACAGTGTCGATTGCCAAGGAGAGACCGAAAACAGACTTCTCTCCCCCTCCGCTTTCTCTGAGATAACATTCCTGAGGCAAGGAGAACTGAGTCCAGTCAGTGGAATATTGAACAAGGACTACATTTTATTTCCTAAAGGCTAAATTCCATTTATTTAGGGGAGAAAAAAACCAACTTAATCCACAATGTGATGGCATTGTAGAATGTTCTTTTAACCTATCAGGGTACATGAATCAGAAACTGTATACACTGCAAACTGAAATTCCAACCTACTGTGACTAATGATGGCAGTAGAATTTGATAGGCCCTTCCCATTTCGTAGGCTCCATTTACCTTATCTGCCTAACAGGAATCTTTCCTTGTGTGGTAGAAGTGTAGCAATACCTCCTCTGTGGAACTCCCTGGAAGGGGTTCAGAAGTGGTCCGACCAATTTTCTCAACCAAATCTGATCTGACTATAGTTATAAAGTCATAGTAAGGTATATTTAACATATACGTTATCAGAATTGGGAAATGAATAGCTTGATCCTCATATTTGATCCTTTGTCTTTTTTTGAATTTTGCTATTTCAATTCATAGATCTTTGTTCCTAGTTTTGTTATAAGATGCAAACTCAATTTAAATTTGTTCAAAGGCATGCGGGAAGAAATAGCTTAATGTGGAAGATATATATGATGGAATTGTCTGCTTGGCTGGAGAACTCCAAGGCCTTTAAAAGCTCTATTGCTTTATAAGCATTTTATTCATCAATAATCTGAATGATGATTGATGTTCAACCTGAAACTAATTGTTAGTGTAATGGAATTTTTGTCATAGAATACTGAAATTATTTGCTTTTGGGATCATTCATAACTTTAAATTGTTAATATGAAGAGGCTGCAAAAAGTTTGTGGAAATGGAATTGTAAACTCATTAAAAGTGTTGATCATCTATCAAAGCATAACAAAAAAAGCTAAATTTGTGACTGTCTTTTGCTTGGCTTCACACAAAAAATTCAGTATTTTATAATTTAATCCTTCATTATTTTACGCATTATCTTAGTCATCCTCATTAATACTCCATAATTCTTGAACCTTTGAATGCTATGCAGTTTAATGGACTTAATTAGTAATTTAATGGATTTAATTTACTTAGTATTACATGAGTAGTTTACCTTTCTCCTTTTGTTCCTTATTAATATTTTGGCTCTATATGTGCATACAAGAGGTTTCTATTTTAAAGCAAGAAAATTTTATTTTTCCAGCATCTGATTGATTTCTAGAGTCACGGAAATCTGTTTAGACAATATGACTGGATTTATAATCAAGTTTTCTGTCATTTGATCCGTTGCCCAAAAGTTTTAATACTTTGGTGAAATGCCCAAGCTAAATGGCCATTTGATTGAAATACATGGCTAAAAGCATCAGGGATTTGGCAAAGTCGCAAGATTGACAGCATGACACTCATATACATAACAGAGGCAGAATAAAAAGATACATGTGATTGGCTTTCCATCCAAAACAGAATTTTAGTCTCAAGTGGAAGGCCTGCCAGTGCTTTCTCAGAGATAAAAGAAACTATCAGCTTCCTCCCTCCCATAGAGGTGTTGTTTAATGTACACAGATTCGCCACCACCAAACACACAAACTCACACTCCAAGTGAGGAAATGATTCGATTTTTGGCCCCAAAGACTGCACAGACTTTTAATTTTTTATACATTTTTGGGTAATCTCTGTTGGTTTAGACACAATACCTAGTGAGTCTTACATATCTTTCACAAAGCCGGTTGTTATATGGATGACAGTTATGGCATAGCTTAAATGACATATTTGGATTAGCAGGATAGTGTTCATTTGATTAGGTCTGAGCACACTGTTTTCTTTGTGGCAGAGGATAGTAATAGATTTTCTTCTTTGTTTTAGATAATTTTCAAAAATAAAAAGTGTAATCAGTTACAGGTATAGAAGAATGCTACTTTTTCACTGATGTTATTTAATTTTGTCTCTCATTAGATCGAGTTGATAATGGTGAAAAAACAGCAGTTGTTTTCATTCTGTTTCAGTTACAATCAATATTACATTGAATTTATTACAGAGATTTTCTATGTACCAATGAGTTAACTCTGGTAACTTAAAATTACTGAACTTAATATTCAATTATTAAACTTAAAATTATTAAACTTAAAATTCAATTATTAATTTATAAACAAAAATATACCCATTATATTTGAAGCTGAATTTGAAAATCCTGTCATATAATTGAATCTTGTAACTTTATTCGTTAACCATAACTCATTACTAAAATAAGCCAGGCAGATTATTTGAGAATTCTAGACTTTTTAACAAAAATCAATTTGAGCAAAAGTTAACAAAAATTAAACTTTGGTCTTTTCCAATGATGGTGCTAACTGAATTTCTTAAAGAGATTTTCATTGTGTTATTATCAAAAAAAGGTTTGCTTATTATGCCTGCTTCACCTATTAACAACCTGTGTGATGGAAGTTGATTCATGTAGCCTCTCTGTAGTTCATACTTGCCCTCCAGGAAATATGTTAGGAAATATTTGTTGAATATTTAATTTAAATAAGGCATAAGGTCGCTATAGGTCAGAACTGACTCAATGGCAGATAACAGAAATGACATGGAATTTTCAGCTTTGCATGTCTGCAAATTACGCCTTTCTGTAATCATTCCAAAAAGATTTTTGGAATAATAGACTTTAGAGACCTCAGGGAGTGCTTGGAGTCTTTTTGGTAGGAAAGAGGCCCTTTTGACGCTACCGATAACCAAAGCGAACCAAAACAAGACAAAATAAATCCCCTGCCGTTGAGTTGATTCCAACTTATAGAGTGGTTCTGAGGCTAAAAATCTTTAGGGCAGCCTCATCTTTCTTCCTCAGAGAGGCTGGTGTGAACCCCCCACCGACCTTGAGGCCAGAAACCCAAGGCATGTCCAATGGTGTCCCAAGGATCCTGCCAGCTAGGGGAAAAGCTACTACCATCAAGGGGGTTCTGACTCCTGAAAATCCTACAGGAAAGAGTAGAGTTGACCCTCTGAGTTTCTGGGGCTACAAATCTTTACAGAAGCCACAAGCCCCATAGTTCCCCCTTAGAACAGCTGGCTGCTTAGAACTGTTGACTCTACGGTGAGTGGCCCAGGGTGCATCCATCCCACTGTGCCACAGAGCTCCCCACCAGCAATGGAGATGCATGCGAGTCGCTCCACATCTTGACTAATTTCTGCTGTTTGCTGTTTTGTCCACTTTAGTGATCTTTACGTGAAAATTTTTAAGGCATTAAGCTATGACAGGGTAAAACAAGTTGATCAATAAGGGACAAATATTTTATGATCTCACATACCATATACACGCATGTATAAGCCAAACTTTTCAGTACATCTTTAATCCAGTTTTTGTTGTAAAATTGGGCACCTTGGTTGATATCCGAGTGAGTTTATACTTGCATATATATGGTATGTGTACTGTTTAGATATAAAGCCTCAAGTTTTATTATTCGTGTGTGATGCAAACTGGTAAGTACCTAATGACTAGTCAAAATATTGTTGGCCTGGCCATTAGACACTAGTTTAACAGGGAAAATGGCATCTCCCAAGGATTACATCAGAAGTACTCAACCTAGAAGCCTGACTGAACCAGGACTCTAGCCCAAGACTTCTGTTATGCATGGAAATTTCTTGATTGGAGAAAAAGCAAAGGATGGCCATCCCAAGAATCTGAAGTTGGCAGTTGTTGGATCTTGGTGAGACTCTTGGCTTAGTGGGCATTCAGTGAAAGGGAACCCAGAAACAAAAAATAATTTGTACTTCAGTTCTCCCCTTGCATTAATGTGACAGATATTAATCTGAAAGTCAATGGCTCTCCCTGTAAAGAACGTTACAGGTAATTTCCCCCTAGCACCAGTCTATATGCTCAATGTAAACACAACTCAGTCATTTAAGAAATCAATCTGTATACAACAACAGCTGGATTACAGTTTGCAGCTAGATTATACTCACATAAACTCCTCTGAACAGTACCTTAAACTCTATACCACTGTATAAATTATTGATGTTATTGATGCAATCACCTTAAACTCCAGGGGGAAAATGATTAATAATATTTTTTGGTATTGTGTGTGGTTTTATTTTTAGAGTTCTTGTTTATTATTGCTCTATTATTTTGCTGCTGTTGTAAGATGATAATATTACATGCTAAAGTAAACCAGAGTCAAAAAAGCAGATGGATTTTGGGCCTCCACTTAAATCTATTTCTAATGTAAGAACAGTAAGTTCTTATAACATGGCCATGTTCAATATACCCCTTCATGAAAAAAAGACTCACTGAATATAAGGATCCTTCAAGATAGTGTGGTCAAGATAGCAGGGAGTGTCCAACTATCAAATGGAATAATGTCTGGGGTCTTAAAATGAATTCAAACAAATCCTGGCTATTGGCAAAGAGACACCTGATTGGAGGTGGTGCTCTTATATTCGTCAGGGACAGAGCAGACTGGCAGCCCTTTGTTCATCTTAGCTCGATGCCTAGAGAGTGGCCATGGCTCTTTTATACCTAGGGCACATAAAGTTAAAAAATATTTTAAAAAATGAATTCAAACAAACAGCCATCTAACTGAGGTGTCAATAATTCCACATCAAAGAAGTATACCAGCCTATGCAATTCTAAGATGACAATAGAAAAACCCAAATATGTTGAAGGGAAAAGTGTCAGAGCTTAAATTGTGAACATCCAATTTGCAGAAGGCGGCGGAGGTTATTGGGAATCAAAATTCGTCTGCAGAGCATCTATTCAGATTAAACCTCTGACAGATCCCCTTTAGTCATAGATGAGGGATGTGGACATTGTTACTCTTAGGCAGAAGTCATTGTAAACTTGTTAATTGTGGATTGAACTATAGTATGACACTTGATCAGTTGGCCTCCTCTTGACCCAACCTGAATTTGCTCTAGGCTTAAATATTTCTCATGTGTTCTAGGAGAGAAATTCCTTCTCTTGCTTTTACAATCTCAGTAATGGTCTTTTCCTACTCTTTAGTTTTATTTTCATCTTTATACTATTATTACTATTTTTATCATGACTTTATCTTTGTTTTGATGTCTATTGTTTCTGGGAGGTTCCCCAGTTTATGAAGCACAGAAGGAGTGGATGCACACAGATAGTAACAGATGCAATGATTTATCAGGGACAGAAAGTGGGTAGGAGAAGTGGGGGTCATTTGGGGAACAATGAATGCCAGAGTGGGAGGGAGCACTAGAACTGATTGTGATAGCAGCCATCTAGCAGGGAAGCAACAAAGCCCACATGGGAAAAGCATACTCACCTGTGTGATCACAAGGGATTAGATATTAGGAATCAGAAAATAAACAATCATATCAATGAAAATTAAGGGGGATCAGAGACCCAATGCCCATCTGTAGACAAATAGACATCTCCTCACAGAAGGGTCACATGGAAGGGATGAGTCAGCTAGTGTGCAGTAGAGCACAGAGGAAACTCACAACATTCCTCTAGTTCTTGAATCTTTCCTATCCTCCAGTATCAAGACCCCAGCTCTACCTTATAAATCCGGCTAGACCAGAGCATGTACACTGGTACAGATGAGAGCTCTCAACACACAGAATCCAGAGCAGATAAACCCTTCAAGAACAATAATGGTAGTAGCGATACCATGAGAGTAAGAGGAAGGTGCGGAGACAAGGGGGAGAAAGGAGAACCAATTGCAATGATAGACATATATACAACCCCACCCCCACCCCAGGGGGACAAACAACAGAAATGTGGGTGTAGGGAGACTGAGTTGAACAGTGTAAGATATGAAGATAATAATAATTTATGATTTATCAAGGCTTCACACGGTTGGGAGATTGGGGAAGGGAGGGAAGATAGAGAAGCTGTATCACAGCCTCAATGAGAGAAAACATGCTTTGAAAATGATGATGGTAACATGCACAAATGTGCCTGATACAACTGTTGTATGGATTGTTATAAGAACTCTAAGAACCACCAATAAGATGAGTTATATAAAAAAATTAATGTGGTCTTAATCAAAAAAAGAGAAGTGGTAAAGATCATTAAGAAAAGAACTGATGGGGATGCTGTGTATTCAACTCTTTTTAAAATTGACTTAACTATGCAACTGCTGTGAATTTTATATCAATAAAACTAATTTTTAAAAAAGAATACAGATAAGGATAAAAATAAAGTTGTTAGCTTGAAATCAATGAGTGGCAACTTGGAATACAGATCTGAGGAACTGCTTCCAAAAGTCACAGCCTTGATACCCCTATAGAGAGATTGTACTCCATACACATGGGTGAGTCTGACTCAAATGGGCTCTGTGCCAACAGACAATACCAAAAATGGGCAGGAGAGAGGAAAACCTGGAGAATTTTGATTTCAGAAATAGTGAATTTCTATTTGTGATGTTTCCATTTATGAGTATTGGTGATAGTTCCACAAAATAATGATATCACTTGAAACATCGAATTGGAAAGTATTGTATTATATACCTTTGCAACAATAATAAAGCATCGATAACCTATTACATGTTAATGTAAATAATGTTTTTATGAAAAATAAAAATATTGGGTCTAAAAAGGATATTCTGTGATAATTAACTTTAGATCCAACATTGATCTCTTTATAAGAGTCTCTCTTTATAAGAGTCACCACTACAAATTAGACAATCCTGAGAACTATACCAAACTATTTTAAAAGAAACATATTTTTTGGTAATCATACACTCTGCCTATGACTAAATGCCATATACTTATATAACAAGAGGTTGGTGGAAAGAGGTTGGTGGAAAATAGAATTCAAAGATAATAGAATTTTTCTATCAACTTTTTGAAGCCACATTATTGAGAGGTTGAGATAGGTGGAGATAGCCACAGAAAGGAGATAGAGCTTAGTTAGGAATGAAAACTAAAGACAGGCTTTATTGGAGGTACGGAAGGACTTTGGGGAAGAAGAGGGACAGCAGAGAAAGGGACGGGAGCATCTTGAGCCCCTGGGTGGTTCCGCAGCCCAAGAGTTAGGCCAGGGAAGCTGTGCCTGGCAGTGAGGCAGTTGGACATATATAGTGCTTGAGCCAAGAAAGTATGTACCAATAAGGGGAATGAGGCTTTCTGATGTTGCAGTTGCATGGTCTGAGTGGTTTGTGAGTACATCTTGTCCTTCTAAGACCGCTTTCTGGAACACTGAAGAAAGAGGCTATATAAACCCAGCCCTGAGAGATCAGCTCTGTGAAGGGGCTGTGCCCTTAGGGGAGATAAGCTCTGTGAAATGACAGAGGCAGGAGTTACAAAGTTCATCAGGTTGTTCATCTCCTTGTGAGGCTGGTGCAAAGGAGTGCAAGGGGCTGCCTGGTCTGGGAAGCTGTCTGGTCCAGGGGGTTGCCTGGTTCGACCCAGGTCCAAACAGTTATGTACTAGATTTCAGTAAAATATCATTTTTAGCTTATTCTTTCATTTGAAAATCATTTACTTAATGTCTCTGAGCTTCTAGGGAGACCTATAATTTTTAATTCAATCAATATTAGAATTAGCAGAAAGCTTTTTTAAGATAAGGTGATCATGAAGCCCACATCTTGGAGACAGGCTGTTCAAGAATGGATTTTTTCCTTTATTGTTTAATTCCCCCTGTGAATGCTAATGCATACTAGATTAAATAGTGCAAACACTGTGACACATTTAAAAATAGAATTGGCAAAACTCTCTTCTTAGCGTTGCTAACAGTCAAGTAGTTAATTACCAAAATACCAGTGTACTTTTATATCTTAAAGTTGACTGAACAACAACAAACCACAACCCTGATTTGTGGCATTTTCTGATTTTCATTGTGCAAATACCCTTCTCATACTTAATTGAAAGCTAACAGCACGGTTTATTGAACGGATACATAGGAAGAGCTGTGGAACAGTACAGTGATATCTTGTATTCCTCCCACAGAGCTACATTGTTGTTGGGAGCAATGGAGCAGGTTGAGATTCATTGAGACCATGTGTGCCACAGAAGGAGACACTGCTGGGTCTCAGGGCATCCTCACAGTCACTGCCATGGGTAAGCAAAGTGCTGTAGCCACCATGTCTAGCCACCTCATCAAGGGGATTCTGTTCTCATAGAACCTCTGCTTTACTAAGCCTGATGTCCTTCTCCAGGGACTGATCCCTCCGGAAAGCATGACCAACGTACCTGAGGAAAATCGCTACCATGGTCACTTCTCTGGAATATTCTGCTGCACTTCCTCCAAGACAGATTTCTTTGTGCTTTCAGCAGTCTGTGGCACATTCAATAGATTTTACCGGCACCTTAATTCAAATGCATGATTTCGTCTTCAGCTCTCTCCCTCTATTGTCCAGCCTTCACATGCATGTGAAGTGATTGAAAGGCCATGGTTTGAATCAGACACCCCAAGTCCTCAAGGTGACATCTCTATCTTTGAAGACATTTAAAGAGGTATTTTGCAGCAGTTTTTTTTTTTCTAGGAGAGTGTGCTATTTGATTTTTCTACTACTGCTTCTAAGAACTTTGATTATGAACACATGTAAATTAAATAAATTCAATACTTTCTACACTTATTTTGATTTTGTTTATTAGTGTAGTTGTGAGGATTTTGTTTTCTTTATGGGTGCGTATAATCCAGTGAGTCTCAATCTGTGGGTCGTGATCCCTTTGGAGGTCAGATTCATAACAGCAGCAAAATTACAGTTATGAAGTAGCAACAAAAATAATCTTATGGTTGGGATCACCATATCACAAAGGACTATTAAAAGGTCGCAATATTAGAAATGTTGAGAACTACTGGTGTAGTCAATTCTGAATATTGCAGTCATTGATTTTCATCAGTAAATGCTTCAAATGATCTTTACTTCAAGCAAGAAATGTTATATTAACTGTATAACAAAAGTTGCTAATGAGTATCCCTCAAATTTTTTCCACACAAATATGCAGGGTGAATATAACTTTAAAGTCATAGGAAATATAAAAATGTACTAAAATAATTAGAAGGTGGAGATTTCCTATTGCTTTTATTCCGTCTTCAATGTGTATTTTAATATTTAATTATAAAGATTTTTACATTTTAAAACACGATGTATTTTAAATATAATCTATGTCAATTTTATTTCTGTGTCTTTATAGTCATTAGCTAGCTGGGCATTCCACCCTGGTGCCCTTGATGTCATTTATGATAGCTGAAGATAGCGGCCCTCAGCACTGTAGCACAGACTGGACTGCTCCAAGATACATACATCAGAAAATACCAACTCCACCGGGGTCTGTCTGTACTTAAAGCTCAGTCTTTGGACCCATCCATTAGTTACCTTGACAATGTCACAATGAATCTTTTTGGAGACAGATTCTCAGGGTAGCTTGGGAGACTTGGTGGATAAGGATTTCCCCTCAGGTAAGGCATGTTGATCTCCATGATAGAAGTTGCATGAGCCCTCAATAAAATTATTTATATAAAAAAGAAAATGTTTTGTATCTGAGTGGATTTTCTAGATCATTGAGAAAATATTTACTATAAATTTCAGTAAAATTTGCATTAACAATATTTTTTTAAAAAGAGGGGAAAGAGGAGCTTATATGAAGGGCTCAAGTAGAAAATATTTGGAAATGAAGATGGCAAAATGTATACAAATATGCTTGATACAAATTATGTATGGAATGTTCCAAGAGCTATAAGAACCCCCAATAAAAATCATTGGGAATAAAAAAAGATGTTGATCTCTATTGCTTCTCTGTCTTTTGGGTAATATCAAGAGTAGTATCTGTTCTTATCAGTTTAATATCTGATAAGTCTTCTTTCTGAGGACAATATATTAAATGTCTTTTTGTAAGCAGGAGTTGGACTAGGAGCTTGTCCCATACACTCCACACAACCACCTGGCATTGCAGTCCTTCCAGGAATGGTGCAGTCCCTCCAGGGTCCTAAGTAATAAAGGAGAGGAAAAAAAAAAAGATGTCAGTAGCATGGAAGAAGTCCTTGGTATCAGATTCAGGAGAATAGACAAATCATGCACAGGTCCTCTTCTAGTTTCTGCTAACAGCTCTTCTAAGACAGTACAAACCAACTTTAGCACACCTTTGCCTCTATCCTTCTAAGGCACAGTAATAACATGTTCACCAAAATTGGACATATGAATATAAGAAAATTGAATATAAATATTGTGGGGATTCATCACCTTTTCTCCTGTAAGCTACTCACTAAAATAAATGGTAGAACAGCATGAGGACCAGACCTCATCCCCATGTGTCAAGACTCAAGGACAACATACCAGCATGGAGCAGTAAACTAACAGTGGGGAAAGTAAAGGGTCTGCTTGGACCACACCGAAGTGAGCAAAGAGGGAAAGAGAGGGAGAAAGAATGGACTGCATCCTGGTCCATCAAGCCCCAAGGACAACAATTCTGCTTGGACCACCAAGGCACAGAGAGGACCATAGGGCCAGCCCCACCATAAGGCATGATGCCCCCTCACTGACCCATAGTGTTATACATCCATTGCAAGCAAAGTACATTTGTATATGTGTTGTCATCATCATTCTCAAAACATTTTCTGTTGATGTCTCCCTTCATCCACTTCCCTATTGTCTGTACCCCAGGGAGGAGGTTATATATGGATCCTTATCATCGGTTCCCCCTTTCTATCCCACCTTCCCTCCACTCTCCCGGTATTGCCACTCTCAATACTGGTCCTGAAGGGATCATCTGTTCTGGATTTCCCATGTTTCCAGTTGCTATCTGTACCAGTGTATCACCTCTGGTCTAGCAGGATTTGTAATGTAGAATTGAGATTATCATAGTGGGTGGGTGGGGGGGAACAAGAATTAGAAGAAAGTTGCATATCTAATTGTTGCTACACTGTACCCTGACTGGCTCATCTCCTCCCCTCAACCCTTCTGTAAGGGAATGTTGCTTCCCCTACAGATGGACTTTGAATCCCTAATCTATATTCCTCCTTATTTATAATGATATAATTTTTAGTTCTTGGATGCCTGATATCTGATCCCTTTGACATCTCATGGTCAAACAGGTTGGTGTGCTTCTTCCATGTGACTTTTGTTGTGTCTGAGTTAGATGACCACTTGTCTACTTTCAAGCCTTTAAGATAAAGTGACCAGATTTTAAGCGGGACACCATTGACTGGGGGGGGGGGGCGTCCCCTAATTAAAATTTCATCTATATGGAGCTACAAAAATTTTCATAGACTACAAAAACAGAATGGCAATATATTTATTTATTTTAATTTTAAAATGCTGCGGGATGTTGTTAAATTGTTAAAAAGAGGGATGTCTGATCACTTTACTTTAAGACCTCATAGGCTATATCTTTTGATAGCCGGGCACCATCAACTTTCTTCTCCACTTTTGCTTATGCGCACATTTTTCTTCAGTGATCATGTAAGGAAGGTGAACATCATGGAATGCCAATTTAATAGAATAAAGTGTTCTTGCATTGAGGAAGTACTTGAGTGGAGATCTAATGTCCATCTGCTGCCTTAATATTAAACATATAACTATATGCATGTAGATCTATTTCCCCATCATCATATATAAATTTATTTACCTATATACATGCCTGTATTTAGACCTCTATAAATGCCCTTTGCCTCCTATTATGCTTGATACAGTTGATGGATGCTTATAAGAGCTTTAAGAGCCCCCAATAAAATGATTTATTTTTTAAAAGTGATAGAAAAAAGTGGCAGAGTACATATTATTCTCTTTCTTTTTACTATTAAGGATTTAATGATTCCTCAGGACATCAATTTTTCATTTCCAGAGAAAGTCACAGAAATGATCGGAAAACCGAATCCAATGTTTCATTCACCAAATTTCCAAACATGACTTTCTGAAATCTTCCTCTAAGAGAAAGGAGTTGAAGAGAAATTGATTGGGGGATATTTTTAGAAGAACTATCAATCACTTTTGTATCCATACTATCCATATTTTGGAAATATCCAAGTTAATCTACCAAGAAAGAACCAGTACCTGGAAAATAACATCATATTTGGAAAATTAGTGGGTCATTAAAAAAAAGAACACTTGGTGGATCATCAAAGTGGCTGCAACAATGAGCTCAAGCAGAACCATTGTGAAAATGACACAGAACGTTGTGTTCTCTTGCATTTGGGGGGGCTGCTATGAATCAGAACCAACTTGACGGTCCCTAACAACAGTAGCCTGTATGGAGTACTGAACTGATTTTTTATATGTGTCTATTACGAATGCAGCTTACTTAACACTGAATATCTAAAATGTCATTTGAACACATAACTGATATTAAATCATTTTAATTTATTATTCTATGTACTGCATTTTCAAAATCTCGTGTGTGCCTTACACTCATTCCATTTGGGCATGATACATTTTCTTTGGAAAGACTTGAGCTGTGTGGAGAACAAGTCGAAGTGGTAGCTTGAAATGTAGATCCCTCAGGCAAGTTCCAAACACACCTGAGTAGTTTCTCCTAATAGAATTAGATACCATTTTTTAATCTAAATTAAGTTTTAAAAGACTTATTTTAAATGAGTTTTATAAAAAATTTCTTCACACAGAAGATCTCCACACCATCCATCAACCAGTGTGATACAGCAAGTTTGTTGTGCCAACATGGCCGAAGAAGGTAGGTCTGTTGTGACAACATGGTCAATGAACACACAAGATCAATTGAAGGGAGGAGCTGGAAATGGCTCAGTGAGCCCTGCCCTTGCCCTCTTTTTCTTGGATCTTTGGATCAGCTGCCTGCCTTGTTCAAGTCCTGTGCCTTGATCACCAAGTGACACTACCTGTGGAACACCTAATCACTGACCAGCAAACGGGCGGGGGTGGGGGGTGTTCTTGATTAAAAATTTGGTCTACATGGAGCAACAAAAATGTTCATAGAGTGTAAAATAGTGTTGTAATATATTTATTTTAATTTTAAAACACCATGCGACATTGTTAAATTGTTAAAAGTGGGACATCTGGTCACCTTATTGTTGCACAAAGGAGAACTTCCAGCAAGCCTGAGCAAGGTCAAGAGGTTTTGTTCCATGGAGGGGGGACGTATTGTGTGAGGCTTTCTAGTATGGATAGTTAGCTACTAGAGAGGAAGGAAGGAATCCCCAATGAGATGCTACTTTCTCACTTTGCCTTGTACCTGCTTCATGAAATGGTGTAGAGGCCATGCCTGACCTCTTCTGATTATACAAAGAAAACAAGAATCCAAATCTACTTCTGCCCAAAGATGATTCCAATGTGACAGGAGTCAGACATGCCTCCAACTTCCAACTTTCTTTACCCTATTCTGACATCAACCATCACTCTGCTCTGGTCAATGAATTACTGTAATGTACAAATAGCATTCGCAGGCAAAACTAAGAATTATGTGGTCTATGAGAGAAGTTAACAGGTTACCATAAGTCAAGATCAGAAAGCATTGAAGATACAGCTCTCTTGTTCACAGCAATGCCTCTTCCCAACCATGTTGGCAGACAAGCCTCTTTCTGGTCCTCTGTTTTCTATGCTCCTCAACCTTTCAGCTACATGTCTTCCTGGCCTCTGCCATGCTCAGACAATTGATACAAAGTTCCTTTAGTGCTGGTAGATGCCCAAAGGCCCCCTCACTCTGCATGTCAGTCTCCTATGAATAGACACTGCTTGACATGTTCCCTGAGTCAGGAAGCCTGGTACCCTGCCTCACAGACTCACACTACATCTCTGCTCTTCCTCATGGTCTTGGTGCTGTGGTTCCTCTGCCACTTCAGGCAGAGCTTTCCAATGTAGACCACTGGTGGCTCTTTATTTCTGATGGTTGTGGGATTCTCTGATTCTGCTGCTGAGATACTTCACTCTTATATACAGTAGAATAGCAAAATGGACAAATCCCTTAATTAAAAGGATTTCTATACCTTATTTGCATGATCCTACCTATCACTGAGTAGGAGTTACAAAGTATATAAATAGAAGTGTCTTACCAAGCAATTTCACTTCACCAAACCGCCAGTTTAAAATTCTGTTAGCACACAGCTCCAGTACATCCATCTGATTCCTCAAGTTTTGCGACTGGGCATCTTTCTAAACAATGACAAAAGGGTAGCTATGACAAAAGTTAGTTGGTTTCAGAAAAGCTATAGAGTTTTTCTGGTGCAAGTAGACTGCCTTCCCCACAACTTCCTTTACATTTTCTATTTCTTATTGCCTATACCAAAGATATTTATTTCTGCCTATTGAAAGATAATTTTTTTTCAATAAAGTCCCCTGAATTATACATATTCAGGTTCCCATGATCCCTCACTACGGGAATCCTCTCTGGTTTCTGCTGGGAAATGATAAGAATGGTAGGACAGGGGTTGGTTCTTGAACGTTGAGGTTATGATTGACGTCCTCGAATGCCGCGAGTTGCAGAAGAACATGCATTACTACCTGTCGTGTCCGAAGGCCATCCTGCTTAACTGACCCGACACCCAAGGTCTTCTGTCTGGTGCACAGCATGGACCTGGTGCCGGAGGACCAGTGTGACCTGATCATTCGGGAGTGCGAGCAAGACCCGTGTCGCGGGTCCAGGCCTCTGGAGTGCGCGTGCTTCCCCACCTCCATCCGAGACGCCCTACGAAGCCGTGTCCAGCGTCATCTCCCAACTCATTCGCAATGTGCGGCAGCTGGAGACGAACCTGCGGCATGGCGCCCAGATCATCCAGGCCGAGGAGGTCCTGTTGTTCCAGCAGGCGACCTTCCTGGTCACCTCCCACTGCTGGTGCAAGGAGCAGCTGCACGGGCGCCGCTCCAAAGAGATCAGCAGCAACATTCAGCAGGTCCAGCAGCGAGTTGGCCGCCTCGTTCCAGACCATGGAAGTCCGGAATTCCGACTTCACCGCCTTCGTCTCCACGTCTGTGATGGTGGATATATCCGTCCCACTATCATGTCGGTGGCGGCGGCCCTCATCAACATCCGCAACACCCGAGAGCACTTTGAGCACTTTGAGAATCAGGAGAGAGTGGACGGTGCCAAGCGCGCGCTGCTCATCCTCGGAACGTGGCCACACGCTGGGGCGGAAAAGACCAACTGGCCCTCTTGTCACATCAATTTCTCTTTCTTCGCACCCACCCTTTTTAGTATTCATGTTGTGGACTGCAGAGTGGGTTTTTGAAATGGGTGCCCTCAACTGCCGCCAGGTTCTACGACACTGGGTCCTCGGTGCCCCGCTAGAGCTTCCTTCACATTGGCCTTTCTGACATGCTGCTGTGTGGTTTCCATGAAAACATGTGGTGGCGTTGATGGTGTTGGATGTTTGTTCTGATGATATGGTTAACAGAGAAGGGCATCAAGCCTTTATCTATCTCTTTCTGTATCCTTAGTGGATTGCCAAATAGAACGTTACTATTTTATAAGCAAGAAATGCAGTTGTCTTGACTTCTGTCATAAACATTTGCTCTTAGCAATTAAAAAGAAAAAAAATGATAACCAGTGTACAGTAGATCCAAATAGTGAAAGAATCTGACTTGCCAAAAATTAAAGTCACTGCCATCAGGAAAGAAGGGACTTTCTACTTCTGTAACTAGTTAGTCTAGGAAAGTCAAAGAGACAGTTCTGCATTCTTTGTATGATGCTGAGTCAGCATCAAATTGATGGCAGTGGGTTGCAGAGGTGGGGAGGGGGTGGTGGTTATTTAGTTCTCCAGTCAATTCTGACTCACAGTGGGTTATAAGACAGAGTAGAACTGCACCTTTGGGTTTCTGAGGCTGTAAATCTTTTCAGAAGCAAAAACCCTCCTCCTTCTCTCTCAAAATGACTAGTGATTTTGAACTATTGAACTTATGCTTAGAAGTCTCTGGCACCAGCCACACTCCTCTCCTCAAAATAACTATCCTCTAGTAGTTACCGTACCATCAGAAAAGCTTAGAGATTCTATCAGAGAAAATTTAATATGAAGATTCATTTAACCCTTACAGAAGAGTTGCAGGGAGGAGATGAGCCTAGTCAGGGTACCGTGTAGCAAAGATGAAACATGCAACTTTCCTCTAGTTCTTAAATGCTTCCTCCTCCCCATTACCATGATCCCAATGCTGCCTTACAAATACAGCTAGACCAGAGGATGTACACTGGTTCAGATAGGAACCAGAAATGGGGAATCCAAGTCAGACCATCCCTTCAAGACCAATGGTGAGAGTGAGAATATCAAGAGGGTCGAAGCAAAGTAGGGTAGAAAGGGGGAACAACTGATTATAAGGATCTATATATTACCTCCTCCCTGGGGTACAGGCAACAGGGAAGTGGGTGAAGGGAGACATTGACAGTGTAAGATATGACAAAATTATAATAATTTATATTTCAAGAGGGAGGGGAAAAATGAGGAGCTGATACCAAGGGTTTAAGTAGAAAGCAAATGTTTCAAGAATGATAAGAGTAACAGATGTACATATGTGCTTGACATACAATGGATGTATGGATGGATTGTGATGAGTTGTTTGAGACCCCAACAAAATTATTAAAAAAGAAAAATGGTAAATGAAATACAAATTAGTACATAACGGTGCTACTTTACCCCCAGTACATGCACTTTAGACATTTTATAAACTTTGTCACCTCCCCATGTTCTATGCTATTGTTTTATGAAATCCCCTTTTAATATAATCTTTCAGTATGTTGCACCATGACCCTTCACATTGTTTTTCATTCTTCTTGCATATCCAATCTGCCATCTAACATTTTAAGACAGTTTATTGGCAGATAACTCACATCAAATAATTCAAGAATGTAAGCACATCAACAAAAATTGGGTGAGCCTCACCATGGTCTGTTTTAGAACATTTTCTTCCTTCTTGTACTCATCCTTAGTAATAATTTTTGTTCTGCTTAAAGAATACACTTAGTGTATGCATCGAGTTGTTTCTGTTGTAAATGCATTCTTTGTGTTTATCTGAAAAGTCTTTTTGTCCTCATTCTTTTTGGGAAAAAGTATTTTTTTGCTGGTAATAGCATTCTAAATTGGTAGTTATTTGGATTCATTACTTTGAAGATAAGATTGCATTGTCTTCTGGCTTCTATTATTTCTGTTGAAAATCACCTTAAGCTTTCCCTCTGGTTATTAATGTTGCTCAGCTCCTTTTTGTGTGTTTTTGCGAGGTTATCATGAAATCTGTTTAAAACTCTTTTCCTTATTTTTGTTGATTTGAATTTAGTGATTTTGATATTGATTTCACGTTCCTCAGAAGAAACATTGCCTTTGGGGATTTTTGCTGTATAGAATTAAATTACGCTCCTTCAGAGATGAAATCCTTTGGTTTGATAACCAAATCAAACCTGCACAGTGGAAGGTTTTTAGGCCAGGCAGAGCATATTCTCAAGTGCAGGTTGTGATCAGCTCCTCTCTGGACAGATCTTTATTTCTTTTTCCCCCTTTCCCCTCAAAGCGACCACTAGCCAGACAACTATCTCTACAGTCTATTTCACAATGATTGTTTTTTTCTCAAATGAAGTCCACTGAGTGTGTACTTTCTTAAGGAATCTAGTTTTATAGCAGTCTCTAATCCAGTCTTTCAGCTTGATTTGATTTTACACCAGCATCTTCTTTCCATTTAGTCCCAAGGTTACTGCAACACATCTCAGCCACCAGAAATGAGCAGATAACCTCAAAGGAAAATTCTCACAAAATTTCGGGGATTCCATTGTCTAATCATTTCTGGCCCATGGGCAAAGACATCCTTGTAAATTTGTAACAAGCAGCTTCCAGGATGGGAGTTGGCAAGAGGGAGCCTTGGTTTGTAGTGTTCACCAATCTCTACAGTGAAAATGTTTCTACGGCAGTCCCTGCCATGCTACCAACATAATCTCATGGCCTGACAAGTTGGGACGAGACTCACAGTAGCGCATGTTATAGAGTGTTCTCACAATAGAGACACAGTAGTTGATATAACTATAAGAATTGATACTAGGTAATAGTGATTAGGTAAGAGTAGACTTAAAAAATAATTAGGATATGTGAAACGTTCATGTTTATTATCTTTGCTTGGAATATATATTTAGTTTAAAATGTAAAACTGAAGAGTTAATATTTGCAAAACTTTACCAGTTGGCTTACAAGTTTTCTTTCTTTCTTTTTTGGAAACCAAATTAACCACCTTCTCTACATCATTATTTCCAGGTGTATTTTTGTTTGCTTGTTTTACTTCTTAATTATCTGAACCCTTCCTTTCTTTCTTTTCCTTCTGAATGTTTATAGTAGGGGTGCTTAATATGTCGACTGTGATCTACTGGTCGATCACACAGCACTAAAAATAGACATAGCCTATCATAAATCCCATCACTTAATTGATAAACAGCACAGGCAATCTTAAGTGTCAAATGCATGTGCAAACAACTGCACTGAGTGCAGCAAAACTGACAAGCTAAGTTATTGCAAATTTTTGGACCTTGTTTTTTTTCTCTTAAATGTAAGAAAGAGTATTAAAATGAGTGGGGGAGCTGGATCAAGTAAGAAGACAATAACATATCACCTTCATACAGAATGGGAGATTTTGACACTTCAAGGCAACATTCAGCTGATGTCTAGAGCGCATGAACACTTCTGGAATCTACTCACAGAGGGAAAGTACCCAAACATAAGTAAATACGCTGCCTCCTTGACTGCATCATTTGGCTCTACTTATTTATGTGGCTCATCCTTTTCTCACCTGTGGTGGTCATGTACTTGTGTCAATTTCAAGATTGGGTGTCTACAGATGGAGTCTAGCCTGCCAATTTGGAGATAACCAATGAGACCTCTGTGTGGTCATGACTTTCTCTTGAGAATTCTGGGAAGTCTCCTGGTACTTCCCAATTGAAGAAGAGAACATTGACCTCAGTCTCTTGGAGTCGGTCTTCTGACAAGACGAGATGACAGCATGCTGAAAAATCCTCATTCCTGGAGAATGGAGGAGGCGGAGGAGAAACCACATGGGCTTGCCCTGATGGAACCAGACCTCTGGGGCTGGAGAAGCCACAGAGAGACCCCTACCAGCGCTGAGATGCTTCCACTGCTAAGAGATAATGCTGATGGACCCTGAACTCTGGAAATGAGGAGCCATGGAGAGACCCCTGCCAGCACCGGGACGCCTCTACTGCACATGCTTCATGAGTCAGAAGGAAACTTTATAGATTGGCATTGAACATATGGGACAATATTGGACTTATGACTTTGGACTGGACTGGGTTGGGATGCTTTCTCAGTGTTCCATTCCTCTTGTTATAAACCTTTCCCTTATATCCATATGCATGTCTATGAATTTGTTTCTCTAGTCTACCTGGACTAACACACCACCTAAAGATCACTAAGACCAAGTACCATTCCACTATGACAGATGATCATTTGGAAATGTGCTTGAGGCTCAAGGTCAGGAGCTACTCTCTGGACTATGCATCCCTGGCTCATTCCATTCAATGCAAGTCATCAGAGTACACTCAGGCCATGACAAAAAATGTACATAGTTCATTGTGCTGTGCAATACAAACTCATGCAGTTATCAATGTACATATACATAATATATATAAAGAATTATCAGTGTATTTATGAATAAATGTAATAAGTATATATTGCAATTTTGTAGTTGGTAGATCATTTTGACTTGATAATTCTGTAAGTAGCTAGCATGCTGAAAAAGTGTGAGCATCCCTGGTTTATATTATCATATTGACTGACAATATACAGAGCAGTCATTTTAATTTCTTTTAATAGAATAACTTTTTTGAACGTGATGGTGGGATTGGAGGATGTAAAAGAAAACAGAGGAAAAAATCTACAAAGCAAGGCATTGGGTAGAGGTATAATAATAATAGGGGTATATACATATATATTTATCCATAAAAATAGAGGTATTGGCATACACACACACACACATAGCAACACACTGAGGTAGTGGATGGACTTTGTGCCTCTGCTCATGCCCTCCTTCAATGTAATAACACTTTTATACTAACCCAACATTCTGTGATTCTTACTGTGGCAGTCATGTGCTTATGTTAATTTTATGATTGAAATGTAGGGGTGGAGTCTGGTCTGTTAATCAGGAGAAAGCCATTGTGTAGCCGATGAGGCCTCTATGTGGGCATGACTTTCACCTGAGACTCCAGGGAAATCTCGCGATATTTCCCTCATGAAGATGAGACGCTATCTTCCCCAGTTGTTGGGAGTTAGTTTCAGAGATGATTAACCACAGGCAACACAGAATGGCGGTGACTGGGAGGCTGGAGTAGCCGGTGGAGAGACCACACGGCTTTACCCTGATGAAGACAGACCTCTGAAGCTGGAGTGGCATGCTGTTGATGGACCTGAGCCCTGGAAGCGAGGAGCCATGGGGAGACCCCTGCCAGCACCAGAATTCTGCACCCACTGACCTGTGACTTCCTGAGTTGGAAACAGACTTTATAGACTGATTTCAGGCATATGGGTTATTATTGGACTTATGACTTTGCACTGGACTGGATTGGGATGCCTTCTTAGGGTTACATTTCTTTTGTATATAAACCCTTTCCTTATACCTATACTTATACCTCTGAAATTTGTTCCTCCAGTCTATCCGGACTAACGCACTTATTCTCCCATCACAGTAGCTGAAGACAAAATGGGTGCATAAGCAAATGTGGTGAAAAAAGCTGATGGTACACTGCTATCAAAATATATAGTGTCTGGAGTCTTAAAGGCTTACAGGTAAACAAACAGCTATCTAGCAGAGAAACAACAAGCCCTCATGAAAGCAGGACACCAGCCTGTGTGATCATAAGGTGTTGAAGGGATCAGGTAATAGGTACCAGAAGACCCAAAGCAAACAACCAAACCATATTGTTGGGAACGGGCGGGGGTATGGTTTTGGAGCAGAATCCCAAGTCTGTAAACAATGGGACATACCCTTGCAGAAGGGTCATGAGAAAGGGATGAGTCAATCAGGAACACACAATATTCCTCTGGTTCTTTGAGGTTTTCTCACCACCCATCCACCCCACTCTTATGACCCTGGTCCTTCCTTTCGCTGTGGGCATGTGCACAGGTACAGGTAAAAGATAAAGAGTTCATGGCACACAGAATCCAGGAATAGAAATGGATAGGGGTAGTGGGTAGGGGAAAATGGAGAGAGAAGGGGAAGAAGAAAAAACTGATCCCTATGATTGACATAAAACCACCATCACTACCCTCCCACAGTGATGAAAAACAGAAACCATGAGGGAAAAATAGTAATAATTTATAATTTATCAAGGGGTTGCGAGGGTAGAGACAGGGAGGGGAGAAAAGAAGTTATACGAATGTTTTGAAAATGATGATGGCAACCTATGTACAAATATGCTCAATACAATTGATGTATCAATTGTTGTAAGAGCTGTAAGAGTTCCCAATAAAATGATCTTAAAAAAAATGCTTGCTTGTGATATGAAGGAGCCTGTTAAAAAAAGGTCCTTAGGTCGCCTTTCTTTGTTTGGGTCGCACATATGTCAATATCTTCTGGGGAGTTGGCTGGGGAGATGTTCTCTCAATTTCCCATAGATGGCTGTGCTCTCCCAGCATCCATTTGATGAAATGTGTCCCTTGGCATTCTGTCAACTCCTAAAGCCTAGCTTTTTGCAAATCCCCTCACTGTAGTTTAAAACTGATGTAGAATAAGTAAGGAAATCAGGACTTGGGTCCAAACAATCCGGATGAGGACACATCTTTTTTAACTATATGTTGTCTTTCCTCTCAAAAGAGTGGCTGAGATGGTGTTTTGTTTTTCCTTTAGGATTTTTAGCTTTATATGGGGGGGGGGGGGGAACATACATGTAATGCTTACTCAAGAAGGGTCAAAGCCATAAATAAAACTCTCAGGGACATTGAACAACCGTGTGTCAAACAGACTTTGTCATAAGCAAACTGAAAGCTGTTACTTTAATATACATGACATTATTTGAAATTTGACTGTAATTAGAAGTCATCCAACAAATCCAAACTGAAAGATTTTCTACAAAATAACTGATCTGTATTCAAAGCAGATCAATTAATGACACGCAGTGAAAGTCTCAATTTAAAGGATACTGAGAAGAAATGGCAATGGAATGTGATGCATGATGTTGCATTTAGTCATTTTAGGCCAACTGATGACATTTGAATAAGACTTGTAGATTAGATAACACTGTGGAATAAATGTTAATTTCCTGTCTTTGATCATTACAATGTGGTTGTATCAGGAAATCCCTAGTTTAAAGGAAATCAGTAAAGTATTGAGAGGTACAGAGACATTGATAAAATTTGCACTTAAATTATTCAGAGAAATAATATGTAGGCAAATGAAATAAAGGGCATATGAAGATATACTAGAGGGTTTGGAAAAGTTTCATGACATTTACATTCCTTTTTCCATTAATTTTTGAAGTCTTCTTGCATGTGTGTTTGTATATATATACATATATGTGTGTTTCATATATATTTACATGAAAGTAATTTTAAAATATTGCTATCAAGTCATAGAAACTCTTATTAAGCAAAAATTTCAAACTGTGAACCTATTATTACTTGGGATTTAGGCCTCAATATGCCTTCTTCTTCTTCGTTTTCTTTTAAAAATCATTTTATTGGGGGCTCGTACAACTCTTATCACAATCTATACATTCATCCATTGTGTCAAGCATTTGTTGGCATTATCATTCTCAAAATATTTGCCTTCTACTTGAGTACTTGGTATCAGCTCATTTCCCCCTCCCTTGCCAACCCCCTTTGTCATGAACCCTTGATAATTTATAAATTATTATTATTTTGTTCCTTCTTACACTGTCTGATGTCTCCCTTCACCCATTTCTCTGTTGTCCATTCCCCAGGCAGGGAGTTATATGTAGATCCTTGTGATTGGTTCCCCCTTTCTACCCCACCTTCCCCTTGTATCATTACTGTCATTATTGGTCCTGAGGGATTTATCTAACCTGGATTCCCTGTGTTTCCAGTTCTGATCTGTACCAATGTACATCCTCTGAAAGACTTCTTAAGTCAGCATTTCAATCTCTCAGCCCTTCTCCAAAGAATCCTTCAAAGAAAAGCTTTCACATCCTTGAGGTACTCAAGGTATTCCTTATGAATCTTTGGTGAGTTTGAGAAACAAACAAAAAAGAACTCTCAAGAAATAAGATCAGGGTTTTAGGGTAAGTGGGTTAAAGTTTCACAACAAAATTCTTGTAGGACAGCCATTGCTACCCTAAACAAAAAAAGAGTTAGATGGAGAAAAATAATTCCTTCGCACAATTTTCCTAGCCTGTTTTCTACCTGTGCAGTTTTTAGTTTTTCAATACTTCTTAATAAGCCACCATAATCATCTCAAAAGCTCTGATTTGAAAGTGCCTGACTTAAGATAGAAACTAGTATAAGACTGCGAGAACTTTTCTGCAAACATCCAGCAATCGCAGAGACATGCTCACACATATTTTGTTTGGAACAGACCTGTGTATATTTGACCTACAAGCCTAATCACAACATTTTTTTTACTTATAAGTAAACAGAGATGGATAGCAAAAAAGAAAACAAATGTTCAAACCCAGGGAAGCTTAATCAAGGGCATTCAAGAGGTCTTTGCATTTAAGGATCTCTTACAAATGTTCCATAAATCTCACAGAAAGTAAAAATAAAAGATTAGAAACAATGGGAAAATAAACCTAAGGAATTTTGCCTCTTTCATAAATGTGACTCAGCCAGTCTCCCTGCCTCTTTTTTCTGTGTGGGTGTTGATTTAGTTTCTCACCTCTGACCTCACTGTTCTTTCCCAACTCCTGTTCCTTCCCTTCTCTGAGACGACTTTGGTAGGTTCTGTTAAGAACTGCAACCTTGGGTCACTGGGTTGACTTTTCTTGGTTTGATTCTGACGTCAGGTCCCCCTCCTCCATCTGCCTTTGTAACAGAGGTTGCAGCCAAACTACTTCCCATCCTAGGGTCTGGGGCAGACAGTCATCAATGACTGGTGCAGACAGGATAATTGCATAATCGGGAAAAGAAAGGTACACATTTTCCAGCTCTCCTAGTTCAGCCAGTGGTTGCACTGGACTCAGACCACATGAATCATTCAGAATCACAAGCAATGTCATTGTCAACACGGAGTGAGTTGATAATAAGTTTCCAAAGTTTGGTGCAAATGGAATGCTCAGTGTATGTCAGAGGGTAAAATCACTTTTAGTATTTTAGAAGCAAAGATGCCTCGAAAAAAACTTGATATATTAATGTACTACTTCCATAAACATCCCTGAAAATCCATGTTTTGTGCTGCTATGTGTAGCTTACATATTTTTGCTTATTTTCTTTGTGGCTATATTTCATCTTGGGTCGTGATTTCAAAGATCGAGGACAAGCTTTGGCTCGATTTCATTTATTGTTCACTGTGGTGTCACATCACAAAATTGCAATGATAATGGTTACTCTCTCTTCTTTTTTTAAAAAAAAATATATTTGAAGATGTCAGTGGCTTTTATAACTTTTTCTCAAAGAAATTGGGAGACTTGGTTTCGTGGTATTTGGGTCATTTAATTGAAAAACAAATCATCTGTCTTTGATCCTGCCCTTGCCAGAAGATCCCTAACTCATTAGTGTGCTATTAATGAGGATGGATTTTAAAGCAGGTGCTGTTAAGTGCAATCAGAGCAGCTTTATTAAGCCACAAATTGTCTTGTGATGACAAAGGAAGTCAGATTGGCCCATGCTCAGTTAACCTTTGTCTATATGCAAGACTTGGCTGATTAAACAGCACTTGATAATGACCTTCAGTCTGGCAAAGCTGGAAAAAGGTGATGCCTAGTGTTGGCAATCACTATATGTGATGTGACTGACAGACAGGCCGTCTCTTTAATTTAGAAATCTATAACACAATTTCTAAATTAACTAATATTGCAATGTAATGAGCAACTAATTTATGTGCATTAAACTGATCCTTTGATGTCCATGTTAGATTACAGTGGGGAAGTCATTACAGAGAGTCACTTGGCATTGAAGTAGCTTTGTCCGGTCAGTCTTCTCAGAAACGGAAGCCCAGAGTAGATGAAGTGCTGTTGTTGTTTGGAGGTTTACTCAATTAGTTAATAAGCAGAGTGAGCTCCGAAAATGTCGAAGACCCGGGTCTGGGGAATTATATGAAAAGTCCTGCTCCTCAAGTACTGACAATGGGGTGAGAGACAAGAATACCAAATTCATCACAATTTATTCAGTGTGACAGCAGTTTATCATTAACATCTGAGAAGAATGCTGTCTGTCATTCCCCAGAACCTCAGCCATTTCAAAAGGTGGGGCTAGCTACAGAGGATTGTGGGGAAATTTTAATTTATTGAATATACCCATTATATACTAACAGTTTGTTCAGGAGATCCCATTAAATGAAATAATCCTTAGGCAAATATTATCTGCCTCATTCCACAGATGAGGTCACGAGTTTGTTGACGTGCTGTATATTTTATCTAAAATCTCTAAACTAGTACATAGCACCATCAGGATTTGAACTCCCCTTCTTTTTGTCTCTAATACCCAAAGATTTCTAAAATAAGATGAATGGAATAAGAGTCAAGAATAATAATTTATAAATTGTGCTATGCATCTTTGGTTGTGTATGCATATGCATTCATATCTATATATGTACATATATGGATATGTATCCATTTGAATAGCCTGGTAAACATGATGCAGGGGTTGTGTTGTCTTGAAATCAATTTTAAACAATGGGTTCTGACTCCTTTACTTTCTGCAAGGTCATCTTCATGAACCAATGCCTGCTTCACCATTGTGCCACCATTGATCAAGGGTGACTTTACCATTGATCACAACATTTTTTTCTTTGTAGTTAGGAAGTTTCTATAAGTACCTTATGATTAATAGATGTGATTAGGCCAGAGATGATCATAACTGGCAGTCATAGTTTCCCACATGGGGTTAAGGACTCTTTAGTTGGTAGTAAATTAATATGTGTACCAAGGAGGTAGGGAGGGGGTTGTCTAGTCCAGATCAAATTGGTTTGTTTAGCTATTAAAGAGAGGGCTAAACCCCAGTGGCTTAGTGGTTGAGTGTGGGACTGTGGCCTACTGGGTTGATGGTTCAAATCCAGCAGCAGCTCTCCAGGAGCAAGGCTAGGTCCCCCCAGTCCTACCAGAGGGCAGTGATGCCAAAATAAATAAATAAATAAAGTGAAGAGAGCTTTCTTTCTGATGGAAGAACATTTCAGAGCCTTTAATATGCTAATAGTATCATAACTTTCCAAGAAGAGAATTTGATATTTGACATTTCCCCAAGGTTTTTTGACCATGAAGCTCTTTGTTCTTTGAGTATCAATTAACCCTCACAAGAACCCATGTGTACAGAACCCAGAGAGCCTCTACTCTATTAGGAAATTAGAATTAGCAGCTCTGTAACAGTGGAGCAGGCAGAGAAAAGAAACAAAGGACACTGACAAAGGAAGTCGAAAACGCCAGAGGCAAACTTACCTTTCTCTCTCCACTTCCAGGTCTTGTTATGGTATCGTAAATGCTGGGGGTTGGGGTGGAGTGTGTGTCTTAATAGAAGGTATGGTCAGTATAAAGTGAATACAAATTATATCTATTTAAACTGTCTAAACCAGCAAATACTGTACATATCAATGCCGTTTTTCTGACTGCCATACCCTTGAATGATCCTTAAATAACTTATTCAGTTTTGAATCACAAAAAAGTAGGAGTCCCTGGGTGGTGCAGTGAAGCACCGGATTTCTGGCAGCAAGGCTGGTGATTCAAAGCTACCCAGAATTCAAAACATCTCAGAAGGCAAACCTGGAGCTGTGCTTCTGGAGGTGACTACGGAGCATGTCTATGAATTAAAGTCCACTCCCTCGCCATGAGTAATGGTCACCACCCCAGGGTTTATTAGAACAAATGAAATATAGGGTAGTAAAATACGCTGTGTAGATTTCCAAATGATTAGCTGCAATACATAAAAATAGATAGCTTTATTGACTGCCTAATGCTGGGTTTGCCTCATTATTTGAGGGGGAGGGGGAGAGAAATCTCCTTTAAAAGCAATAGTCAGAAATGGTCCCTGTGGCCATCATATACTTGTGTCATTTTCATGATTGGGAGTCTAGCGGTGGAGTCTAGCTTGTCAATCTGAAGATCACCAATGAGTAAGCAGTGAGGCCTCTGTGTGGGCTTGGTTTTCTCCTGAGATTTCTGGGAAATCTTGCAGTATTTTCCAATTGGAGAAGGGACACTGGGACTGAGTCTCTGAGAGATGAACTACTGACAAGACGAGATGACAGCATGTTGATCGATCCTGATTCCTGAAGAATGGGGATCCAGAGGAGAATCCACATGGGCGTACCCTAATGGAACCAGACTTGGGCCCAAAGAAGCCACAGAGAGACCCCTGTCAGCACTGAGATGCTCCCACCGCCAATGGATACTACTGATGGACCCTGAACCCTGGAATGAGGAGTCATGGGATGCCAGCGCCAGGATGCCTCTACTGCACATGCTTTGTGAGTAAGAAGGAGACTTTATAGAATGGTATCGGACATATGGGATAATACTGGACTTATGATTTTGGACTGGACTGGGTTGGGATGCTTTCTCAATGTTCCATTACTCTTGTGTATAAACCTTTCTCTTATATCCATATGTGTGTCTATGAATTTGTTTCTCTAATCTACCTGGACTAACATAGTCTCCCAAGGTGATGTATGGTCAGGATTGAGAAGCAACACTGGATTCCACTACCACTCATTCCCCACTAGGGTAATAATGTCTCTTGGATCCCAGGCAGGGTCCTTCACTTGTGCCTTTACTCTACATGTTGTTCTGTCTCACGTTGATGCCACTGGCTGCCTCCTGGTACCAGTGCTGTGATATCTGACCAAACTCTGCCCCAATAAGTGGAAAAACTTAAGTAGCAGATTGCTTTTACCCCCCTGTCCATTTATTATCATTGTTATTGCTGTAGTACTTCCTGCTTTTGTCCTATTACTGCAAAGATCCAAGTATAACAGTAGCTGGGGGACCTACCCTGTCCTGTAACTCCCCAAAAAGGTCTTGGAATGATTTCAAGCATGCCTATAATGGCTTTGTTTTCTGGAAAAAGCCTTCTACTAACAGCGAAAGAAGGCTGCCTGGAAGATGGTTGGAGCATTGCAAAAAGGACATTATATTTAACGAGGCACCAAGTTCCTTTGCCACTCCTTCACACTTTGTGCATTCAAAGTTTTTCCAGCCTCACAAAGATCACTCTAAAGAAACTAGGTTTGCTTCTTTTGAACCTATGCTTTTTGCAGAAAATAAAGCAAATAAATAAGCATGTGCCTAAATCCAGGCTGATTTTTGGAGACTCCATATGTGTCAGGATAGAGCTGTATCCCATAGTGTTTGTGATGGCTAATTGTTAGTAACTTGGAAATTGATTGTCCAGGTCTTTCTTTTGAGGAGCCTCTGGGTAGATTTAGACTTAACCTTCTAGCCTTTCCATTAGCAGGGAGGACCACCTAGGAACTTCTTCACAATAAATAGAAGCCTAAAAATAGCAGGTGGTAAAAATTGCACTGAG